>OX453278.1:20566697-20711697 GCA_949710005.1 Ricordea florida | reverse complement strand
AAATCCACCATTGATTCCTCTATTAATTTTTCTTTCTCTTTTTTAACTGAACTCTTTTTTATTCAGTTCATTGGTTATCGACAAACATCCCAATTCAAAAAACAGAGATGCCAACCTCTGGAGATCTGAAATCTGGGTATGGCTACACGTAAAAGCGGCTGGTAATTAATCGAGCCTAGTTCCTGTGTTTCGCCTGTACACGTGCACTGTCATGCACAAAGGGCAAAATATGTACGCATTACGTGCCGCCAACCAATGTACTAAATAATCGTTTTCAGTGATGGACGATATCAAATCAACGCGAGTGTGTAAAATAATTAGGTACATACCTTCAAACAAAAAAGAGTTCCCCTTCAGTGTCGTTCGGACTTGTGCAGGATAAGCTCGCACATGTTTAGCTAGAGAGTTCACTTTGCTGTATGTCTTCGTACATCCGTCGATTTAACAACGAATATTGAAATTTCTCTCTTCGTGACAACGATAATGTTCAGAATTGTAGTGTGTGAGAAGAGACGAAAGCAGTAAAGCCGAGAACCCCGCGCAAAGGAGACATCGCCAAGCCATCTCTGAGACAAGGCGGGCCTTTAACCATCCCACGTGGCTCGAAAAAGGCGCGAATTTGAGAAGAAAACAACAGACAAGTTACCGCGCCTCCTTGCCGTTTCTGCCAAGATGGCGTTGTCGACGTTTGGCGGAAAACGTGTGGAGTCATTGGCGGTATTCTTAAGTCAAAAAGGATTTCAAAACGAAATAGTCAATTGCTTAGAAGGTATAGTGGTAGCTTTTTTGATTTTCTTATATTTTTCTGAGAATTTAGGCCGGATTAGTTCCTTTCCTGCGCCAATTTACAAGGGCTGCATTTCAATGTGCCACAAAGTTGTGCGCTCATCTCAACCGTACCTGGCGCCATTCCAGTGTAATAGCTATAGTAAACAAGCATCATTGAGTTGTGAAATATTGGCTTTGTTGATATCAGCGTTTTGAAACTCAATCTTGCCCGAAAGTGTTACTTTTTTCATGTAAATAAGCGTGTTTGGGTGCAGTGCTTTTTGGGGTAGATCATTTGCGCGGGAAAACCGTCACAAGGTGGCTCCCTAATATAAGTGACTAAAACCTATAGAACTAGATCTAGGGAGTTGCAGAAGGAACCTTAGTTACCTTTTCTTGTAACCTAAGATTCGCCGGTAAAGGTTGCCAAAATAATTTACCTTCTTTGTTGGCTATTATATTACAGAAAAGAGGGTCTTTAAAAAAATTTAATGACAAGTATTTTCCCTTATTTGGTCGATGTTGCTTATTATTTTCAAGATGATTTTCTTTCCTGTTACAATGATTTTACTAACATTTTAGAGAGAAAACAGGGTAGGGATATTACATTGTAGCCCACTAAGGCTGAATTGCATAATAGAAATTAAGCATCTCCACTGGTCAGTGGTGGTATCATCAAATTAGGCCAAAATGAAGTGAACACAGTTGACGGTTTCCCGATATCGCATGGTTTCTTATTTATAATTTTTTTTTGAGAGATACAGATGGGACACCAACTGAACAATGATATAGGCATGAAGGGATTTGCAGAATGTAGTTTTAATGGTTTGTTTCTCAGCAGAAATAATGCTTCGGGCATATTACTAAGTCATTATTTGTATTATTGCAGAAAACAATGTGGATGGCGCTACATTTGTGAAGTTTACTCGCGAGGATTTGAAGGACATTTTTCCTACAAACTTTATTTTCCGAAAGAAAATATGGGAGTATCTGGAAGATATAGTAAGAATTCATTTTTCATAACTTTATTTACCTATATATACCGGTATCTTTTTATATAAATCCGGCTCAACCAATGTTGTTATTGTGGTATATCATACAATACATGTGTAGTAGACTCCTGATAACTTGAACCTTGAAGGGAAATTAAGGCTTTGAGGAAACTCAAAGTTAGCAAGAAAATGATTATTGATATGAAAGGAAAATACAACTTACTGAGGGTTTGAGTTACTGAGAGTCCACTACAGTACAGCACTTTTCATGGAGCAAGAGCTGCCCAAATTTGGGTGGTGACTAATGGTTTATTCTGTTGACTCCAGAGTTTGAATTAACTGTGACCACATACAATAAAGCCAAAGGCAACATGTGTATTTCATTTTTTACATTACAGAGGAATGAAGATTGCCACATTTTGATAGATACTCCATCTCCAAATTGTACCCAATCACATGCCTTATCAGCTGCATCAGAAATGAGGCACAAAGCATCATCTTCAGGTTCAGAGAGATCTTCATCTTCATTCTTGGGTACACAAAATGTACAGTCATCTGTATCAAGGGTCATGTATTCACCATTGTCAGCTTCAGATAGGGGTCTATCTCCATTGTTGATGACTCCAGATGAAATGCAGTTGCAAAAGAATGGTTCACAATCAAACTCTGGTACATTGAGGAGGATTACAAATTTAATGTTTCTGCAGATTTAAAGAAATGCAACCTGGAGGGCAAATACCCGGAAGAAAATATTTTAAAGGACCCAAGACCAGCAAGTTTTCCCTCTTCGCATAAATATCCATACTGGATAATTCTTCACTGCATTTGGCTTTATTTTGCTAATATTACTGAAACCTTATATTGTGTGAATTCTTGAAGATGGGTATGAATTGTTCCCAGTCTGTTAATGCTTAGAACATGTTTTTCATTTTTTTTCTTCTGACATGAAAGTGACTCGTACAGATAAGACAAAAACAAACCATCAAAATGGCAAAGAAGATATACCTACATCACCCCTCAGGGTACGAAATTGTGCTTTCCCGGTCGCCAATGCGACTAAAAATTTTGCACTGGCGACCATAATTTCATAACTGGTTGCCAGCGGGCGATTAACTATTTCATAGCGATGTGTCGATCGTCTTGACAGAATGCGAAAGGAAAGATCGTTTTGAACATAGAGCAAAGAACCAAACGGCAGTTGTTCAGTCGCGTACATTTCTTCTCCAAAACGTAGAGACAAGAGAAGGCATAAAGTTGACTTGAAACATTGGCAGTCGCACGAAACTGCGTATATGGCCGGCATTTGATTCGTTCGTGGTGGTTTTTCAGTGGTAGGTGTATAAATAATCAGCGTGTTTGTATTTAATGTTATTCGTTAGTGGAAAAATCGGCATTGCGGCCCCAAACACATTCTCTTCGTTCTGGTTCTTAAAACAAAAATTGTGCCTTGTGTTTTGCTGCAAAGGAAAAATTTTATTGTCGCTTCGACCACATTTTTTCATTTGGCGACTGAAAAAAAATTCCAGTCACTGGTTGGCGCCTGCCTATAAAAGTTAATTTTGGACCCTGCCACAACCAGCAATTTGCAACCAGCAATTTGCTACCCTCAAGCCTCACTCTCATGTTAAATGGCAAAAATGAACTGTAGCCTACATTTTTTCAAGTAAGTTACCCATTTTAAAATTATGATCCACAGATAATGATCATGATAGCCCATGTATGATATATCAAAATTCTAACACAACTCCAAGGCTTTATGGTCCAACTTTTATATTTCATTTGGTTTCTTTGTTTGCAATTCTCTTGTGGGGATTTAGAGATTCAGGAATCTTGAAGAATTTGCAGTTTCACCATAAAGCCATGGTCATGTTAGAATTTTTATTATTATATCGAACATGGACTGTTGAGCACAAATTTGGACTTAGGGTAAATATGTTAAGCATACGTGTACATTTAGCAATGACACTGCTTTATTACATGTATTTTAATTATTTTACCCAGCAATAAGTTTGTCCTCAAGACCCATTATGTTATTTATCTTCCAATGAAACTTAATACATTATTCCCCCATGTTAATCTTTTAATGATCAGTGGAATGAATTTTTTGAGGATAAAATTCAATTATTGACATTTTTGTCTCCCCAGAGTACAGTCCTTGTTCAGTTGAAGAGACAAGTACAGAATGTCAAGGGATACGAGAAGAAAGAAACCATGAAAAGATTGGGTCTTGAAAATAAAGGTTGCGAATTTGGGGATAAGGAAGTGGAGGAACTTCATGCACAGTTACTAAAAGAAGTGCAAAGCAAGAAGAAAAATTATGATGCTTTCAAGGAAATCCAGGAAAACAGCTTTGAAATCAGAAGAAGGAACATACAGGAGAAGACATCAGACAAGTGTGTTGTTGGTGACATTGCTGCTGACTACCCATTTTGTCAAATACGTGAGTGCATTGTATCACCTTTTTCCACCTTAATTGAGGGGTTAGAATGTAGGATTTAGTGCAACTTAAGATGTTAACTCTGAATTATCCTGCTAGAGATCTTCTGTTATCTTGAATGTATAAGGTTCCCATTGCATTTTTTAAGTACACAGTAGTAATTCAAGAGTAGGCAGCCAATGGGTTGACTTATTACTTGAGATATTTATGATAACAAAGTATGCTTAATTCTTTATAAGGAGATTGCTCAGAAAGTGGCTGGTTGCAGGTGATTTTATTAGTAAGAACACTGAAATAAACTCAGTAGAATGTGATTAGAACTACTTACAATAGTCTTTAGTGTAGATGTAATTGATTCTTAGGGGAAAAAATGATTTTGAGGCACACCTCCATAACTAGGTTGTGGTACCCTCACACAACAAATTCTCCTGTTATTATCTCATTCTCAGGAAGTTTCAAACAAAGTTCATTTTGTTCATATGTGCTTATTGTGGTTACCCTTGTCTTTGTTCCTTTAATTAACAGTAACAGGCCTTGTTCCATTCAATGTGTTTCAGCTGTTAAATGAATTGGAACTCTTCGTGAAATTGAAAGATGGAGACTCTTCAACTGTGAGTGGCTTTCAACAAAACTGAAAAAGTGTGTCAGTTAAAATAAAGAACTGGCTTTTTAGTTCATCCCAGATGATCAGGGACCCACACTTGGTATGCTTTGTGTAC
Source organism: Ricordea florida (assembly GCA_949710005.1). NCBI lineage: Eukaryota > Metazoa > Cnidaria > Anthozoa > Corallimorpharia > Ricordeidae > Ricordea > Ricordea florida. The sequence goes on along the minus strand of OX453278.1, from coordinate 20,706,781 downwards.
AAGTTAATTTTGTTTGTTTGATTGTTTTTAATGGGATAATTTCTCAGTTCAAAACCAAACCAGACCTTTATTTTATAACATGGTAAACTACATTTGGATTGAGTTAAAGTAGTAGGTTGTGAGTATGAAGTCTTCAGTGACAAGACTAATCTGAAGAATGATTCTGTGAGTCATCCTGAAGCTTTCACTTCTGTTTCAGTTGAAGAAAAAGATTTGTCTGTTTTTTTGCTAGATGAAATTTGTGGATCTTTCCTGGAACATGTCACTTCTCTTAAAAAAATGTGCTCACTTCCAGTGGTGAATGTTTTTCCTCAGGTATGGTAAAAATTATAATAACATCAGACATACAGTGATTAGGGTCACTGGATGAAGTTCTTGTGATCTCCGATATAATCAAGGTCTCAGTAAGTATTATCAGCCTGATAAAACTTACTTCAACTTTGATTATTCCAGATATCATGAAAACTGAATCTAATAATAATCGTTGTATTATACATTGTTTTAAAGCAAATAATGACACACATTATGTTGAGCAAACGATTCGACAATCCATGCCCCATCACCCGCGAACTTGACATACATTCCTCTTGGAAATCATGCATTGCATGCCTAAACCAACAGATTATTCACTAATCTGCTAGCAGATTAGTGAATAATCTGTAGGTTGTGCTGTTTCCTAAAATTAACTGTAGGCTTTTAGCCAATGAGAAGACAGATGGTAACTATAATGAATAATAATCTTGTTTATCCATTACAGGTGAAAGCAAGTGCTGATGAAGTTATAAATAAAGAAAGCAAAACAACACAGCCCACCCTGTGGTAGTCATTGGACGAGGAGGGATTCTTAAATCAGGCTTTTGTTGTTGTTGATAAAACTGTTTTCATTGAACTTTCCAATGTTACTTACTTAAATGCTCTCTTGACATTAATGTGTTTATTTTACTTTCAACTTAAGCGGTGACAAGAGACAGGAATTAGGGTTGCAGTTCATCGAAGAATTTATATTAGGACTTCGTCCTGCCAAAAAGTCTGTACGATATCGCACAATGTGCATGTTGCTGTTACCAGATAACTGAAGTAATAATTATAATACATTTGTATATTTTCTGATACTGCATAATTATTGTAACAGAAAATACCACTTCAGTTGAGACAATGTTTGGTTGTTTTGTTGGGATACTATACACATAATGTTGAGTGACTAGAGGATCCGGTTTTTCTTGTATAAAGCAGATTTCCAAATCTTGGCATTGATATTTTGCTTTATGATAAATCACAGAATTTGGGTTTCAATTTGAAGAAAAGTTTATATCATGATTTTTTTTATGCATAAAAAAGTCTAAACAATAGCATGCAGTGTGCAAGTTCTTAGTTCTACAATGTTTAATTTAAGCTGGTTTTAAGAATAGTTTCACTTGTTTTAAGTTTTCAAAGTATTTTTTTACAAAGTAAAACAAGTTTCTTATATACTTTCCAGAGGACATTAAAACAAGAATTCTTTTACTTGTTTCAATAATCCCACTTTTATAGTGGTTGGCTTATCGTCCATAGATTTATTCACCGCTCGTGCCACTGGTATAATTCATGGAAAATTTGACTCCCTCCCTTGGTGATTTTTAAAAAGTAAAAGTTTTCAAAACATAGTTCGAGTTATCAAAGGTAAAATTATAGAGAGATGATCAGACAGAAAACAAAAATAATTTACCTAGAGTTAACAAGAACAACAACAACAGCAATCTATATTGTGCTCGTGATACAAAAGTGTAAAGACATTAAAAGGAAATGATTGTAAAAAAAAGAGAGCACAGCCACTCAGAAATAGCAAAAGTGGCTGGGCCATGCAGAAAAGTACCGTAACTACATATCTAAGTAAATATCTTGCTTGCTGCATACCACTGACTGCCTAATTTCGAGTTATCAAGGGTAAAAATATGGTAATTGTAAGAAGGAAATCCAGGGGAAAACAATTTGACTCAAGTTAGAGCAAGGTTTTAGTTAGCGAGGGCTTTAGATATCTGGGGCCAAGTCTAAAATATTCAAAGTTACTGGTACTAATGATTAATAGCTCTACTTCCTAGTATTTAGCTGCCTGAAAGTTTGGTTTCGCTATCTATTTTTGATACATTTTCCTTTTTTCTTTTGGTTATTAATTTATTGTTTTGTCTGTTTCCTTGACTGTTTCGTTGTTAAATCATTCTTTATAAGGCTCATGTGAGGGACATCTGTTGTTTGCTGACCAATGAGCATGGGGAAGATGTTAAATGGGATCTTTCACAAGAGTAAGTTTAGGTTCTTATCATTGTTATTTCTGTTGTTGTTTTTTATATTGTGTTGCCACTTTACTAATTGAGATGCTTACATTATGCAGTGTTTGTTTTGAGTTTTTTGTTGTTGTTGGAGCTCATAAACTGTATCAAAAAAAGTACAATGGTTTTTTAGCAAGAAGCAAACTTCTATCACTATTTTTAAAAGAAGAGCTACCATGTATTGTACAAACTCTTAATTTGATATTGCTTATTAGGAACTGCAAGCCTTTCTCATATGCACCCCTTCATTATAGAAATAATATGGGATTACCTTAATTTGGGATCTTGCGCACAAAAAGGATCCTCTTTGAATAAAAATACCATGCTTAGCCACAGTTCCAACACAATTTTTTTCTGTTGAATTCATGCAGCTATTATAGATGGAGTGCAAAGCACAGACATTTCTGTGCCAGTATCCCTCATAAGGGGTAAGTGTATTCCTGGGCTGTAATTTCTCAGATTTGGCTCTGTAGAATATGTGACCTTCTTTGGGAAAACGGACACTAACGCTTTTCCGTTAAACGGTCAAGAAAAACGGTTGTAAACGGATACTAAACGGTTAACTTAACCGTTTAAACGGATAGCAAAAAATTTAAACGGTTGACCAAAGTCCAAAAACGGATAGCTAAAAGCGTTAAACGGCGAAGCAAAAAAATAAACGGTTAGCTTGAAACGTTAAACGGTTGACCAAAGTCCAAAAACGGATAAGTCAAACCGTTAAACGGTTGACCAAAGTCCAAAAACGGATAGCTTAAAGCGTTAAACGGTTGACTCGGCGAGATCGCTTGAGGAAAAACTATCAGTCTTGCAATGTTTAACGAATATCTTTGAGCGTAAACATGGAGTATAATAACTTAGTAGATAATAACTGGGATACATTCTGTGAACGAAAAAAGTACTTTCGTATCTGATGAACTTTAGTTGGGTTAATACTTCAAAATTTATTCGTGCGCTTGCTTTCTCGCTTGTGTATTCTATTTCTGGTTAAACTATTGCCGTTTTCGTTCAACATTACGGTGATTCTCTTCTCTGACGTTTGTTGAAATAAGCATAATTTACAAAGGACAGTTTCGCTGCCAATATCTCAACATGAACGGTCCTGAATGGCTACTCCAAGAAACGCTTCAATAAAAACCGTAACCTCTGCGGGAAGCAAACAACTAGTGGATAATTACCGTATTTATTCGCCTATAAGCCTAGCGATTCTTGCAAAAAGTTTTGCTCAGTTTTGGGAATTTTTTTCCGAAAAGGGGGGTTCGGCTTATAGCCGAGAGTTTTGAATAATTGTTTTCATCGAAGCGTCATCAACAAAGTGAAAATCATCATGGACATTTCTGATTCGGCTAATAGCCAACTCAGTTTCATGAAATTATAGTAAAACACAACAAAAACAAGTCGTAAAATGTTGGTCATTGAACTTTGATATAATTGGTGGCTCCTAAAGGAACCCTTTGTGTGTGATAATTATTAGCTTTCAACTAAAAATACACTCGCCATCAGTCTCATATTCGCTGTCCGTCTCGAACTCATCCTCCATTTCTTCATCATCATCGAGTTCCTGTGAGTCCTCGGAGTAGATTGCGTCGTCTTCCGTTCCGTCCACAGCATTGGAAATTCCACAGCTCTTAAAAGACTACGAGCGCTTACCATTTGAATGGAATTTTCGATGAATTTTTTGCGACAAATGGTACTGTCCTTTTTCTCGTCAACGGGAAACGGAACGGATTGATCTGTACCATTTGATCCGAAGTCTCGGATGCCAGCAAGCTGGGACCTAATATCAATGTTTTCCTGCACTACTTAACTCAAAAGCACGAACCGTTAGAACAAAAGAAAACCATAACAGTATCAACAACGAAAACTTAAAGCTTTCACACCTGGGGTGCGACAGATGTGTTGGAGGAACTGGAAGAGATTTGGCGAGAAGAACAAGTAGTTTTCGCATCGATAAACTTGTAACACTTGATCATGATCATTCGCGATATCCGCCATGCTGTCATCTCGAAAATATTAACGTGAGCAACCTGGCACTGGTATTTTCAAATGGTACAGAAATTTCCGGATATTCCGGTACAACCGAGAAAAAGGTAATACCTTGGAAGGTATTACTTTTTTTCCGAAAACGTTCCACTGGAATAAACCGTTCCATTTGAACTTTTACCGGAATTTCCGGTTTTTCCGTGCAAATGGTAAGCGCCCTACTTTTCCATCTCCTCTGGAATCTCTTGCCATGCTTTCTAAATCTGGCCAATCACAAGCGTTCGTTCCCACGGGTTGACAAACAAACTCACGTGCACTCGCTCGTGCGAAGAGATGGAGGGAAAACTAAGTCTTTTTTTTATCGATTTCGATGATAAACAATCAATTGAACTACACGAAATGTTTATCCCATTTCACATGAAGCGATTAGTACTCACCTTGATCTCTTTCGTCTGAAAACCATTCTAACATCTGCTGGTCTAGCTCTGGATACTTTGGAGTAAAGCGGCCCAACTTTGTTCGTTTCGCAGACATCTTCAGCTCGCCGTTGAAAAGCTTCGCCTCGTCTCTTCTCCATCGACGAACCATCGACTCGCTAATCCCGCAATCTTGGGCGATCTCTGAGTTGTTTTCAACAGCCTCAGCTTCAGCAACAACTTTGAGCGTAAAAGCCATGTTGTAAGAAGTACGGCGAACTTTTGGCATGATGAACACGATCACGGACGATATGTAAACTAACTGTTTACAATAAACTTTTGAATATTCATTTGGTTGTGTTTATTCGTTCAACAATCGACATATGTTTCCTGAGAGAGACGCTTCAAAGGTGAAATTTTTCTGTGAAACTTTGGTCTCGGCTTATAGCCGAGAGTTTTGCAATTTTTTTTCTTTGACAAGCTTAAGCCCATCGTCGGTTCTTTTTAAGTTTGGGGTTTTGGCTTATAGCCGGGATCGACTTATAGGCGAATAAATACGGTATACGTTGACAAGAAATTTTTCAATACACGCCTACAACAGGCGCAACTAACTCTTTATACCTTCACGAAACGATAGCCATCTTAAATTATTCATCATCTTCTCCTTTGTTTATTGTTGTTTTGCTGTGAAGTTGCACGAAACAAATTTGCATACGCAATGAACTGCAAATGACGTGAAACGCCGAGTGCCGAGAAGCATTAGGGTCAAATAACGCCAGAAATGATTCGCTTTCTAAAGAAGTTTGAGGTTTCAACATTACGCATTTTGGACCTTTTTGTTTCAAAACATAGCTTTGTGTCCCATAACTGTCGAAATATAATGCGCCGCAATAAAAACTTGACGGCAGCATCGGCGTCTTTACGGTTATTCGCGACTCATTCGCCAAATTCCCGCTAGCTTGAAGTAGGAAAAATACCATTCCCATAAAAATCTAAAATAGCATGCCGCCTTCAAAGGGCATTTCCTGTAAGTTACTTTATATGAAGTTTGATGGCAAATAGAAAGTCGGATCGGTGTCAAGCAACAAGCGGAGTCTTCCTTTTTTATAAACGGATAAGCAAACCGTTTAAACGGTTTCCCTAGAGCGTTAAACGGATGCAAATTTTTTTAAACGGATGAGCAAACCGTTTAAACGTTTTCCCTAAAGCATTAAACGGATGCAATTTTTTTTAAACGGATGAGCAAACCGTTTAAACGTTTTCTCCAAAGCGTTAAACGGATGCAAATTTTTTTAAACGGATAAGCGAACCGTTTAAACGGATATAAACGGATGGTAAACGGTTTCGCCGTTTAAACGGAAAAGCGTTAGTGTCCGTTTTCCCAAAGAAGGTCACATATAGTAACTGTACATCATATGTATTAATATGTTGAAAAATGACATGAAACTTTGTCCAACTTGAACCTTGAGTCTTCTGGGGCGGATCCAGGGTTTTAGCTAAGGGGTTCAATGAAAGGGCAAGATGTTTCATCAAACACGGGATCAACAAGAAGCATTCTTCGGTATCTTTCCGCAAAAAACTGAACTGGTCACAGCATTGTAGTCAATGGGCTTTTTGTTATGAATGCTCCTCATAGCCAAACCTAACAGTCTTTTCTGTTGTCATGGTGGTATGTAAATATCCTTTAACAAGTTTCAAAGTTGTTTTTTTTCTCGCTCGTTATCAGCCGAAGTGACTGGTATAGTGCAACCAATTCACAGCAAACAGTTAATGTTAGGGAAAATGTCAGTGAACCAAAAATGTATGTTTTTTTTTTATGGAGAAAATGTTTTAGCTTTATTGAGCAGCAGAGGCTTAAATTGGTTATGAATACATTGCATTTAAGATTGACTGTAATTATTTTATATTTTTACAAGTTTTTGATGTTCCCCTCCCCCCCCCCCTTCCCTAGATCCACCACACATCTTGGTCCTTTTATATCTGTTTTCTGAATGACAGCTGCTATTAGGACCCATTTTAAGACTAAGAAGAGGCTGCAAAAAGTCAAACAAGCTAATAAGGACAAAGAAGTGCTGAAGGAGCAGCGAATCAGGAGCAGAAAGAATGCAGTAAGTATACAGTGTAAAAAAGTTTGTTGTTACTCTCAAGCCATTACTGTGAAACCAGGTGAAGTGTACCCCCAAGATTGCCTTAAATGAATTCACTATTGGAAAGTTCAATCTGTTGATAGTTTTAGATGTTAGTTTTATATGCAGATTCCTGCATACCCAGGAAAAAAAGGTGCTATGTAGGAGGCCTCTTCCTTGGAGGAGCCTAGAACTTAGCAACTTATTTCTAAAGCTGGACCAGAAAGTAAACCGGAAATGGTCTCAAAGAAGTGCGTTGATGACCATAGAGAGGAGGGATGGCTCCCCCTCAGAGAGAGAGGCACCAGATGAGGCCCCTGAATTTGCTCTGTCGTAAGGAAATGAAAGTTATTCCAAAGCTCTTGAAACACTCCAATGTCATACTGAACAGATATGTGTAGCTCTGCAAATATGACTGTCCTTTATTGATCTCGGCCTATAAAACAGTTTTATAAAGAAACAAAGATGCATAATTATGTTTAATCAAACCAAAACCTATACTGAAAGTGTAAATTGGCCTTGAGAATTCTCTTGGCAAGGACATCTTACTGGTTGATGCTGTAATGAAAATGTTTATTACACTCCTTTGGGTATTATTTCCAAGTGACACACAAGATAACAGGTTACAAAGATCAAATATACCAGGCATAAATAGTTTTCCGAATTACAAAAGACTTTATTTCAGAAGTATGTTTGCTTAACAAGAGACTGGCACCTCCTGAGTGAATATCAATGAGAGTATTTGCAACTGACCCTCCAGATCAACTAAACCCAAACAAAAAATAATTGGATCTAGGTGCCCCTTGATTTTTGTCATCAGTATGGATTTACATGGAAGCAAAGAATTTAAAAATGACCTTTTAAAAGTGATAATTATATTATTTTGAACTAAGAAAAACGCCTTTTTTAGAGTTCCAAGTAGATTGAAGAGGATTTTGTGATGGGATATAACTGTTTTAGTGAATAAAAGGCTCGTCCATAAATAACTATTGTTTGGAAAAAGGAAAGGATGGCACAGTTGTGAAAACAAATATTTAGAATGTCTTAGAGAAGGAACACTTTTCTTATTGATATTTAATATAAGTATTGATCTGATACGTACTTATATATATATATTAACATAATGAAGTTGGGAAAAATATGGAAAGCTGTATGTACACCGTAGTTTGAATTAAGTACTGCATAGACCACCAACAGATGAAATCAATGTGCAAGCACAACATTTTAATTAATTCATGGATGGAACTAACCTTAACTGCAGTAATCAAGGCAATAATATGACATTGAGGGAGAGGTAGCAGTTCTGGTGATAACAACTCGAAACTCAGTAAAAGTCAAGCAAATGCACCAGCTTCCCTACCTCCTTCCATGTGACTATTGACTGTACCCTAGTAGCCTATTCTAATCTAACTGGCAGCCATTTTTTTTATTAAAGAACAATTTTCATTTTTCAGGCTGAATGTGATCTTTTGTATATGGTACTGTTTTGACCAAATTGCAGCCTGAGTGTTCTTTATCCACTTGTTCTTTTATGCGGGTTTTGCTGTACCTCTAAAACAATACTGATTACGTTCTTGTTTTGGGACCAACAACAGTGACAATGGTTATGTTGAAATGCTTTGGAATACTTACAACAGGGCAAGTACAGACCGTTCTTGAAACAAACACAAAAATGATTTTATTAAATGGTTTGCTTTGAGTGCAATTTCCTTGCTTTAAAAATGATGAAAAATGACTTTTTAATATTACTTTTATCATTTATGTAAATAAAATCTTTCTTATATGCAATTACACAGTGTTATACCATACAAAAATCAGAAATTGGTGGGAAGTATAAGCCCTTTTTATAGAGGCCAAGGTTAAAATGCCACCAGAATTATAAATTTAGTTTCTTTTAAAAGTGATAATTATATTATTTTGAACTAAGAAAAACGCCTTTTTTAGAGTTCCAAGTAGATTGAAGAGGATTTTGTGATGGGATATAACTGTTTTAGTGAATAAAAGTCTCGTCCATAAATAACTATTGTTTGGAAAAAGGAAAGGATGGCACAATTGTGAAAACAAATATTTATAATGTCTTAGAGAAGGAACACTTTTCTTATTGATATCTAATATAAGTATTGATCTGATACGTACTTATATATATATATATTAACATAATGAAGTTGGGAAAAATATGGAAAGCTGTCTGTACACCGTAGTTTGTAGTTATTTGTTCTGCTTTCAGAAAATTAAAAGATGCCTGAGCTAACTTTGGTTTATGCAATTAATCATTTAAACAGAATTCAATGCTTGGTCACTACTAGTGGTATTCCCCTCAATAATGTTTAAGTCTGAAGACATATACTTGTTAACAACTCAGACTATATAATGCAATTATTTGTTGTGCGGTGAAACATGCTCAATATTGAAAGGCTTATGGCATTTACTAGAACCCAATGACACGTATTGAAACCTTGGACACTGAATATCATTTGCTACCTGAGCAAAACATGCTCTAATTTAAGAGTTTAAAGACATTTGATAACCCTAGCAAAGTTTCAACTTTGACTATATTTGCTACCTGATCAAACATGTTCAATATTAAGAGATTTGACAACGTTTGCCGGCCCAAGAATAGTTGGACTTTTGGTTATACTTGCTACCTAAGCAAAAAACTATACAAAAATAAGAGTTTGATCAGATGTGCTGGCCGAGCAAACGTGTTTAAAACTTGGATTTTAACCACATTTGCCGCTCCAAGCAAACTTTCTCGAATTTAGGGTTTGATCAAATTTGTAACCCCTAGAAAATTTGGTCAAAGTTGTGGTTTTTCTAACATTAGCTCCGTGAACATACATGTGTAATGCCAAAAAATTGGTAACATTTGCTATACAAACAATCCGGTTCGCTGATAAACATTTGATCATCATTACCACCCCAAACAAACATTGTTCAAATTTAATACTTTGCTCACATTTGCAACGTTGTGTAAACTTTATGAAAATAACAGGTTTCCATGCTTTTACAACTAGTGCGAAGCTGCACAAAACAAGAGGTTTGTGCTCATATTTGACTAGTATGCAAAAATAGTTCAAACTAACACATTTGCGTACACATTTGAACCATCGGTAAATGATCCTTAAATTGTAAATGTAAATCTTGTGCAAATGTGGCGTTTACAGGCATTGCTACGGATAGCAAATCAGGTGCAATATCAGTCTTAGCACTTCAGCAAAATTGTGCAAATGTGGTATTTGCTACACCTTTGCTATAGTTTGGTTACCCTTGTAAATCCATTTTTCGTCCAGTGATAAATACTCATGAAATGAAAAGAAGGGAAAGTACCTAGCAGCCGAAAACTCTTCTGATCTGTGACTTTTTCCCAACAACTGGGACTAATAATTATATTTCTGTAAACGAAGCCACAATCCTACCTGGTTTCATGGTTCTGTTCACAGCGTGTTAGCCTGTGTGGTCGACTAAATGTTTACTCCTTGAAGCCGCGGATCTGGAATCTGAGACTAAGCTGTCGACTTTGCAGAGTTTAGCTCCACACTTCCAGTAGCGTAGGAGGCCAACAGTGTTAAGATCTCGAACAAGTTACCTAAAATGGTAGTGGTTGTCTAATGATGACGTAAGCAGCAAGGTTTGGAGTGTAAATTCAGCTTTCTTCCCCCCAATTTTACTTTTCTGATTCTCAGGAAGAATCTTAAACAGCAGGTTTCAACGGTAATTAAATGATTCTTATACTGAAGGCTTGGTTTCTAATAACAACAAATTGCTCACAATGCTAGTCACAAAGGCTGTTTTTGTTACTTATGTCGATGCCGCATGGAGTCATGAATATGCATAGATTGAAAACATCACACGCGAAAGGTCTAACCTTTTCGTACTGGGAACGTAAAACCTAGCAATTCCCATAAAATGTTTCGTATCCGATCACCGGACCGACTTATTCTCATGGGGGAAACAAAGGAACGAAGGGCCGCGATATTGAAATATAGAACGAGGAAGACTTAGAGAATAATCCTCCATTTCAGCTATGAAAAGCGATTTGGTAAGCAAGGAAATTTGAAAGCGACAGCAAGAAAGTAACTAAGCCTCCATACTTGGTATCCGAGCCTTTCCTGGATTGAGGCTTTGTCTGGGCTCGGCCATTACTTTATTTGTTTTGCTCCCAACCGACCGACCTATTTTCTCGAAAGGTCAGGCGGTAAATTTAGATAGGCCGTATATCTCAATTTCTCTTACAAATAAAAAAAGTAATTCTAACTCTTCCGTACGGTGAACAAAGCGACAAGAATATTTAACAATTATTCCACGAGCGCGCGTTGGATAAGAGTAAATTAGCCATCAATCTCAGATCCAACAAGCGCGAATGCAATGATTGTTTTATTGAATTCTAGACGTTTTGTTCACGAAGAATTAAGCTAAATTTTATTAAATTTTAGTGCATTCTGTTTCAATTTTACAAAACGACCGGAGGTAGATGTTACTAAAACATTAACAAGGCCGCAAGAAATCACGGGACACAATCACAGTTTGCAAAACTCGCTGAATGAAAAGATTTCTAGCAAGACACACTGCTACAGTAAGTACAGTCATTTAGAATTGATGGAACACCTACTAAATGAAGGAGCTTAATCCGCATTGAGAATTTTCAAAATGTGTTTAAGGTTCAAGACGTCGACGGAGTTTAATCATTGTCCACCTGCGCTTTGCCGTTGAAAGACTACCGCGGAAAACTTCGAAAGTGACCATGTGATCCAGACGGCGAGCGACGATAACTTTCTACAAGAATGTTTGGTAAGATTTCCGCACAGGTCCCTACTTCATTATGCATCCTGTAGTTGAATTGTCTTGGGAAGTGCGCATGCAAACATAACGCTACAGCATAACGAATGTTTCCAGTGTTTTGGTGTAACTGCTATCGTTGCCTTTATGACCTGAATGTGTGGAACTGTCTTGTTACAAACTCGATACAGTTCCTCTGATCGATGTTACTGAAGTACCCTTGGTGAAACATCCGTTATGATGCTCGAATAAACTTCTCTCTTCATTCGGTTTAGCCGAAAACATACTCCTTTTCGGACTTCAAGCCATTTTGAAATTCTTAGAGCGGTGTCAGCGGAGCCGAATATGGCGGCCACGAGTTTCAAAGCTCTGATTTTAGTGTTTTATTTCCTAGCTATTTGTTGTGAGATTCTTTCGTCTTGGGATCCAATCGATTGCTACCACCATGGGCCTTGCCAAGAAGCTCTCAGGGTTTTTCCTGGCGCATATTTTAGTCATTACTGTCGATTTGCAGTCGCTGGAAGTTTACAGTCACTTCGTTCCATGGTCAGATCGTTCCAAGTCAGATCGTTCCACAGTATGGTCAGATCGGTCCAAAATAAAAGTCAGATCGTTCCACAGTATGGTCAGATCGGTCCATAATAAAAGTCAGATCGTTCCACAGTATGGTCAGATCGGTCCAAAATAAAAGTCAGATCGTTCCACAGTATGGTCAGATCGGTCCAAAATAAAAGTCAGATCGTTCCACAGTATGGTCAGATCGGTCCATAATAAAAGTCAGATCGTTCCACAGTATGGTCAGATCGGTCCATAATAAAAGTCAGATCGTTCCACAGTATGGTCAGATCGGTCCATAATAAAAGTCAGATCGTTCCACAGTATGGTCAGATCGGTCCAAAATAAAAGTCAGATCGTTCCACAGTATGGTCAGATCGGTCCAAAATAAAAGTCAGATCGTTCCACAGTATGGTCAGATCGGTCCAAAATAAAAGTCAGATCGTTCCACAGTATGGTCAGATCGGTCCATAATAAAAGTCAGATCGTTCCACAGTATGGTCAGATCGGTCCATAATAAAAGTTAGATCGTTCCACAGTATGGTCAGATCGGTCCAAAATAAAAGTTAGATCGTTCCACTTATAAATCGTAAGGAAAACCTTCTCCCTCGATAATAATGTTAAGAAAAACGTCCTGTGTTGTGAATCAAACGAGTTTACCATGTTTATCGCTATGAATTGGATGTCTTTTTTTAAGCATAATGACTTTAATTTCTCAGTGATGATGATGCCCAAGTACATGTAAAACCGTAGCCAATGAGAAGTCAGTAATTTCTATCCGTTTCGGATGAGTTCGCATGCCCTTTGTTAACGATTCTCGTTAGTATTAAAAAACAAAGGCTGCTAACTATAAAGCATATGCAAATTCGCAAGTGTTTTGATTTCATGGCGGCGTAAGGGAAAATTGCTCCCCAATTGTAAGCTTTTGCATCACCAAACAGTAAATGAGGTGCCAGTGTCTTCGTAGAGTCCTTTTAGGATCAGGAGTTGCAGAATTTTTTTGTTCTTTAACTCGAAGGTTTCTTCAACCGAATTTGTTTTCAGTAAACGTAACGCTTCTCCTTGATTCATTTGTAAATTAGATTCTTGTGTTTTAAGTGATTCAAGCAGTGACAGTGATGATGAAATTGAAATCACTAAAGTGCAACAGTGCAACAGTGCAACAGCAGACCAATGATAGTGACTGTGGTGTTTTTGCCATTGCCTTCGCTGTCTCTTTAGCTTTAGGGACAGACCCTATGCATGTAACTTTTGATATTCGAAGAATGCGTCTACATCTAGCAGCTTGTCTCAACGATAAAAAATTGAACATGTTTCCAGTTTTTTAAATGTCAGTTTTATTCAAAGGTAAACATGAGTAAATTGTCTTATTGTGTGCAACCAAAAATTGAAGGGGTGTATGAAAAAAAACCCCTAAGTGACATGAGGAAAAACAACTGCATTTCTCGTTCTAATTCCCTTGTGTTTGTGAAACAAAAGCAAGGTGCGTCATACCATCATGTGTAACTTAAGGCCTAATTTCCATACACCTCTTCACTTGTAGTGAAAGATATATCCATGCATGCATGTCAGCAACGGCTTACTGCAATGCACATCAGTTTGAGATCTCATTTCAAGAATAGACCCATAGCCCCTCTGACTTCCACAGCCTCTAAAATGTCAAAAATTGGCTATGATACTACAAAAGTTCAATGTTATTTGAACAGGTGCAGATATTTATTTTAACAAGAAAATGTTTATAAAATGCACTTTAAGCTTTAGATTATGCTTTCATTATCATAAATTGAGATCTGTTAAGATTAGCACACAAACTGTACAAAACCAATTACAGGGAAAAGACCCATGGATTTAAGGAAATTTTTTTTTTACAATAACATTACAAGACATGATTTCAAAGCACTCTTAAGTAAAAACAAATGTTGACATTCAATGTGTGGTCAAAGAGCAGACTCTGCTTTGGCCACTCTGCATACAGTAATTAACTTTAACTACCCCATGACTAGTCGAACGGAACTATGGAGGGGCACAAATTTACAAGTGCAGAGCAAACCCTTAGTATGCGGTCTATGATCGGAACCTGTGCCTCAGGTAATCCATTAGGGTTGCCCCTTAGGAAGTCTGTGGGAAGGGTTCCCTCTAAAATTGTATATTTTCGTCGCAACAGTCCAATGACTCTTTCTACATGTATGCGCACACTGGCGATTCCTCTTGTCTTCTCAACATCTACCGGATCCAGCTGGGACCTCCCCTTGGTGAACGCTGGAATGACCAGTTTTGCCTGTTTCAATCCCACACCCTCATTGACAGTGAAGCCCCTGTCTGCCATGACCATGTCCCCAGGTAACAGTTTTTCAAGAAATCCACAGTTTTCTGTAAGAAACTTGTCAGAGATTCGTCCTCCCCATGCTTCCGATACAAAAGAAACAGTCCCTTGAGGAGTGATACCTATTAATATTTCGATGGTGTTGTGATGCTTGTATGAGCTAAATGTCTGTGCTCTTGCCATTAAATTTGTTGGTTTTTCAATAAAAACCTCAAAACAGTCAATTATCACTGTTACCTTGTTGCCAAACGCATATTTGAAACACATTGGCATTGTTTTCCAAAGATTTTCCCTCTCTGGCCAGTGAATAAGTGCACTTAATCTGTTGTCCATGGCATTGATCCATGACCAGAAGATCCGTGAAACAGTTGGCACTGATACCATGAATCGGTAAGCCAGATCCTGAAATGGCACATCGAGACGGAGTTTCATTAAAACCATCACAAATTCCTGAAAAGGATCCAGGGTCTGAGTCCGACGACTCACGTGCGGCGCCACATGCTTTGGGGTTGCCAAAAGAACCTGGTAGGATGGCAATCCTGTGTAAAATCGAACTTTGTCATCAGATTTAAAATATTGTCTGTCCGGTGCTTGGTAAGTTGGCTTGTAAAACATATATTCGAACTCTTCAGTTTGTGTTTCCCGGCGTCTTTTGAAGGCTCGACAGCGGTAGCACCACTACACAAGGGCTCCTTTTGCTCCATCGTTTCTTCGCTCGTAGCACCACTACACGAGTGCTCCTCTTGCTCCATCGTTTCTTCGCTCGTAACACCACTACACGAGGGCTCCTCTTGCTCCATTGCCATAGCTTCTGCATTTTCAGCTTCTGTACTCGTGCTCGCTTCGGAGAAGGGAATATTTACTACACGATCGCCGCTTTGATTGAGATGCTTTTTTTTCTCAGCAACTTCGGCTTCTTGTTGCACAATGTTTCGCTTCCGGCGTTCTTTTGCTCTTTCAGCTCTTTCCCCTACAGCCTTCTGTTGTTGTTCTTTCCGTTCGGATTCCTTGTATTCTTTTTTACCGAGGTTCAGAGTGGGAACCCAGTCAATATTGTGCTTGTCCCAGGGAGCTGCAGGCTTCCCTGAAACGAAATGACAACCACAAACACGCTCGCTTTCAGAGATGTTCTTCGCTTCGGTGTCACCTCGACTCACCGCAGAAATCCATCGATTTCTTCTCTCCCTCGTTAATTCTTCTCATTCCTCACCTTCATTTGTCACAATCTTCGGTATTTTACTGAAATTTATCTTATGCTTGCCGCTTTTGCTACCACAACCAACTACAATGCAGTGGACCATCTCGAACTATCGCATTCACGTCTCTTCGCTTCTAGATTCTTTACTCTCGAGGGGCACAAAGATGGCGGATAGCAACCGTTGCCATGCCCAGTGTCACGTGAGTGAAAACCAAGAATTCTGTAGTTTGAATGCCAGGTCTGTGAGAAATAAATCGGCGGACTTGGTTTCTTATGTTGAATCGTCTGGAGCAGATTTGGCGGTAGTTTTTTGTGGATTGCTGAAAAGATGCAAAAATTAGAACCCGCAGGGCATGGGGTGGGGATTTGATTGTCTTTGTTGGCCCTGGGGTAGGGCATTTGACTGACCTTGGTCTCCCGGGGAGGGAATATTTGAATCTTTCTTCGCCAGACGTGGGGATATTTGACTACCGACTCGGAAGAAAGGGACTGAGACGAGCATATGTTTCCCGCTTCCACGCTTCACGCATGCGCCGTACGGTCTGATTGAGATTAAGCTCAGCATTAGGTCATAAAAACTTAAGTTTTGAAATGACTAACACAATGCCGTATGGGGCTAAAATTGGAGAAACGCTGGTAATCATTACATGGAGGGTTCAAGTTTTTTGAAGAAAATACATCATGTAACAACACGAACTCTTCATCATTAATTGCCTGCGTGCAGACGTCTCCTATTTCCTGTTGCACGCGGAAAAGGGACGTCTGCGTAACGCCGTCGCTAATCGTGTTCCGGCGTCCCGCTGGGTTCCCAAGATCTTGGGAACACGCTGTGATAGGCTGAAACACAGTGCGCATTGTTTGACTTAACGCTGATTGGTTGTTAGCGAATGTGGTCTGATAATGTATGCGGTGATTTAAATGATTTATGTAAGCGCGGTTTTCCAACCAAAACAAATCAAAACGTGCGATTGTGTGCTGTGTTTTCCGTCGATCGAAAAGCAGAGCGATCGAAATCATGTGCGGGGGCGCGGAAAATTTAATGTGTACGAGGAAATTATTTCTTTACAATTTACTGTGCATGACACATCACTTCATATTTGTAAACAGTGTCTGAGAAAACTACAAAAGGGACGTGGACTTCGCACCAACTTAAGAGAACTCGACGAAGAAATTTTTCAAAGCTACAGCTCCAAAGCCTATAAGGCAGGGCTTCCTATCAAGAAAAATGCCGTACAGGTACATGATTTAACTGCGGAAAAGTCTGTTTCTCCTGAGAAGAGATTTCTTTTAGAGGAATCGTCAGATTATTATTCAAACGTTCGTGGCTCGATTCATTCGTTGGATTGGCCTTCGAAGTAAGGCCCCACTGACTAATACAATGAGCTTCATCGATGATGCCGCCAGGAACGTTCTATAGTGGACGGAGGAAAGGCGTTTCCTCCATCTGCTGGAATTCAGCATTCTTTCCGGCGAATAAAAAACGTAGGTGAAAGCACCACTTTCCACATTTTGTAAAATTTCTTCAGATTGCTCATCATGAAGGGCCACTGCCGAGAGACTCGTGGACTTTAAATATCGCATCTGGTCTTCCATCAATGTATTCAAAGGGGAAATGATGAAGACCTTGCTTGTTCCACAAGGACGATCAAATATTACATCAGCGATGATTGGAATCGCGTAAAAAATCAAAGATTTCCCATATCCAGTCGGAAGACTTGCATATACATTTTTCCCGTCACATATAGCCTTTCAGCACTCTTCCTGCTCGGGATAAAGCGACACGACGTTAAAGACTTCGCAAACACGCTTCACCGCAGCCTGAAAGTACACAATTTTTTTTTCACACTGGTCGCCTTTCGTTGTAACGCACACACGCTTGTCAGTGGATACTATCTCATAATTTATGCGAAATCAAATACCCTGCCAGCGGGACGCCGGAACACGATTAGCGACGGCGTTACGCAGACGTCCCTTTTTCGCGAGCAACAAAGGATATAGGAGACGTCTGCACGCAGGCAACATCATTAATAGCCTTTGACGAATGATAAAGCGTCAAAATATTCCGCATTTCGCATAAATTAGCCATGTTATCTCGACGTTTATCGAATTTCTTCCAATCTTTACCTGTGCAATGTCTGAAGTTTTCGTCGCCAGACGTCTGAAATCTTAAAGCCAAATTTCCCGCGCGAATGACGCCGTACTCACCCCAGGCTCTCCTCTGACATGACGTCCTCAACAGACGACGCCGTCCTCAATCTTAAGGTCCTTAATATTAAATTCGACGAGGATGTGGCGCCAAAATTTTGAATTTTGAATTCGCCTGATATGGTAGCCAAATTGAAGCAAAATTCAACAATAAAAATTTGTATCAAAACCAACAACCTGATACCTAACTCAACAAAAATATCTCAATGTCAACACTGTTTATCTGTCAATTTCAACAACTTTATTTTTAATTCAACAACTTCCTCTCAACATCAACTTCACCAACTTCTCAATTTCAACTTTGTAATCAGTCTTAAAATCAACAGTAAAAATCAACTCAATAAAAGTTTCTGTGCTGCAAGGTAAACACTTGCTCATATCCAATTTTCAACTACCCAATATGCCTGTCAAGATCAGCAACTTGAAATTCGTGTCAACAACTCAAATTCATGTCAACAAATTGGGTCCGAACTGGCCCGTTATTACCGAGAGAGTCAGGGGAGAACTAAATTTGTCGCTCAGCAAGATGGCGTACGGCTGGATCGGGGAAAAATTAACTCCCGGGCGGAGTATGGGGTGTTCAGCGGACATACCTACCAACCAAATTACTAAGTTTAAGCGTCATTAATTGTCACCTTATAGCGTGTTTTTAACGTCTGTGTATTTACAAGATACATTGCGTGTATGATGTATGATGTGCTGGTAAGTTAATAAAGTCAGCATAAACCGTCGGAATAACATGAGAAAAGGTAAAGGAAATACACATTTTACATTTCACTTTATTTGCTATAAAATATCTCTGAACCAGGCTGTAGCAGCTGACTTTTCCTCTTTCGGTATTTATTATCCTAAAACAAACAAAACGCCTTTTAATTTACGGAACACTGTTAAGAAATGAGAAAATAAACCAGGATTTCGCGAATACCTTCCTTCCTAGAGATGTACTGTTGGTGCTTCCAAATAGTTTATGGGGTTTGTATTTCCTTTCGATTCTTTTGTGGTTTACCTTTACGTTGTTATCTTATAGTATTTGTGGTTTTTACTACGCGGAAATTACATATAGTTGCCTACGTACGGCAAACATAACAAAACAATCTATTAACCTTTGGCATGTTTTCGAACGTGTTCAGGAAACCTTTTTCTGTTCCATTCAACATGTCATCGTGTTAAGATCAAAGTAAGGCTCAACAACGCTGCTAAATCCTTAAGGCCGACACAGAATTTTCGAAACCACTCTGAACCTCGTTTTTATCGCTTTGAATTGTACATGGCTTTCATCGTTTACTTCGCTTCGCTACGCTTCACTTTCAAGCATTGTTAACGTGTCGTCGCTTGGCTTCAATAAACGTTTTTCAATAAAGTTTGTTTAGTATGAAAACGTTTCAATGCTTGTGCTTGTGTTTCTGATGATTTGCATGAACTCTTGTACTTGCGCTTCTGCTTGCGTTTGTGCTTGCGTCGCTCTAGTGTTGAGTCTACACTAGAGCACTAGATAAGAGTTCACAAGTGTTAAGATGTGGCCGTTTGCAATTCATTTTTGACGTTAGCCTTTAACAAGGACAGAAGAAGAAAGGCTGACAAAGCAGTTGAGATAAATCAACTCCAAGGCAGTCTCCATGGAAGAAATTGGGCACAACCATCGCATCCTGCCCAGTCTTCTCCGTCATCTATAATTTCGCAAATGCGATTGGAGATATTCTTTGTCCGCGACATTTACATTTTTCGCGGGAAAAGTTTGTCTCGCCACTTATGCCCATGTGAAATATCCTGTGACATTCCGTGACGCTTAAACGAAGTAGTTGGTACATACGCTGGTACATACGCTGAACACCCCTATACTCCGCCCGGGCGTTAATTTTTCCCCCAGTGATCGTGAGGTAACACAACAGGGGCACCCAACGAGAATATAGTTCAAAACCACTTAAACATAGCATTCTTAAAGTGTTTTAGTATTAAAAAGGTAGATATAAGCGTATTTTTTCCCCTAAAATTTTTTGATCTGTTCGGATTTCCTAGCTGAAAGTCTTGTGATCCGAAAATTATAGCGATCAAAACTTACCTTTTCGAAAATTTCAGCCAGAAAAAAGGCTCCCGAAAATTCTAGGTGACCTTTTTACGTTAAAAATCCGTTAAAAAGGGGCTATAATACTATTGTTTTTTAGATGTTCGATCGGCAAAATCACAACGGTGGCATTGATGCATTCGTTTAGAGTTTGATACGTCCAGTGTTTGGCCAAGAGACGAACTGAATTTGATAGAATTCATCCAATCGAAAGTTTGGTCATTCGATCCTCATGCAGTGAAATATTCTATGAAGAACTGGACAACAACGACATCGGCCGCGCGTTTGCAAAATCCAACGGCTTTCGTTTCAAAGCTGCCTAGCAGTAAGTCCAATTTTCGGTCCAGAGACTAGCTTCTCATTAAATTGAATGCAACCCATCGAAAATTTGTCGACGGTTATTAATTCTAGTTCTGTGAAAAACTGATGAAAATAATCCGAAACAGGCTGTTGACGGTTAATTTAAAAAGTAGTGAAAAATAAGCAAACGTTCCTCTCAATCAAGATCTCATACTTATAGAAGTTCAGATAGAAACGAAGCACCGGTCAGGCAGGATCTCTGACAAATAACTTGCTTAATTTTTAAAATAACGTCGGTATGGCAGCGCAACTTTCACCTCCAAGAACAGTGTTGACAAAATTAAGTTGTGCGGCTTTGGTTGGAATGCATAGACACGTGACCAGCCGCAACCAGGGTACTTTCTCGAGGTAGAGAGAGGACCCTTGGAACGAAGTTGGGTATGGGATAAATGGCGTCACTCTTTTGTTCCTTCAGTACAGGATCCTTGGGTTTGGAAAAGATATGGTTTCACGCTAAGAAGGCTTTTTGGGCAACTTTGACGTTGTAAACACCCCTTCGATCTGAAACAGACCTGGTGGAACCTGGTTGTTCACCAGGTTTTTAACAAAAACTCGACCAGGGCAGACAAAAATCCGGAATTCCAAACTCGTGACTTTTTCTTGCAGGGGAGCACTCCTCACCAGAGAAACTAAAATTCTACACCAGGGAGTTAATATTCAAGACAATCATACAACCGAAAATGAAAGCTATACCTGTGTTGCCAAAACCCACTGACCACTTTTTAGGTAAAGAACTGACGAACTTGGTCCATTGTGAATTGATACTCGGTTACGTCATTGAAAACATTTTTTGAGTAAACCTGTATAAAACAGGAAATTATCAGCGTGTGATACAAAAAGGTAAAAAGACTTAACTGCTGAAATCTTTTCTCCAGGAAATTAATAGTACAGGATTGTAAAAAGACTTCACTGTTCAAATTTTTCCTCCAGGAAATTCATTAGTAGCTGAGCTTTCACCATATTCACTCCAAACCCATAATGTGTACCATCATAACTCTTAATTCCAACAGTTAGATTAAAAACATCAAACACAGGAATTCTATGAGGCTGTAGGTATTCCTTCATTTGGCGATTGTATTCCATTATCCTGTCATTGTTCTGTGTTTTAAGATACTGCACCGGTTTCAGAGTTCCCTGTGTATGACCAGTGGCCCATATGATCCAGCGCGACCTAAATTGTAAGCGGGAATGCATTTTACACTGTTGTTAAATCGACCTTGACAAACTTTATGAGCGGGTATTCCCTGTGAAGTCATAGCAATCTTCCCAGCGAAATTAGACTTTGCCGAATCGACGAATTGAAGATCATACGAGCAAGTCTTTTTCGCATCATCTGTTATACCTTGCCGGAGCGCACCTTCTTTAGCATCGTTCGTTATTAGAACCATGAATGCGTTAAAGAAATGCCTTATTATCGAGTCACCCATAAAAGTAAGATTTGAAATTCGATTATTTAGGAAATCGCAGGTTTCTTTGCTGGTGAAGTTTTTAAACATGCACCCAGATGATGGAATGTACTCGAACAATTCCGCAGATATTTGCTTCCTAAAATCAATGCAGTTTTTACATGAGCAAAATTCTGTTCCAGAACCACAGCGGCCTTTGTCATTATTACAACAGGGCGCGGAACTGTTTTCGTCACACTGCGACGCAATATTGCCAGCTAATTTAAAATTGGTGCCACAGCGCATGTCACTTCTGTGTAGGACAATTGGTAAGCGACGCTCTTTCCTAATATGGATATCCATTTGTTCTCGATTAATTTCCTCTATGAGAGTCACACTCGCTCGTTTCCTCCAGATTCCCTGCGTCATCTGGTACAGCACGTTGCGCCTGCATTTCGATACATTCTTCGTATCCGTTTGTATGGTTGTTGTGCCATTGCGGCTATTTTTCGGTGCTGGCTTCTCTTCAATGAAATGAAGTGCTTCCCAGTTGAGATTTAATTTCATCGTGACTAAACAGACGATCAGGACAAGGCCAGTGAATATTAGGAAATATTGTGATCTGGCCGCTGAAATAAAATACGGAAGAAACGTAAGTGACTCAGTGATTTCATGGCAAGGTATACACGAGATAATTCATAAGTAGTTCGAGTTGCATCCTCCAAAATGTATCTTCAAAGCAAAATAAAAACCTTAAACAGATTTGTCTTCCTTGCTTTTAAATTCATTACACATATTTCTTCTTTTCTTTTTCTTTGCTTTTTACTTATTATAATATATCTGATTTCTAATAGAATTAATTTGGCACGCCTCCACTAGCTTTTTCTTGCTAACTGCGTGCCAAACAACGGTACTTGTAATGTTACGATAATAAATGTCTTGTCTTGTCTTCTAACTTGCGATCGCGACTTACTTACTTGCGATCGCAACTTACTAACTTGCGATCGCAACTTAGTAACTTGCGATCGCGACTTACTAACTTGCTATCGCAACTTACTAACTTGCGATCTCGACTTACTAACTTGCGATCGCAACTTACTAACTTGCGATCGGAACTTACTAACTTGCGATCGCAACTTACTAACTTGCGATCTCAACTTACTAACTTGCGATCTCAACTTACTAACTTGGGATCGCCACTTAGTAACTTCCGATCGCCACTTAGTAACTTGCGATCGCGATTTACTAGCTTGCGATCGCAACTTACTAACTTGCGATCGCGACTTACTAACTTGCGATCGCGATTTACTAGCTTGCGATGGCAACTTAGTAACTTGCGATCTCGACTTACTAACTTGCGATCGCAACTTACTAACTTCCAATCTCAACTTACTAACTTGAGATCTCTACTTACTAACTTGCGATCGCCACTTAGTAACTTGCGATCGCGATTTACTAGCTTGCGATCGCAACTTACTAACTTGGGATCGCGACTTACTAACTTGCGATCGCGACTTACTGGCTTGCGATCGCGACTTACTGGCTTGCGATCGCGACTTAGTAACTTGCGATCGCGACTTATAACAACTGCAACTCTCTGTGTTGGGAATTTCTTCAAAATGGAAACGCTATCGTTTTATTATGAAAAATACCTACTTGCATCCTCTTGTAATCTGTTGGTCGTCTTCCGATTCCGTTTTTAGACTAATAGAATTATTTTCCAGAGACATCTCCAATCGTTGAAGTTGTTTCTACTCCGCGGTTTCCCTTCTAAGCCGTTTTGCTAAATGTAGTACGCTAATATATTTCGTTATGTAATCGTTCACTCATGTTCTGTATTTCTATCAATAACACATTCAAATTCCAAACTAACTTGATTGGATTCCTGGTCCTTTTCCCTGCTGTTTCGTTTGCCTTTTTCTAGAGCGAGCAGTTTTTGTCTTTGCTGCGATGACGGATGTCTGTCGTTATTCTCCCCGCTGTCGTTTCTCTATCCCTGCTTTGAGTCGTGCTTTCCTTGTGTTGATTTTCACGGTATTCAAAACTTACTCGGCGACGATCTCGAGCTAATCTTTCTTGAATATCTCGGAGATCATCTTGCTGGGATGTACTTCCAGGACGAGTGAAATCGGTTTCCACAAAATTTACATTTCTTTCAAAAAGGCATCACCGAATTCGAAATGGCGATTCAGCAGTTCTCAAGTACACTACTATTGCCAGGTAACCTGGCCTGCGAACGGACACCTTTAAAATATACATATATATATTTAACAAATAAATAGGCCTCCTCTGGGCTTTGTTCTGTTATAAAGCACGCAGGAGGTGACGAGAGCACGGAAGAAGTGTAGGGGAAAACACGAGCCGCAGGCGAGTGTTTCTCCCTACTTCTTGAGTGCTCTCGTAGAATACGTCCAACACTCTCATTGGTTCAAAAGACAAAGGCTGTCAAACCATCAAAGTTCGAACGCAAAGCACTGAAAAGTTTTTGAACGCGAAATTTTTTAATAATATAATAATAATTTACATTTATATAGCGCAAACCTCTATATGAATATATTCGGTTGCGCTTTACAATATCGTTATATTAAATTTATGCTAAAGGTGACTAAAGCATAAGAAACTATTAAAACCTACAATAAAAAGTATTAAAAAACCTATTGTAAAAGCCAACATTCAAATCTATTTAAAAGGTAAATTGAAAAAATGAGTTTTAACAGCAGTCTTAAAAGTGTCCAATGTCTTCATGTTGCGAATTGCCGAAGGTAATGCATTCCAGAGATAAGGTGCAGCTGACTGGAATGCACGATCGCCAAGAGTTGGATGGGTCTTAATGCCTGGCAACTCGAGGAATAGAGACTCATTTGACCTTAGAGAGTACCTGGATTGCTTTTTGATAGTAATGAAATCAATTAGATAATTAGGAGCTAGACCATATAAGCACTTAAATGTCAAGAGTAGAATCTTAAACTTTATACGGTAACCTATTGGAAGCCAATGAAGGTGGAAAAGCAATGGTGTAACATGGCAGAATCTAGGTGTTCCGGTGACCAATCGAGCCGCGGCATTCTGTATCCGTTGGAGTTTCATGATATGTGAATTCGGAAGGCCATATAGTAGACTGTTACAATAATCTATTCTACTGGTGATAAAAGCATGAACTAATGATTCGGTGACTGAACGACTTAAATATTTCCTAATTCTGCGCATGTTATAAAGATAATAGAAAGCGGATGAGCAAGTTTTGTTGATATGACTTAGCATATTCATTTTAGAATCAAACCAGGTTCCTAGGTTTCGAACTTCACAAGATGGAGCAATTTGGGAGTCCCCAACCGATAAGGTACTAATGTTACTGACTTTCTGAAGTTGTTGTCGTGTTCCAATCAGAAGACATTCTGTCTTATCGGAATTCAGTTTTAACTTATCCGAATGCATCCATTGACTGATATCAGCAATACATGATTCCATGGCAGTTATAGCAGCGGTCTCCTCCAGATCATTTCCCGATCTAAACGCGATGTACAGTTGCGTGTCATCTGCATAACAATGGGAATTAGGAAGATGTGACTCGACGATCTTAAAAAGTTTGCTAGCATAGAGGGAGAACAATAATGGCCCGAGACAGCTGCCTTGTGGAACTCCAAATTTAAGATTAAAATTACTCGATAGAACTCCGTCTATATAGATACGCTGGGTTCTGTTAGAAAGGTACGATTCAATCCAATTAAGTGCAGAGCCTGAAATTCCAAAATCAAACTGGAGGCGATCTAAGAGAATCCGATGGTCCACGGTATCAAACGCGGCGCTTAAATCAAGAAGCACTAACAACGTGACCTTCTGATTTTCCATGTTCATCAGAATGTCATTCTTGACTTTAAGCAGGGCAGTTTCTGTGCTATGGTACCGTCGATAGGCTGATTGCAATGAAGGAAAAAGATCATGCTCATTTAAGTAAGACTGAATCTGATCAGCTGCCACTCTTTCGGCCAATTTTGAAACAAAGGAAAGATTGCTGATCGGTCGAAAGTTTTTAAAAACCAAGTCAAGACCTTGTTTTTTTAGCAGTGGTGTAACAATCGACTCTTTCCAAGTGTCAGGGAAAAATCCTGATTCAAGCGACAAGTTTATCATAGTAGATAACACGGGAAGTAACTCATCAAGGCAATCTTTCAAGATATTAGTGGGAGCAGGATCAAGTAAACAAGATTTTGTCGGCGCTTTGAGCACAAGTTTTCTTAAAGAGTCCATGTCTATACGGCGAAAAGCAGTAAAGGACGAAGAACAATGAGAAGAATGGCGGTTCACAGTGCTGTACAAATTCTCAGTTGCATCAAGGCTAGCACGAAGATTCGATATTTTCTTAATAAAGAACGACCCCATGTCATTAGCCAAGGCTAACTTATCGCCGTGAGGTGGAAAAGGCGTATCTGCTGTCTGATTGAACAGTTTCTTTGTAGCAGTAAAAAGCTTGCGTTGATCTCCAGAAATGTTGCTGACAAAATCTGTGTAAAATTCACGACGAGAGTTATTCATAAGAAAGACAACTCTGTTCCGAAGAAGTTTGAATGTTCTCCAGTCAGATTCAGACTTTGTAGACCTCCAGTTACGCTCAGCAATCCTTCGGCGACGTTTCGCAGATCTGATCTCATCAGACAACCATGGAGCTTGAACTCTTTGAGTCATGGATCTCTTCCGCCAAGGAGCGTGCTTGTCGGTGATGGACTTTAAAGTAGTATTAAAACAGTTAACGAGATCAACAAGGTGATTGGGAGTGTTAAGTAGCAATTCTGAAGTACGGATATCATTCTTAAACTTGGGAAGATTTATCGATTTAATTTTCCGAAACCACACTTCTTTAGCAGAGGACTCTGACCTAGAACCTTTTAAGTTAAACAATACTGTCGCGTGGTCAGACAAAAAAGAGCCTGAGATCGGTGTGTCTTGAATGATACTGTCCATTTTTCTGGTTATAACTAGATCCAATGTATGACCTTGAACATGAGTTTCAAAGTGCACATGTTGAACAAGTCCCAAAGAATCAATTAGATCCAAAAATGATTCTACATTGGGATTATCCTGGACGTCAACTTGAATGTTAAAGTCACCGCATAACAAAATGGGCTCCGTGCATAAGACAAACGATTCAAGGTACTGGGAGAATTCGGAAATAAAGGAAGAAATTGTTACGGGATGCTTTGTTGAGTAAGGAGGTCTATAGACGATGGCAAGTCGTATGCGAGAGGATCCACTGATTAAAATCCATTCAGAAAGTTCAAAAGAGCACCACATAGAAGCATCAACCTGCTTAACAATGATATTTGAGCGAGTGATCAAAGCTGTACCTCCGCCATTACGGCCAGATCTACATACGTCATACAATATATAACCGTCGGGAGTACATTCAGCCTTCACCGCGGCATCTTTATCCGAGAACCACGTCTCAGTAATCGCCAAGATGTCAAAATCATTGTCATATATGTAGTCCACAAAACTCGTTGTTTTATTCCTTACTGATTGAGCATTCCATACACAAACTTTAAGGTGTTGATGTGCATTGAGAGAGCTTCCAGGAGAGGTGTTAATTTGAATCAAATTAGCAGGATTAACATGGCGACGACTTGAATGAGTAATTGATTCTCGTTGACCACCAAAGTTTCCTACCGACCGTATAGATTGAAAATGCGATCCTAAGCGACGACAACCTCCACGACTACCACGTTTTCTTAAGATGTAAAGGCTCTTAAGGCGATTAAACACAGTGGGTGCAATATACGAGCTTGCAAATTTCCTTAGTGATCGTAATTCTGACCGACTGTAAACAGTGCGAGACAACGCCGTTGATGTACAAGTCGAGGAAGAACTTGAATCATGTGCTAATTCGGTATCATCTCCTGGATTGCTTTCAACGTCAACACAGATAGTTAAATCCTGTGCAAAGTCCAAATCAGGAGTTTGTAGAAGTAAAATTCCATGTTTCATCCAAACTGAACTTTCGCGGCGTATTCTTGTTCGAGAAGTAAACTTGATCAATTTAAATTTAACAACCTTGAAACAAAGCTCATCGAATTTGTGGAATAATTCAGAGTCATCCAGATGAAATCCAGAGCCAGTTATAAAGGTGTTGACCTTAGAGGTCTTTCCAGTAGCATAGAGACGAAACTTATCGGTTAGAAAAGCCAAAATTAAATAAACTAACAAGAGCTTAAAAAACCCGGCAGCCATGTTGGCGCGCACAATTTCACAGTTTCACACAATTTCACAGTTTCACAATTTCACACAAATTTCAGCTCAGTCAAGATATTTTTAAACATTCTCAAGTCTTAAATTAATCGAAATCCTGTAAAATTATGGCCCATGAAGACAATAAGAGGAAAAAACCAAACAAGACGAACTGCTTGGCTTGTTGCTGAAACTAAAGACAGTGTGCCATGTTTTCTGAATGGACAACGCTCAGTTTATGTCAATGCGAAAACTGCTGTTTTCTTTTGTGCTTTTAGTCTCTGCTTTAATGATAATGTTGTGGAGAGATGAATTCGACACACAAGCAAATCTCTGTGTGTTTGATCCGTACTGTTTGTCGTTTTTACTAACTGCGACGTAAGGGAGCTCAAATTAAGCAACCAAGACTACAACGCCGAGTACTGTACCAGTGACAAAAGTGGATTTGTCTTCCTTTTGTACTGTTGACGGTAGGCAAGTTTCATATCGTTTTTGTTTTACTTTGAAACTGTAGAATTTTCCACTTAGTCCATTTGCAGCCCATTTCGAATTTTCGCCGTCAACATTCACGTCTTCAGCGGAGAAGACTTGTAAATTGGTCACTTCACATTGTTGTTTTGCATAGCTTGGCACCGAAACCAACCGAACTGTATTTTGCTCGGCAATTTTATTGTTTCATTCAAAAACGCTATTGTTTGATGGTTTCCTGGTTGATGTCGTAGTCCTGTTTTTCTTAATTTAACTCCCCATTTTTACAAGTGCTGACTTAGTTGGTTAACTCGGTCTCTATATCTACATTTTCCTAGAGCTCCTCATCTTCGCATTCTTGTAAGTGTAAGGGATGCTTTGTTCGAGCTCGTTCAGAATATTTTACGAAAAGCTAGTAAACTCTTTGAAAAATTCTGCCACTTTTTTCACTGCGCAAAGCCGGTGGATGACGCGAGAACCGTCCTTTATACTCTGATAAAGGACGCTGTTTGGACCAATCATATCGCGCGTAGTATCGGGACTGTATTATAAATAAATATATATACATATATAAAAACTCTCGGCTCGATTTACTCGGGCTTGCGAGCCACGTGGTCTGACCGGAAGCGACACGATTAGTAAGCTCGCTTCGCGAGGAAAAAATACGGTATAACTGTCAGAAAATTCACATTTTCACGGACGGGCACTATCCATCCGGGTATTTTCCTCGGAAGGGCACTATGCGCTGATAGTGTGTCTCCGCGGAAGAACACTATCGTGTCACGTGATCAATTTAAACCAATAAGAATCGGGGAAAATTTAGTGGTGAACTATAATAGATATTAGAGCTGCATCAGATAATTGTTTGTTTATTTCTAGTGTTTCTGATCTGTTACACAAAAAGGATTCAAACCAGTTATTAATTACTCAACGAAAACCATAATGATGTAACTTATTTAGAAGAATTTGATGGTTAAGTGTATCGAAGGCTTTCTTTAAGGTATCAGCCAACCCAAAATTGACAATTTTTCATAATTTTGGATTTTTATATGATTTGATAAATATTAGGAATAGCTTTCGTTCAAACAAAAATCCACAAGAAAATGTTTTTCGTACGGGAAGATATTAAGCGAAAACAATTCTGCCATCTTAATTATTCTAATTTGCCGCTGACAACTCTTGTCATCGCGCTGTCCAATAAGGAGAGGTCGCATGACAGCTAAGCATGTGTGTTTGTGTTTCACAAAACCATGCGATTCGCAATCTTGGAAGCGCGGTGAAGTCTACGAATGTCTTTGAAAAAGAAAATCAAAGTAGGACTATGGTGAACTCGTGGATATGTTTACAAAATAGAGAAAAAAGAAATAATTTTAAAATTAACGAAGTGTTTTTTCATAGTTGTGATTGAATGAACTTGAAGATAATTTTAATAATCTATAATCACAACATAAAAGTGACCTGGGAGCTGAGTAGCTTTTCGAAATAAACATACAGTGAGTACATGACGCCAATCGTATGACTACACTAGGCATCAGTTATAAGGCAGGTGGCAAGCATACAGTTGTTAAAAAATTTGATAACTTAACATAAGAATACAGGATTAAATGGAGCCAAAACCAAATGTAGTTCTGGTATCCTGCTGCTCACTGTCTGTGTGTTCAAAGTTTCTTACACATGTAGCAGGGTTCTTCTGAATAAGGTCTGACTTTTGTTGCCATGACATTGTCAATTTTATCATCATTATAGTTTTTCTTGCCTACAAGTCTATTCAATGTTTTCAACAGAAATATCCACCTTGATTCTGCAGCTGATAATGAACAAAACCATGTAGGATTGCCCAGCTGATGAAACTAAGGCACCTGAATGGCAGTCCTCGACTTCGCACTATCCATCATTAATATCATCTTTTTTAGAATCAGTAATAACAGCCTCAATTGTTCAGTTTTGTTGGCATGTTCTTCGATAGATTCCTTGGAATACGGTGCATCTATTTGTTTACTCCTGAAGTTTAGAAACACTTCCCAATCACTGTGTTCATTTATAGCTGCGCTATTTACATATTATTCAGCCACTTCTCCTCGACTTATCAGTATATGCTCATTTTAAAAGAGTTCATTGGTTTCAACACTTTCTTGGTCTAACACTTTAAAACTTATAATGGTGCTTGTGACTTAATTTTCTTTTGAATTTGATAAGAATTGCTTATAATTCATTTATAGGTGTAGATAAAGTCATGGCCAAATTGTTGTCAGATAGCTTATCTACAAAACCGTGTCTGCGAATTTTAATTCTTCTTTTCATTTCAAAGTTATAGCCTATTTTGCACAAGTGTCGGCAATAATTTCTCATCCCCGAATATATTTGCTGGTAAAAATAAAATGAAAGCAGATATCAGAAATCTGAGACACGGTTTTTTAGGCCAACGTGTGAAGAAATGAAAGCCGTATTAATCGTTTTCTTCCGTTTGTTTTTGGTGAGCGTGGAACTCAATGAATGAAAACACTTAGTCTTGCAAAAACCTCCTCATTTTTTAACCGCATTAAAGTTTTATACTTTTTAAAGGGAATTAGCTGTAATTATGATTATTCAGCTTTCAAAAAATATACGGTTTATGGAGGTTTGTGTTGAAACAAAGAGCGCTAGAACGATCCGCACGCAGACGACCCCGGTGGGTTGGCTGATACCTTAAGTCAATAAAAATTCCACAGGTAAATAAACGCTTATCCATATTAGACTGAATTGCACTAACTATATCTACAATGGCATGTTCAGTAGAAAACCCTTCTCTAAACCCATACTGAGCTGAAAACAAAATATTGTTAACATTAATAAACTGCATCATTCTTTTATACATAACCTTTTCAAAGATTCTGTCAAATATAGATAAGAGAGAAATCGGTCTATAGTTATTTGCATCTGTCTCATCCTCAGTTTTAAACACAGGTATGACTTTAACCTTTTTGAGTTTTGAAGGGTAGTTCCCAGATGTGACCGACAAATTGACGATTTTAGCTAAAATGTCGCTGATAATAGTACCTCAAGACTTTAGTCGGGCAGGAGTATAAACCATGACATTTATTGTTGGGCAAAGCCAATCTTTCTAATTCAACTTCCCTGGCAGTTACAGGCTTAAACATGAAAGAACTCGATGGAGATTTAGTTTTTTTGAGAAAGTCGCGATGATCACCAGAAGCAGGTATCTTACTCGCTGGGTTTTCTCCAACAGACGCAAAATGCTCATTTAGTATATTAGCAATTCTTTGTGGATTGCGATTAATCTTATTCCCATTATTGAAGTCTTTTATCGCATTTACATGACGGGATTTTTTAGTTTTACAATTCAATAGATTATTTAACGCTTCCCAGGTCTTTTTCATATTCTGTAATTTTTTTTCAAAATAGTCATGGAAGTAACCTCTTTTACTAATTCGAATAAGATGATTAATTTTATTTCGATAAAATTTATATTTAGTTTGATCACCAGAAGCAAAAAGTTTTTTTTAGTCTTAATTGAACCTCTTATCCCTTGTGTTATCCATGGTTTTGAAAAACGCTTCAATTGGCGTCGAGAAATCTGTTTAATTGGCGCATGCTGGCTAATTATTATATTTTAGAAAACAGTCCTAAGAATATACGCGCGCTGATTGGTTAGAATTCATGTTTCTATAACTCGATAGAAACACAGAACTAGCACGAGCTGTTGACGTAATGATGACGTGCCAAAGAGAATTTACATTTTGGTCATCAAAGCTAAAACGTTTTCCTATTTTTCGTCGCGGTGTTTTGTAAAAGAAATAGAAGACATGTAGATGAAGAAGAATGAGGCTTTAACTTCACAGCTGCTTAAGTTGTGTGCATAACTGCGATGATCAATTAATATCCTTTCATATTAATCCGCAGTTCAAATATATGGTCTTTCATATATTCATTTGCATCATCTTGAAAATTGTTCAGTTTATGAATGCGCGAGGTATCTGTCATCCTAAGGAATATTGAACCTTGTTTTGCCCAGCAGAATTTAAAGCCCTTGGCTTGTTGAACCTTTTTTGCCTCGGTTAACAGTGCTTGGTTAAGCGGAGATAAGTGATCGTTAATACCAAGCCGTGAATATGACACTTCAACGCCGTAACCCAACTGTCTCGGGTGACTTTGGAAACCTCTTTCCGTGCTGCCATCACTCTTTCTTTGACTTGTCTCCTACCAAACTTGCAAATTATGGGGTTCGGACGACTTGAAGCTTTACGAGCAGGAACGCGGTGGGCTATATCGATATCTTGCATGGAAACATCCTTCACACCCATTGAATGAAAAAACTGTATACATAGTTTAGCCGTCGACTCTGAGTTCTCTCGCTCCGCAAAAGTAGGCAAGCCAAAGATTTTGATGTTAGTAATAGAAATTTAACAGAGATTTATACCGAACTAGAGCTCAAAAATGGCGCGACGTACTCGCTCGAAGGCCATGCGCAGAAGATATGAGTTAGTAAGTTGCGATAGCAAGTTACTAAGTTGCGATCGCAAGTTGGTAAGTTGCGATAGCAAGTTACTAAGTTGCGATCGCAAGTTAGTAAAACGCAATCGCAGTTAGTAAGTTGTGATCGCAAGTTAGTGAGTCGCCATCGCAAGTTGGTAAGTTGCCATCGTAAGTTAGTAAGTAACCATCGCAAGTTAGTAAGTTGCCATCCCAAGTTAGTAAGTTTCCATCGCAAGCTAGTAAGTTGCGATCCCAAATTAGTAAGTTGCGATCTTGAGTTAATAAGTTGCGATCGCAAGTTAGTAAGTTGCGATCCCAAGTTAGTAAGTTGAGATCGCAAGTTAGTAAGTTGTGATCGCAAGTTAGTAAGTTGCGATCGCAAGTTAGTAAGTTGCGATCGCAAGTTAGTAAGTTGAGATCGCAAGTTAGTAAGTTGCGATCGCAAGTTAGTGAGTTGCGATCGCCAGTTAGTTAGTCTATAGGTTTGTATATTTACGCGGGTAGTCACAAATGGTAGTTTTTTTCATCGTTTCTCGAACCGCGCAAGACTTGTTCGTGTATTTACATAAAGAGAATGAGACCCGGTTCAGACGCCGCTCCACTCATGTGCCGAACCTAACTGATGAATTAACTCCGGCAAAAGACCGGCCTCTGAATCAGTTTGGTACGTCAGTTTTAATTCGACGCGGCAAAGTTGTTAACTTCTACAAGGTCTGCCGCATTATTCAACACTGGAGCGGCAACTGATTCATACGGCGCTCTTCTTGTGTGCCGAACTAGATGCATTAATCATGACAATGTATTAATGTATAATGCCTTTTCCGTATATAAATACATTCTAGGTTCGACACACGGTACGCTGTCTGAATCAGCTGTCGCCAATGTCGCTCCAAAGTCGAACCTAATTTAATTAGTTTCTAAAGAAATTCGCTCCGACGAAGGGCTAACGCTCGAAACGTCACCACCTCCCTTTTACCTTACGGTGGTATAATTTACTTAATCAACTCGTTTGATTTAGCCAGTTTCTAATTTAATTAGGTTCGGCACATAAGTGGAGCGGCGCGTGAACTAGGCCTAAGACATCTTCCGAGGTTTGAACTCCCGAGCCCTCCGAAACATCAGATTAAAGGGCAAGTACGATACCACTGCGCCACCAAGGCATCATTCTACAAATTACCCATCCCATGTAAACGCCCCCAAGGGTCTTGTTTCTGTACATTTTAACCTCGATAACTGGAACCTTCGATAACTCGAAATCCTGCGAACGGGGAATTTTTACTTCCTTTCAGGTAATTTTCCTTGTAATGTTACCCTCGATAACTCGAAGTCGATTTTAGCTTTTGCGATTGATGTGCTTGAAACACATAGTTTGTTTTTGAACAATTTGTTACTTTTTTCTTTCGGTTTGGGTTGCCCGTTTAGCACTTTGTCACGTGATCGCTTTTCCATATTTGGTTTGAACACGAGACCTCGTTCTGCGAGAGGTTAAAAGTTTTGAATCGCCATCTTGATCTGTCTCCAGTTTATTTGCTAACACAGTGCATTATTGACTTGAAATCCGGCACATAGAGAAGATCTCCAAGATTATTGACAATAGGACGATGTAAGATCGTAAGTCGGACAACAGGTAGACGTGCTGTTATGAGTGTTGACCACTTATGGTGCGGAGTGGTCCAAAAAGAAATGCTAAGGGTACCAAGGTCCTGGTTTCCAACGTGGCATCTTTGTTGTCATTTCCTCGACTTTCATCGCCAGGCACCTTGTCTTTATCAGCAAATGCTCTTCAGTCACTCTGTCCACATTTTCTATTCACTGGTAACTCGTTTGATTTCTGCTTTGATTCTAGTGAGGCATTCGCTAAAAAATCATTTGATTCTTTTGCTATTTTCAGTTCGAAATATACGCTCATTACACACACCATCTTTTAGAGTGGGTCTACCGCGAACGATGTGTGGGTCTGTATGTTTGAGCGTAGAAAAGATGACACCATTTGTTTTCGACATATTCGCCATCGACTTCGACATCGTAGAAAGAAGGTTGCGCCCGTATTACGTGTCTGCGGTATTCCCCATTGCACGTGACTGCGATTTGCGATGAAACCCGCGTGTAAACCTATAGTCGGTTGCCCGACTAATAAGAGAATGGCCGCCAATAAACGCCAGGGACATACCATTCTTATAGATAATCACGAATATACATTTTTTTTAAAAAAATTAACTACTGGACTAGTTATTCCTGCTTTTTTCAATGCTTTTGTTTGTTTTCTTTGGTTTTGTTGTTTTTATGTTCTTACATTGCTAGAAACGTTAGAATAAAACATGTGTAAGCATAACTGAAACCTCTTTGATCAAGTTTTTTTTGTTTTGGTCTTTCTTCGGACTCCTTTTACTCAAAACCACGATATAACTCGAAGAAATTTCAAAATCTCTTGGCAATTCGGGTTATCAGAGTATAGCTGTATTCGCTTCGTACTACACATGCAATGCTATATGAAGCTTTTCTCGTATCATTTCATTTGTCAGCATGGTCAGGAGCCCATGGAATTTAAAGAATTATTCCATGTGCGAGCGTTGGATATATCGATATGAGACCAGTCTCATGTCCAACAAGCGCGTATGGAATAATTGTTTTATTCAATTTTATTCAATTCCAGATGTTTTGATCACTGAGGATTGAGCTAAATTTCATTGAATTCTGTTTAAATTTTACAAAACGACCGGAAGTAGATGTTACAAAAGCAGCAACAAGGCCGCAAGAAGATCACATGACATGCGCGCCGTTTGCAAAATTCGCTGAATGGAAAGATTTCAAGC
This sequence comes from Ricordea florida, assembly GCA_949710005.1. Taxonomy (NCBI): domain Eukaryota; kingdom Metazoa; phylum Cnidaria; class Anthozoa; order Corallimorpharia; family Ricordeidae; genus Ricordea; species Ricordea florida. The sequence continues at coordinate 20,671,116 of OX453278.1, read as the reverse complement.
AAGAAACACTGCGGCTCAATAATAACAGTCATTTAGAATTGATGGAACGTCTACTAAATGTTCAATCCGCATTGGGAATTTTCAAAATGTGTTTAAGGTTTAAGACGTCGAGAAGTTCAATAATTTTGGTGAACCTGTGCTTTGCCATGTGATGCAGACGGTGAGCGACGATAAGTTTTCACAAGAACGTTTCTAGTGTTGTTGTTTAATTGCTATCGTGGCCTCATGATCTGGATGTGTGGTGGTAACTGTGTCTCGTTATAGACTTGATACAGTTCCTATCGATGTTATTGAAATACCGCTCGGTGAAACATCCGTCGCTTTTCCCTGGTGACGTGTAAATATTCTTACATGAGGCTCGGATTAAGCTCTTCTTTACTCAATTCTACACTTGGGTTTTGGTTTCTGGGCCTAATGATGATATTTCAGTAAACGAAGCCATAATCCTACCTGGTTTCATGGTTCTGTTCACAGCGTGTTAGCCTGTGTGGTCGACTAAATGTTTACTCCTTGAAGCCGCGGATCTCAGACTAAGCTGTCGACTTTGCAGAGTTTAGCTCCACACTTCCAGTAGCGTAGGAGGCCAACAGTGTTAAGATCTCAAACAAGTTGGCTGAAATGGTAGTGGTTGTCTAATTATGACGTAAGCAGCAAGGTTCGAAGTGAGAATTAAGCCTTTTTCACCGCAATTTTACTTTTCTGATGCTCAGGACGAATTTTGATTATACTTAAACAGCAGGTGTCACCGTTAAGTAAATGATTCTTAGACTGAAGGATTGGTTTCTAATGGCAACACAATGCTAGTTAGGCTGTTTTTATTACTTATGTCGATGCCGCATGGAGTCGCTAGGAAAACTCAGTCATAAGTATGCATAGGATTGAAAACATAACACTCGAAAGGTCTAACCTTTGCGTACTGGGAACGTAGAACCTAGCAATTCCGATACAATGCTTCGTATCCCATTGTAGAGAACTGGAACTAGTTTGTAAAAAAGGACTGGAACGAGAGAGATATAAAAGAAAATGGCTAGCCATGAGTGGAGTGTACGACGATTAAACTAGTTAAAATTGGTTGCTTAGTCATCTTACTTCTCGTATACCCTAACAAAATTGGCGACCCTGCCAGGACTTGAAACTAGTCAAGGATGAAAGACAGGAAGGAGCACTTGTGGCGACCGGTTTTGGTACGTATGTGTGTGAGATTATTCGTGTTTTGTTCGCTGTGACCACGTGCTTGAGTTGCCCGCCAGAGTTGTCAACCGGATTTGCGGAAAAGAACGAAGACGCGTTGTCCATACACGTTATGGCTGAAGAACTTCAATTGGAAATACAGTCTAACATTTGCGCCGCGGAATGGAGCTCACTCGAGAGAATTGCCAAGTTTCTTAAGGTCGAATGCGAGGGAAAGACGAAACTTGCGGTGTCGAAACATGTTGTCCAGCAACTCGACGAAGGAATCTGCAAATTGGAAGAGGCTGAAGTCGTGCCTTACCTTGAAGATGTGAAAAAGCTGCTGACAGGAAAACCGTTTTCTGGTATTAAGAAGGAAGGTATGAGTGGAAAGTCAGTTCTCAGTGATTCAAAACCTCCCACAGTGGCGGAAGAAGATTCAGTTCAGAAATTGTTGGCGACTAGTGCTTTACGTAGACAGTTTAAGATTAATGGTCAAATTGGGGAGCCAGGACAGAAAGATAAAATTAGTTTCTCTTCACTGGTGCGTCAAATTCAAACTGGGTTGGCTCAATTCTACACTTAGTTTGTAAAAAAATGACTGGAACGAGAGAGATATAAAAGGAAATGGCGACCCATGAGTAGAGTGTACGAGGATTAAACTAGTTAACATTGGTTGCTTAGTCATCTTACTTCTCGTATACCCTAACACCATCACCGGACCGACTTATTCTCATGGGGGAAACAAAGGAACGAAGGGCCGCGATAATGAAATATAGAACGAGGAAGACTTGGAGAATAATCCTCCATTTCAGCTATGAAAAGCGATTTGGTAAGCAAGGAAATTTGAAGGCGACAGCAAAAAAGTAACCAAGACTTTATACTTGGTATCCAAGCCTTTCTTGGACTCAGGCTTTGTCTAGGCTCGGCCAATACTTATTTGTCTTGCTCCCAACCGTCCGACCTATTTTCTCGAAAGGTAAGGCGGTAAATTTAGAAGGCTGTATATCTCAAATTCTCTAACAAATAAAGAAAGGAATTCTAATATTTCCGTACGGTTAACAAAGCGACAAGAATATTTAACTACTAGAAATACGACTTCCGCAAAACCTCGCGAAGCTAGTTTTTAAAGAATTCGTAATGGTTTTTTCTGAGGGATAAGACCGCAATTTATGTATTTACTTTTTACTAAATTATTATCACTTTTTGTATTTTCTCATTTCTTGTATTTATTATGATTATTTTTGTATTATTATTATCATTATTATTATAATTACTGGTATTGTTATTTTTTTATGTTTAACATAATATACTGTTATGGGGTGGGGGTGTATATCCTAATCTGAGAAAAGGTTCCTCTGCTACTACAAGCAACACAGTTTTATTCAGTTTTATTTTATCTGCACCAAACCATCCCTGAATTGGATTCACTTTTCCCTGACTTCTCTCAAAGACTTTAACTTTCCCTGACTTGATTTGAAATTCCCCTACTTTTCACTGACCTTGAAGAATTTTTTTCCTTTACCATTTTCTGAGCTGTGGCAATCATGCCTAGTGCAGTCATTTGTCCCTACAGTTAGTGTGGAAAATCATGATTGAAAGCATAGGGCATTTAGGAAACTTCAAAGACTTGTTATTACATACAGCAGTGCACCCTTGCAAATTATGAGTATATAAGAAAGATCGTAAAAATTTTGGCATTAGAAAGTTTAGTTTCTCCCTTATTGAGTTTTTCCATTGTAAAAGGTGAACTGTATATTGTGGTTGTTATTAAATTTTAGACATCATAAAAATCAATTAAACAGCATTAAGGAAAAAGGTTAAGATGTTATACCTAATTTTGCAAAGTAGGGCTTAAATTAACTTTTCATTTGTGGGAGAATGGTGGGGGCTAAGAGAGTAATCCCTGGGATACATGGAAGTCAAAGGTAAAAACCCATTTTGAAATGGCTATGGAACTTGTCTGTCCCAATGAAACCTTGTAATTACTTAATACATATATGAAGCAAAGAAATATAGCAAAGATAAATACTACTCAGAAGTCAGTTATAACAACTGCTTTATTTACAAATAATTGCACTGATCACTGATGATACTGTAGAACCAGTCACATATTGTTTGGTATCTTTTCTGTTGAAAATGTTGAACATAACTGCTACATCAAACAAATGTACAATATATTTTCTCTGTTGCAAAGTTCTCAGATCACATAATTATAAATAATTGCTATCATAACTACAACCTCTGTATTGAGAATTTCTTTAAAATGGAAGGCAATCGTTTCACTACGAAAAATACCTACTTGCATTCTTATTGCAGTATTAATACTACATGACTGTCACCTTTCATTTCTTTGCGGGTGTTTTCTGTTTCTATAGTTCGTCTTCTGATTCTGTCTGTCCTGTATGGCTTAAACGAGTCTTTGTTTCTATCGATAACAAATTCAACTTCCAACCTGAATTGATTGTATTCCTGGTCCTTTTACTTGCTGATTCCTTAGCCTTTTTTGAGCGAGCAGTTGTAGTCTTTGCTGCGATGTCTCTTGTTGTCGTACCTGCCGTCGTTTCTCAATCTCTGCTTTGAGTCACCGCTTCACGTGTGATGATTTTTGCGGCATCTCTCGGCATCTCTCGCCGCTCTTTCTTCTATATCTCGGAGATCATCTTGCTGTGATGTACTTCCAGGATTAGTCAAATCGGTTTCAACAAAATTCACATTATTTTCAAAACATCATTCACGGAATTCGTTATGGCGGAGATTCACATGAAGTAATGTTGCCAGGTAACCTGGCCTGCGAACGGACACCTTTAAAATATAGATATATATAAATATATATATATATACATATATAAAAACTCTCGGCTCGATTTACTCGGGCTTGCGAGCCACGTGGTCTGACCGAAAGCGACACGATTAGTAACCTCGCTTCGCGAGGAATTATTCCATGAGCGAGCGTTGGATAAGAGATGGTAAATTAGCCATCAATCTCAGATCCAACAAGCGCGAATGGAATAATTGTTTTATTAAATTCTAGACGTTTTGATCATGGAGAATTAAGCTAAATTTTTGATTAAATTTTAGTGCATTCTGTTTCAATTTTACAAAAGGACTGGAAGTAGATGTTACTAAAACATTAACAAGACGATCTAAGATCGTAAGGCGGGCAACAGGTAGAGTGCTGTTATGAGTGTTGACCACTGACTTATGGTGCGGAGTGGTCCAAAAAAGAAATGCTAAGGGTACCAAGGTCCTGGTTTCCAACGTGGCATCTTTGTTGTCGTTTCCTCGACTTTCATCGCGAGGCACCACGTTTTCTGTTCACTGGTAACTCGTTTGATTTCTGGTTTGATTCTAGTGAGACATTCGCTCAATCATCTTATTCTTTTGCTATTTTCAGTTCGCGGAACGAAACGATTTGAAATATACGCTCATTACACACGCGACCTTTTAGATTGGGTCTACCGCGAACGGTGTGTGGGTCTGTATGTTTGAGCGTAGAAAAGATGACACAATTTGTTTTCGGCATATTCGCCATCGACTTCGACATCGTAGAAAGAAGATTGCGCCCGACTAACAAGGCCGCAAGAAATCACGGGACACAAGGTCACAAGGTCGGTGAAATGCCCTACCCCAGGGCGAAGAAAGACAATCAAATCCCCACCCCATGCCCTACCCCCCCCCCCCCCCCCCTCGCCGGCTTAACATTGATATGTGCATAAGTAGCACTGTTTTGAACTATATTTATGATAGCCACCATCAAAGACTGACAAATTGGAATCGTACACTTTTGAGCCCACCCAAACTGGAAGAGCAATTTCAGATAGGGGTGCTGCCTTGAAAAACTGTTTTGGTTTCATTGATTGGACAGTAAGAGCAATGTGTAGACCAGACGAGAACCAAAGGGAAGTCTATAATGGACACAAAAAAGTACACGGACTGAGATTTCAATCTGTTTCACTACCTAATGGGATGATTGTAAACCTCTATGAACCAGTTGGTAGACCAGTTGTTTGTCTTTGCTTCTAAATTCAATGCAGACACATCATGATCAAGATTTGTTTTTAGTAAAACATAGCTGTGTTCGTATAAGTATTTCAAAGATTATGTTGAACCAAATCTGATCTTTTTCTTTTGATAGTCTAACTTATAATGTAAACATATTGATGCAGAGTTGATCAAGACCCACTAATAATGTTTTTCTTTGCCAATTATTTTCCACAGAAGGAAGAAAGCATGATGTAGGCATGCTCGCAGACTCAGGCCTGCTTAGAGATCTCAGCCAGTATGCTTTTTCCACTACGGGGCACCCTCTCTGTCTGTATGGAGATTCAGCATACCCTTTGAGGGTGCACTTACAGACACCTTTCCGTATAGTGGCACCAAATCCCCTCATGGAAGAATATAATCATTCGATGAGTAGTGTCAGGATTTCGGTAGAGTGGATATTTGGTGACATCATTAACTATTTCAAGTTCTTAGATTTTAAAAAAGATTTGAAGGTAGCTTTAAGCTCAGTAGGTACGTTGTATGTAGTCTCAGCTTTACTGTACAATGCCTACACCTGTCTATATGGAAATACTACCAGCGAATTTTTTGACAAATTACCTCCACCAATTCAAGGATATTTTCAGTAAGATCCACATCAAATCTCAAGCTTTCTGTGTGGAGAAAGCTGCAGAACATCACTTATGTTAAGCAAGTGAGAATTTTGAATTTTTGTATTTAGATCACAGTTTGACAGGGTTAGGGTGCTTGAGAATAGGGTTTTTTCCAGTCAGGCAGGCCTACAATCCCTATCTTATCACCATATTTCGGTAAAAGACAAAATACATGGTTTATCTGTTTGTTTATAACAAATAAACATTCTGCTTTAAGACTAACTCTCCTAAAATTTAACACCCTGGTTAGAACAGTGGGCGATAAAAACCATATCCTGTCCAGTGGTGTGTTCCCATGTAGCCCATATAGAAAAGTGCTCCCCCCCTGCCAACTGGAGTACAGTCAATAAACCATTGACAAATTACACCAAAAAGCAACCAAACAAAATTAGAGTGCATTCACTATAATGAGCATTACACAGCTCTAACAAATAAAAACATGGAGTTAATTTAATTTAGTTGCATGCTTTTTGTTAATAGTACATCTGATTAAATCTAATACAACAATGTAATGCTATAAACAGAAGCTATCAAGTATTGTAAAAAGCTTGTAGTACCGTGTGGCTTGAAACTTTTGCGGGTTCTAATTTTTGCAATTTTTTCATCTTTTCAGCAATCCACAAAAAACTACCGCCAAATCTGCTCCATACGATTCAACATAAGAAACCAAGTCCGCCGATTTATTTCTCACAGACCTGGCATTCAAACTACAGAATTTTAAATAGCTTCCAACCCGTAAACGTTGTTCAGGAACTGCAAATGCAGATGAGCGAGAGATGGTTCTATCACAGCGAGTAGTATGACTTATTCGATCAGAAATACGTACAGATATCTTCCGTCGACCAGCCCAACATCTTCTAAACCTAAGAAGTCTATTCAGCTTTAAATCACGGAGAACTGATCCACAAACAAAACTGCGAGACGCGCGACAAATGACAAGTAGTTTAGCACGGGAGTATGTTATAACTCTAGTATTCGTATGCAAATCCAAGATATTCGGAGATTTTTATTTCGCCTCTTCATATTGTTTTGAATTAAAGTCTCCGGACCAGGATTAATCGAAATCTATCCAAAAAATTGTAATGTTCAGAGGCGGGTCGCGACCAGGAATTAGCGCTAGCAGAAATGTACATCCGTGCTTTGTCCAAGATACCAAAGGAATCTTGGCGCGATCAATTCCAAAGCGCTCACCACAAAAGCAATTGAAGTTCGTCCAGTGGGTATCCGGTCACTTCGTTCCATGGTCAGATCGCTCCAAGTCAGATCGCCCACAGTATGGTCAGATCGTTCCAAAAATAAAAGTCAGATCGTTCCACGAAAAGTTAGATCGTTCCACGATATAGTCAGGTCGTCCCACAGTATAGTCACACCCAAAATAATGTTTTAACAGTAATAATGTGGATAACGTCGATAACTGGAGAGTTTCATGGTAATTTCGCTGCAAATTCATTTCGCAGCAAGCCGTATCATATCATTCCAAGGCACGACAAAATTTACAAATGAATCAAGGAGAAGCGTTACGTTTACTGAGAACAAATTCGGTTGAAGAAACCTTCGAGTTAAAGAACAAAAAATTCTGCAACTCCTGATCTTAAAAGGACTCTACGAAGACACTGGCACCTCATTTACTGTTTGTTGATGCAAAAGCTTACAATTGGGGAGCAATTTTCCCTTACGCCGCCATGAAATCAAAACACTTGCGAATTTGCATATGCTTTATACTTAGCAGCCTTTGTTTTTTAATACTAACGAAAATCGTTAACAAAGGGCCTGCGAACTCATCCGAAACAGATGGAAATTACTGACTTCTCATTGGCTACGGTTTTACATGTACTTGGGCATCATCATCACTGAGAAATTAAAGTCATTGTGCTTAAAAAAAGACATCCAATTCATAGCGATAAACATGGTAAACTCGTTTTATCCACAACACAGGACGTTTTTCTTAACATTATTATCGAGGGAGAAGGTTTTCCTTCCGATTTATAAGTGGAACGATTCAACTTTTATTATGGACCGATCTGACCATACTGTGGAACGATCTAACTTTTATTATGTACCGATCTGACCATACTGTGGAACGATCTGACTTTTATTTTGGACCGATCTGACCATACTGTGGAACGATCTAACTTTTATTATGGACCGATCCGGACCATACTGTGGAACGATCTGACTTTTATTTTGGACCGATCTGACCATAGTGTGGAACGATCTGACTAATGGAACGATCTGACCATGGCACGAAATGACTGTAAACTTCCAGTGACAGCAAATCGACAGTAATGACTAAGATATGCGCCAGGAATAACTCGGAGAGCTTCTTGGCAAGGCCCATGGTGGTAGCAATCGATTGGATCCCAAGCAGAAAGAATTTCACAACAAATAGCTAGGAAATAAAACACTAAAATCAGAGCTTTGAAACTCGTGGCCGCCATATTCGGCTCCGCTGACACCGCTTAAAATGGCTTGAAGTCCGAAAAGGAGTATGTTTTCGGCGAATGAAGAAAGAACTTTATTCGAGCATCATAACGGACGTTTCACCAAGGGTGGTTCAGTAACATCGATAGGAACTGTATCGACTTTGTAACAGGACAGTTCCACACATTCAGGTCATAAAGGTAACGATAGCAGTTACACAAAAACACTGGAAACATTCTTGAAGAAACTTATCGTCGCTCGCCGTCTGGATCACGTGCACGGTGACTTTCGAAGTGTTGCGCGGTAGTCTTTCAACGGCAAAGCGCAGGTGGACAATGATTAAACTCCGTTGACGTCTTGAACCTTAAACACATTTTGAAAATTCCCAGTGCGGATTAAGCTCCTTCATTTAGTAGGTGTTCCATCAATTCTAATTGACTGTAATTAGTGTAGCAGTGTGTCTTGCTAGAAATCTTTTCATTCAGCGAGTTTTGCAAACTGTGATTGTATCCCGTGATTTCTTGCGGCCTTGTTAATGTTTTAGTAACATCTACCTACGGTCGTTTTGTAAAATTGAAGCAGAATGCACTAAAATTTAATAAAATTTAGCTTAATTCTTCATGATCAAAACGTCTAGAATTCAATAAAACAATTATTGCATTCGCGCTTGTTGGATCTGAGATTGATGGCTAATTTACTCTTATCCAACGCGCGCTCGTGGAATAATTGTTTAATATCCTTGTCTCTTCGTTCACCGTACAGAAGAGTTAGAATTCCTTTTTTATTTGTAAGAGAATTTGGGATATAAAGCCTTCTAAATTTACCGCCTGACCTTTCGAGAAAATAAGTCGGTCGGTTGGGAGCAAAACAAATAAAGTAATGGCCGAGCCCAGACAAAGCCTCAATCCAGGAAAGGCTTGGATACCAAGTATGGAGGCTTGGTTACTTTTTTGCTGTCGCTTTCAAATTTACTTGCTTACCAAATCGCTTTTCATAGCTGAAATGGAGGATTATTCTCCAAGTCCAGTAGTATGTAAGCGAGTTTATAATAACGTTTTTAGCTTATTTTAATTTTTAAGTGGAAAATCTCTGTCATTTTTTAGCTTACGGTTTTTTAGATTATTTTTTAAATTTGACAGAAAAATTTCTGTCCTTTTTTTTACCTTACGGTTTATTTTAAATTTGTCAGAGATTTTTTCGTGATTATAAAATAAAATTGATATTTAAAGATTAGAAAAAGAATAATTATAGAAAGTAATTATGGATCAATTAAATAATTTATGTTTGTATCAACTAAAAAGAATTGCAAGAGAGTTAAAAACGAAAGGAAGATCAAAAATGGGTAGAATGGATTTAATTGGTGAGTTTAAAAAATATAAAGAGGGGGAGATTATTGATTTAATTGAAAAAGTTACTATTACTACTAGCGATTATATTTGTATTCATGGAAAAATTAAATATTTTTGCAGAGAATGCGGTGGATCACAAATATGTGAACACGATAGAATTAAGTATGCTTGTAAAAAATGTAAAGGATCAATGTATTGTTTGCATAATAAGCAAAAACAAAAGTGTAAAGAATGTGGTGGATCACAAATATGCATACATAATAAGCAAAAACAACAATGTAAAGAATGTGGAGGATCACAAATATGCGAACACATGAAACAAAAAGCCTCTTGTAAGGAATGTCGTATAAAATTAATTTATGATTTTAAGGATTAGAAAAAATTGTAAAATAAAATGAAAATAATAGTAAAATATGGAAAAACTTCTATGATTTTTGAATATTATAATGAAAAAAAACTTGGAGTTAATGATTTTTTAGATTCAATTAAGGAAGATTTATTAAAACATATATCAAATATTAGAGGTTTTATTGATGAAAATTATGAATATTATAACGATTTTGGGTATGATGAAGATTCCGAAGGGGTTGAATTTGGAATTTTGCATGATGATAATGAAGAGTATTTTTATTTTTTTATTTTTGGTATAATGGGTTTATATTTAGATGGTATATCTAATAATGAGTTTGTTAGTGATTTAATATATTATGCTAATAGAGAAAAAGATGATAAGATGAAATATAATATTAATAATTTTATTATTGATTCAATTTGGATTTCTATAAATGTAAATGCTGATAAGTTGAAACATAAACATAAATTTTATAAAAAATTATATGACGAATTAATGCCTATAGCATGGCACCCATCTAGATATTTAGATTGGTGTATTGGTGTTGAGGAATTAAGGTATTTGGAAGAAGAGGTATTTGGTGAAGAAGATTGATGTTATATAACCCAATAAATGGTTACATAACAAAAATTTATCTAAATCTTAAACTAAAAGTTACAGATTCTCCTTTTAGATCAAACTTTTTCCAATCAGAGTCTAAAATGGATAAATCAAAGTGATTAATTAAGTTATCATATTTTCTAATTGGAATAGATGGATAATCTTTTGATGGAATGTTTGCTAGTAATTGGGATGGTTGTATTTTTACATTTTTACCTTTATTCGTGTATGACATTCTATTATCAACTATGCTGCATAAAAGTCTCAAAGGTTCTTTTATAGTTATATCTATTTGGCTTATTTTAAATAAAACCTCTGGCACCCCTAAAGAATTTTGCAAACCCTGGGTAAATTTAATGTTAATTGTTTTATTGTTGATTATGTAAGCAAAATTATCTCCGATAATTATTGTTATATTTTTACCCTTTTCACTGAGCTCAATTAATATTTTTATATCATTTATGGAATATGTTCCTGGATTAAATATTACTAAAGTTTTATCTTGTCCATCAGTTATTTTTTCTTGATTCTTTAAAGTTATTAGTCTTTTTGTTTTAATATTACAATCTAAAAGTTGTAATTCACTAACGTATCCCATTGGAGGGTCTAAATAAACCCTAGTTTCTGAATTATACATTGTAATGCTAAACATTTTTCATTTAGAAGGTATATGTTTAGATTAATTTTTATCGAAATAAAAACCAAGATAATAATCCTCCAGCAAATATTAAAACAACAAGAGTATTTTGATGAGAAGATGTTTCTATATTACTAACTTTATCTTTTTTGTTTGATTCATCGCTATTTTTTAATTTAGGATTCCTTGGATGAGCATTAGTATTAAATAAAACCTTTTTTGATGTTCCCAAACTATGGGTTATTCCAACATTTTTTGTTCCAACATTTATTGAATTATTTACCCCAAATTTCATATCTTCTGTTGCTATTTTCAGATTATTATTGTATCCAATAACGCTTTCTGTATTTATAATTAAATTGCTTGGCATCAACAAAACATCAGGAGCTATAGCCAAATCAAGCCGTACTTTTGATTCTTGAACCGCCATTTGATATCTTTGATTTGAATTTGTGATATCATTTTCAATCACAGAGCTTTCAAATAAATCTATAAATTCTTGCTGAGTTTCAAATGCTCTTCCACCATTACCAATAATTGAATTCCTAGTATTAACTTGGGCTCCCAAAACGCAATAAACAAAAGCTTCAACCGATCTATTTATTCTTCCTAATCCAGCATTTGTTAATCCATATCCAGATTCTGGTATAAACCATGCATATTGAAAATCAACAAAATAATCATTTCGGAGCATAGATATTAAATTCCCATCTATTTTTTTACCACCATCATCGGAAAATCTATTTGCGCCGCTTGGCCAAATATTTGCATCAGGATCGTAGCTCCTTATAATTCTGACATCTTGATTTCCACCACCTATCGCTTGCCCACTAGCGCTTCCGGGAACACTTCCGGGTGGTACATATCCTTTTCCATAATCAATGAATACATCTCCAACCCCATGGTTTGCACCCCCTTTCCATCTAAAATCAGCCAAAGGTTTATTTAATCCCTTATAATCTTGATTATTGCTTAAGCCAAATTCTGCGCATAAACGATTATAAGCATTTTTGTTGTATGGATTATTTTTTAAAGAAAAAGTTTGTTCGCCGGGTAATGGTACAGATAATTCATATAATATTCTTCTTATTGTAAAGTAAATGTGAAATATAAAAAAACTTCTAATAACTTTTGGGTAATTTAAACTATCATTTAAACTTACACCGCATCCAGATGTTGCACACCAAACTGCCATGTTTAACTGTTGTGGCCAGTGATTAATATTTGGTTTATTCAACCAAGCTCTAGCTTCTTTACCGGTAGTAAGTCCTACAGTCTGATTTTTAAATACATTTTTCATGGGGGAAATGAAGTTATCTTTATCTGAAACATATATATCTAAAATAGTTAACATTTTTGTTACATTTTTTGCAGATTCATTGAATTTAATTCCGGGTATTGGATATGAGTTTTTTGCTGATGATAAACTTTCTGGAAATGAACTATTTTGTAATCCCAAATCGCGCCATAATAATGTTTTCAAATTAGAGGGGAGATCATCGGTCCATGTTTTTCCAGAAGGATCATCATAAGACATTACAGTCATTCCATTAACTTTCCATTTAATATATCCACCATACGAATCATTCACAAATGTAAATTTATTGAGGTTCGCGTTTGGGTAACGATTTTTGAAATCATCCAATAACATCTTATTCTTTGTGTTTCAAATAAACCGGTCTTTAGATTAAGAATAAGATGTCAATTAACCTCTCTTCTAATACCCGCAAAACAATTGAAACCAACTTCGGTTCTCTCATATGAAATTTTTAATGATCTCCGGTAAGTTCTTTTAATAGATTTTCGCGCACTTCCCTCCTTATCACAGACATATCCAAGTTTTTTTCTGTTTTCCTAAATTTTTGACGTATTTCTTGTTTTAGTTTTTGAAACTTTTCCAATTCCGCTAAAATTATAGAAAATTCTTGATCGGATATAACATTATCTTTCAAAGCTTTTGAAACTAAATCGTTAATTGTGTTTAATTTTGATTTTGCAATTGCGGCTGTTTGTTCGTGTTTACTAACTTTACCAGAAAGTCTTTTAGAAGCAAAACCAAACCCAACCGACAACCCACCAAAAAAACCACCAACAACCCCCAAAGGCACACCAACAATAGCACCAAAACCCGTGAGAGAAGTTCCTAAACCGCTTGCTGATAGAATAACTGAAATCAAACCACCAGAAACACTAATTTTTGTACATATTCCTCTCGCCCTATTATATTTTTTCCTTACTTCTTCGTAATGTTTAATTTCTTTCTCAAGATTTTGTAATACTTCGCTTGATTTTTGTAGTCTGAAATTAATAGGATCTGGATTATTAGGTAATACAGGGTAAATTCTGTTGTATTCATCCATATTGTATTTTACTACTCAACATGATATCTTTAGACCTACTTTCTCTTCTTTTTTATACTTTCCACAAAATATAAGACCACTGCCATTATTAAAAGCCATGCATTTTCACCTAAAAATCCAATAACTTGACCGGCTGTTTTGAACAGAAAGCTAACTATTGCACCAACCATTCCTGGTAATATTTCACCTAATTTTTTACCAAGAGTTTTCAAACCATTACCAACTCCCCTGCCTAATGTTGATAAACCTTTAGAAAGATTAGAAACTATAACCCCAATGATGACACCCACAGAACTTAGAACAGCAAAAACTGTAAAACCATACTTTTTGAATATATACTTTATCCGCTCTCGCAATGGTAAATTTTTAAGTATTTCATCTTTTCGCCCATCTATAACTGATAATTGTTCTTCAATTGAAATTGTTTTATTTCTAATCTGTTCTCTTAATTTATCAACCTCAGATTTTAATCGTTCATTGCTTTGTTCTAACTTTGCTAAATTTGATTTTCCCTTTTTATATTTGTCTATTTCTTCTTTGTATAATTTTGTTTCTTCCAAAAGTTTCCTCACTTGTATTTTTAATTCTATATTCTGTTCAGCGGTTTGATCAAAAAGACTTTTATTTTCTGCTTTTTCCACCTGTTGTTTCTCAATGAATTTCTTAAGTTCTTTTTCTCTTTTCTCATATCCACTAATCTCCTCCGTTCTTGTTGCTAAAAGTGAATCTATTCCTTGTACTGCAGAAAGTAATTCATTATGTTTTTCTTTTTCTTCATTAAATTGCGATATGGCATCATTATATTTATCTAACATTGTTTCATAATCGGCACCTAGAGCTTTTCTCATTGTTTTTGGTAAATCTTCAAGCATAAGAACTTTATCTTTAGTAAGTATAACATGTGGTGCAGAACCCTTCCTATTACTAAATTCTGCTAATATACTACCATCTTCTCCATATGTTACATTAAATGTCGCATCATTAGGATTAAAAGTTGGAAAATAGCGTTTAAGTTCCTGACCCGCTTCTCGCCTTCTGTCATATTTCTCATCTCTTTCTTCAATATTTGGTGTTTTTTTCTCTTCATCTTTTATTTCCCATTGAAGTCGTTTTCTTTCTTCTATATATTCGTCGTAACCAAGATATTCTGGATCAACAGATGTAGATGTGTTTGGGGTTTGGAAAGTTGTATCATCCCAATCATAATTATCATCATCTTTTGGTAAATATTCTAATGGTATTTCTTCTGCCATGATTTTTTACTCATCAGTAAGAAATCTTTAGATTGAAAAATAAAAGTAAAATTTGATTTAAAGATTTAAAAAAATATATATAAAAATAAAATGATGAACGAAACTACACAATTAATAGATGTTAATAGTTATATTCCTAGAGTAAGCATGATTTTTTCTAAACCAATTGTTGGTGAAATTCCTGGAACAAAACCAAAGGTTGAATTTAAAAGAATTAAAATTTTTACAAAAAATGATGATGGAACAGAAGGAGAACTTGTTATTCCAACCGGTAATTTATATTCTTTTGGTGTTTCTACAAACACAAACCAACAAACAGGTGCAATTTCAGGATATGTATTTCCATTATGTTTATGGAGTGGAAGCAGTCCAACACCCGAAGAAGAAAAATGGATTGATTTATTCAATGACATAATTGACAATTGTATTGATCATTTGCTTATTAATAGAGCAAAAATTGGCAAATTTGAGTTGGAAAGAAATGAGCTTGAAAAACAAAAAGGAGGTTTAAATCCTCTATATTGGAAGATGGAAAAATCTTCAATGACTAGAGTTCCAGATAGAGGTCCAACTTTATATGCAAAATTAATTTGGGATAAAAAACAAGACCAAATTTTAACCAAGTTTTATAACTCTAAAAATGATAAGTTAATTGATCCATTAAAATTATTAAATAAAGGTTGTCGAGTTGAAGAAGGTGTAATAAAAATTGAATCAATATTTATTGGTGGTTCTTGTATTGCGCTTCAAGTAAAACTTTATGAAGCAGTTATAGAACCAAACAAAGAAATGAAAAGATTAACCAAATTTAGAAACTTAACTATTTCAGATAGTAAATCTGCGGCTGAAGAAATGGATGAAGATTCTGATGTTGAGAGTCTCATGTAAACCAAAATAAATATACTTGTGTTATATAACCAAATTACTGGTTACATAACAAATAATAATTTATAAAAATTTACTTACCGCGTAACCTAAACCTAACATTCCAGCTCCAACATATACCATTTCTCCTGTTTTTTGATCATCGCTTGGTTTGTAATAATCAGAGAATTTTGGCTCTTGCATTTTGCCGTACAATTCAAAAGCTTGGTTTGTAGTCGAAATATTTTTTGATGCTTGATATTTTTCATCTTTTTTCTTCATTTTCCAATCAATAATTTTTTGTCTTTTTTCTTGATATTCTTCGTAATCTTTTTGATATTTTTCTAATGCTTTATCGTGTCGTATTTTTTCTGTATCCACATTATGTCCCGAAAGACTTTTTGCAAGATAATTTCCCCCAACAAATGCTGTTGCATTCAATATAGCCCCACCAATCATCATCGCTATTGCTGCCATTTTATTTTGGTAAAATCTTTTGATCCTCTAAATAAGTTTTTAGATACATACTTCCGGATAATACAGCCACCCATTTTGCATAATTTGTAATATTTGAGGATGGATCGTTCAAAAATGATTCTTTCATTACCTTTTTAGCTACATACCCAACTCCAGCCCCTAATCCGATAAGTACCGCTGAATCAGTTACAGTTTTCACAAGTTTATTTTCGCTTGACATTTTTTACTACATCATTAAGAAACTTTTAAATGGCTTTATGTAGTAAAAAATAATTTATAATTACATCATTCCAATTTTTGGTCTATCTGTGGGTTGTGGATTATGAATCTTTATGGGAGGGGCTTGAAAAGGTTGTGTTGGTACTTGTGATAAATCAGGTATCCTATTTTTATATTCATCCCGATATCTCATAAAAAGATCAAATGCTGTAAACCCTAATCCAACAACGGATAAAACAGTAGTAAAAGATAACTCTGGAAGCCATGATTTTGATTTCATATTTGTATTTTCATTTTGCTCCTCTTCTTCCTGTTTCATTTTTTCTTCGCGTTTCATTTCCCTAGCTAATGCTTCTTTTGCTTTTTTATTATATTCTGCTAATTTTTTACCAGCCGCTACTTTTTTAGGATCTTTTTCCCTCTTTTTTGAATCTTTATTTTCAGGTGCGGGATCTGCCATAATTTGTTCAACTTGTTCATTTTGTTCAGACATTATTTAGATGCTAAAAACAAGTTTTTAGATCTATTTAATATACTGTATCAATACCTTCAGTAGATTGCTTAGTTTCCTGATCAGTTGTGTTAGAATTTACTGAAAATTGTTGATTTTTGTTGAATTTAACGTGTTTAGCTACTTGAAATAATCCACTAGCAAGTGCAGCCAGTCTCCCCGATTTTAATGCTAATAACCCCACAATGTTTGTTAATTCACGATTAACCAAATCATCATTCTTCAAATCCTTACAAAGTGCATCAATATCATCCAAAGGAACTAAATATGAAATAATTTTAGAAATTAATTGAAGGGATGAATCTACCACCCCACCACTAATTTTCTTACCCATTACCGCTTGGTAACGATTAAAATATTTTTCTACATCGCTTACTGATAATTTTTTTACATCACCCAGGCTCATATCAACCCCCAAATATTCCTTTGTTGTCCCAAGCACTGCGAGAATGGCTAGTGATTCTTGTTTTATTTCAAGTTCATTATCTTTTCCCTGAGGTAGATCATCTGTCTTTTCTTCAATGTAATCTTCAACGTTTGTCATCTTTTTTAAATCACTTCGGGAATCTCTAAATAACAATTAAATGGATATCGCAAACTCAAACATAACCTAGAATATTTTTCAGTTTTCAGTAGTTGTACAAACTTTTTACCTAATTCATAATCCAAATCACCGCCATAATCTTCAAAAAACATTTTCATACCTTTCTGCGATGGATTATGAAAAGTAACAACGCAAGCTACATTTTCCCGGAATGGTTTTGCTATTGATGTTAATTGCTGGGTTCTAACCCACCCACATTGATAATCCATGGTGTCTTCCGGAGAATGCTAAATCTATAAATTTATTAGATCTTTTCTTCAGATCAGTGGATACGGCGCAATCATCTAAAATTATTAATGTTTTTGTTCCAGAGAATAAAGTTTGGCAATCATTTAACAATTCATTAATCTCATCTACATTACTTGCATCGGGTGATAATACAAAGAATCTCTTGTCTCCATGAGCGAAATTATGATATGTTTTATTTTTAGAATAAGTTGGACAAATTAAAACAATATATTCAAAAACTTTTCGGAAAGGACCTCGGAGCTGTTCAATTAGGTACTTTGTTTTTCCACAATTTGTTGGTCCAGTTATGATACAATGGAATGGTATTTTATCTCGTAAATCTTCCATATTTTTGTATCATAACATTATGTTTTTAGATTCTCAGTACTTAATTGATCTCAAACTTGAATTCATTATTTCCATCATTGCATCAGCAACAACAAACATATGACAAGTTATTACTACTGAGCTTGATGAGCCACTTTTTTTCCTTTTAATTTCTATTTTTACTCCATCATGCGTATTATTTAGAGCTAATCCGCCACCATGAATATCATTATCTGGGTGAGTTCTTGTATCAACCCAAAGAGCAAACTTATTTGTATAAAAATCCCCTTCTTTTAAATTATACTCTACTATTTTGGGAAATCTTTTTTTCACAGATTCCCAAAGATCTGATATAATCATACCTTTAGAGTATATTCTATTTGGCACACCATCAACATCAATATTAACAGAAGTTATTCCTGGATAGAAAAAATTTTCTGAATCTCTTGCACCTCCGGCATATGGGGCAATAAACAAAAATAATATTCCACTCATTGATCTTCTAGGTAAATTAACATGTTGATTAATAACTTCATCAGCTCCAGTTAAAAATGTAAAAGTTTTGTGTAAAGTAACATTTTCATAAAAGAATCCTTTACCAATTTGATAAGTTGATTGGGCTTCTCTAGCTAAATATTCACTTGAAATTGATGAATATTCTAACTCTAAATTTTTGAGCGAATATGATGGTGTTTTAGTTGTATCTGAATAAACAACAATATCAGAAACTGGGGCTAATGTAATCTCAAATATTAAATGATTTTCTAATGCTTTTGGATAAAAAACTCCATGATCTTTTAAAATAGGATGATTTATTGGTATTCTATACTTTGTATTATGAACTACAGCAAGAGATACTTCTTTTAAATCAGAATCATCCTTATCACCCGCATTTGTTCTAAGTTTTCTAATATTTGGAGAAGAAATACCTTGTTTTAATCTATCTTTTCTATCTTCTTTGGTTAAGAATAAATCATGATATGTTTGAAATAGATCATATCTTTGAGTATCCTGCAATGTTTCACCTCCAAAAAGAACTTTTAATCTGGAAACAAGATTAGAGCCCAAATTATTAACAAATGTATTATTTGCATGACCCTCAACATCTAAATCAAATAGAAGAGATACACTTCCAGGTACAATCACTAAATTCTCAGAAAGTTTTGGAATATTTATGTATAATGTTTCACCAGGACTGGCTGATGATGGATTTAGGGTAATTCTATTTAATGTTGATTCTGCTTTCAACCCAAAGGGTTCTCGTGGAATTCTGTTTGGATTAATTTTTTCAGACGTCATAATTGATTTATAAGATACTTTGGCTAACCTTTAAACCCCTTTGTCTTTAATTTTTCAATATGTTTTAATAAAACTTCTCTCGCCTCGGGAATTAAAATCATAATATTAAAAATTTTATCGTCATCTTCCATATATAGAATTTTTTTTCTAATAATTTTTTTCATAAGATTAATTTGATATTCGCTAAATTTTGTTTTTTCTTCCTCCACCATTTTTTTAATTTATAAAATACTTTGTTAATTTTAAAATGATGTCAAAAATATATTATTCGAATGAAGGGTATTGGAAAGGATATTCCGCGATTCCTAAATTAGCTGAGGAGGCTAGAGTAAGTGAAAATGAGGCAAAACAATGGTTAGAGAAACAAGCAATATGGCAAATCTATCTTCCTACCCCAAGGTATATACCTAGACCGCATTGGACTGTGAATAAACCAAATCAGATTCACCAAGCAGATTTATTATTTTTACCGCATGATAGAGTTGGAAGAAAAACATATAAATATGCGTTAGTTGTGGTTGATATCGCCTCGAGATATAAAGATGCGGAGCCATTAACCTCAAAAGAAAGTCGAGAGATATCAGAAGCTTTTACAAAAATATATTCTAGAAGATTGAAATACCCTAAAACATTAATGGTTGATCCAGGAAAAGAATTTATGGGTGGGGTTAGTAAACTCATGAATTACCATAATGTTAAAATACAAAGAAGTGAAGCTGGTAATCATAGAGCTCAAGCATTTGTGGAAAATGCAAACAAAATATTGGGTGAAAGATTATTTAGTCATCAATATGCGCAAGAAATGATACAGAATGAAAGATCCAAAGTATGGGTGAAAAGATTACCAGCTATTCTAAAAACTTTGAATAATACAAAAATAAGAATAACCGGTAAAGAGCCCGATGAGGCTATAAAAATGAAAGAGGTTGATATTAAAACTAAAAATTATAAACGTGTGGTGGGGGTTGATGAGGTTAGACTACCAATTGAAGTTAGGGTTAGATATTTATTATCTCCGGGTGAACTTGAGGGTGGAGAAAAAAGAAGAGCCACAGATCCTATTTGGAGTATAAAAGTTTATTATATTTCTGGAAGTAGAATTTCTCCTAACCAGCCGATTTTATACTTTTTACAAGATGGCCCAAGACGAGGTTTTGTGCGTGAAGAGTTACAAGTTATTCCTTATGATACAGAGTTACCTCCTAATTCTGTTTTGAAATAATCTAATATAATGGTTTTGTGTGAATTCCATCCTCATAAACCCGTCTTTTATCATAATATGCATTAAATGCTTTTTTATTTTGTGTATATGTCACAATTTGGTTATCATTAACCCTAAATCCTGTATTTTGTGCCATATCATTTGCCCCTTTTAAAGCACCCCAGTAACCATTCCAGTTTATTTCGTTTTGACTATGAATTGTGCCTTTAGCACTATACTTTGCTTTTCCTTTCTCATCCTCCGCGTAATAACATTTTGAAGAAAGTGCAATCATTCGTATACCATCAAACTCTTTTTTGAACAAACCCGGAGTCTTGTCATGATATTTAGAAGTTGATAGGAATTTTTCTTTTCCACCATTAAAGTATTCTTTTCTCATTTCAGGTTTTATAATATCATCCAAGTTTTCAGCCGAGATTGCCATGTACATAGAATCTGTATCCATTTGAATGAGCTCAAAATCCTTTCTATCAACATATTTATCAAGAAAATCGTAATAAAATTCCAACATTCTTAATTTTGCTAGCTGATACACCGCTATCCCGCATTGATAGGGTCTGTCTATTTTTATTAATCTTTTTCGTTTTACTATTTCATATGTGTCATTTATTTCTGTAAGATCTTCAAAGAAAGCAGATCTTAAGGCTTTTTCAACCTCTTCCTCATCCTGAGTATACCTTGTGTTCTTATGTTTTTCTTTATCTTCTATCATTTTTCCATAGAATGAATTCCCTTTCAGTTTATTGGTGTCGGCTAGTTCTTTACAACCTTTATACTTTGGTTTTAGTTTTTCAATCAATACTTTAATGTCTTTGTTATCTTCAATAATTTTAAATATATCAGGGAATTGTTTTAATTCATTAGTAATTTTTACTACATCATCAATCTTGTTTTCATCAAAAGCTTTACTTAATTTTTCCAACATAACCTCTATATCACCATCTCTTCGCGCGTTTGAAACCTCTTTTGGGAACCATTCAAAAGGCCTTCCCGATTCATACTTTAAAATATTATGAATGTTTGTAATCTCCAAACCATGATTAAGATACCATTTTATCATAGGTGTATATAACAATATCTTTTTTGCCTTGGTAACACCAAGCAATTTTTTATTATTTTTTAGATGTTTTCTTCCTGTCGATTTTTGATATTCTTTCATGTTATCTGGTACCAAATCTTCAGGAACACCATCTACAATAAATAACGGTGAAAACTCTTCAAACTTTTCTTTTAGGGGAACAGGGGCATGGATATCAACTTGACAAAATCCGAAAAGGTTACCATCAAGAATATCTTTGCAAATTTTCTTAATAAATTTGGGATCTGATGGATTTTCAACCTCAATAATAATAATAATAATAATTTATTAATTTATATAGCGCAATTAATTATTCAAAATATTCTAATGCGCTTTACAATAGTTAAAAAAATATATATATTATAAAATCTATTTACATTGAATTAAAACAATAAATGCTAAAATAAGTTAATAAGATTGACTAAATAAAAATGTTTTCAAGTTAGCTTTAAAAGTCTGCAAGTCACTGGATTTGCGTATGTATATCGGTAAACTGTTCCAGACCCTAGGTCCGGCAACCGCAAATGCTCGGTCACCAAAAGTTTTACAGTTCGTTCGTGGAATCACAAGGAGATATTGATCATCACTACGCAGTGCATAGCGCCCAGGAGCCTTCAGGTGTAATAGCTCAGATAAGTAAGATGGAGCGCAGCCACGAAGAACTTTAAAAACCAACAGCGCGATCTTGAATCTGATCCGGGAGACAACCGGAAGCCAATGAAGTTGAACCAACACAGGAGTGATGTGGGAGTAACGTGGAAGAAGGCACGTGACACGTGCTGCAGCGTTGAGTACACGCTGTAAGCGATTAAGCTGGTACTGCGAAACACCGTAGAGCAGAGAGTTGCAATAATCCACGTGAGACGTGACGAATGCATGAACCAAAGTTTTGGTAGCAGCCTCCGATAGAAACTTCCTTATTTGCCTAATCTTGTAAAGACCAAGGAAGGCCTTACTACAGACCTTCCCAACATGCGCATCCATTGACAAATTCTCGTCGAACCAGGCCCCGAGATTGCGGACAGGCGAGGTTGACACAATCTCAGAATCTCCGACATGAACGGAGCCCATACTTATCTTTGCAAGTTGCTGACGGGAACCGATAATCAAAAATTCCGTCTTGCTATCATTAAGCATTAACATATTATGGCCCATCCAAGCTCGAACATCAGTGATACAATCCTCCATAGCTCGGATCGCTTGATCTTGTGAAAGGGTGGACGTAGGGCGAAACGAAAGATAGAGTTGTGTGTCATCAGCGTACCCTTGTACCGAAGGCAGGTGCTTTTCCACCACATGAAACAACCGAGAAGCGTACATGATGAATAACAAAGGGCCCAAACAGCTTCCTTGTGGAACTCCACTAGAAAGGGAGAAGTCCCGAGATTGCTCCTGCTTGATGGTTACACGTTGCACCCTCCCACGCATAAATGATGTTATCCAGGAGAGAGCAAGATCACTGATGCCAAAGTCACACTCTAGAAGATCTGCCAAGATAGAGTGATCTATCGTATCAAAAGCCGCACTAAGATCGAGCAAGACGAGCAAAGTAACTTCTTGCCTGTCCATGCTGAGGAGAATGTCATTCTGTACTTTAAGCAAGGCAGTCTCAGTCGAATGATGTTGTCGATAGGATGACTGATTATTCGGCAGAGGTGCATGCTCAGAGCAGTGGGCGAGAACCTGCGGTATCACTACCTTCTCAACAGTTTTAGAAATAAAGGGAAGGTTGCTAACCGGACGAAAGTTTTTATACACAAGTTCAAGACCAAGCTTCTTAAGTAATGGTGAAATAAGTGCAACCTTCCAATTGTCAGGTACACTGCCGCTGACCAGAGACGAGTTGATCATCCTAGTAATGATAGGTGCGAGTACATCGATACACTTCTTCAGCAACCATGTGGGAATAGGATCTAGCTGACAACTAGCGTTCGAAGATGAAGAAATTATGCCACGTACATCAGCTTCAGACACGGTCGAAAACTGTGTCAATCTAGCAGAAGGTGATGGAATACAGAGGACAGGTTGAGGAGGCCGAGAACAACTTCCAATATCTTGCCTAATGAGATCAATCTTGCGGCAGAAGAACTCACCAAATTCATCAGCGAGATGACGAGGATTGTCATGTGGCGGAGGACCATCAGCACGCACATTACAGAGAGCTTTTACTACGCCAAAGAGCTTCTTGGAATTCCCTGCACACTCTTCAATAAGATCGTCGTAATATTTCCTTTTGGCTTCATTCAGACGAAAACAATATTGATTGCATGCTGTACGATAAGCCATGATATCAGACTCGAGGTTAGTTCGTCTCATCCTTTTTTCCAATTTCCGCCGACTAGACTTCAAACTCTTAAGCTCGTCATTAAACCAGGGTACTCTAGGGCGAGAGACAATGACCTTACGACGGAGAGGAGCATGCGCATCAAGAATTGCGCCAAGAATACGATCATAGCCATCTGCGAGCTCACAACCACTGAGTTTAGCTAGGTCAGAGTTAGCAATGTCCCTCTCAAAAGCTGTAACGACAATGTCCTTGTACTTGCGAAACGCTATTTCAGTCGCAGTTCCTGCAGTGCATGGAATGGCAAGAGAGCACTCGGCGAAACAATGGTCCGAAAGAAACAATGAGGGGCGTGGCGAGACAACAACCACATCATTAGACGACCTAGTAATAATAAGGTCAAGCCAGTGACCAGAAACATGGGTTGCGAAATTGACGTGCTGAGTAAGACCAAAGGTCTCAAGAAGATCGGCAAATTTCTTAGCATCAGCATCCGCGGGATCATCCATGTGGAAATTAAAATCACCAGCAATTACCAGCACCTCTGGGCAGAGCACCAAGTCCTCAAGATAGCTACTGAATTCATCCAAAAATACACTAGTAGCCACGGGGTGAGCCTCGGAATAAGGTGGACGATATATGATAACAAACTTTGTAGAACGACCACAAGCGGCAATATTCCACTCAGATGATTCAAAGGATTGGTGCTGAAGACCTTCAAAATCATTAATATTCAAGTTGTCCCGTAGAAATAATCCAGTCCCACCACCAGAACGACCATCAGCTCTGGGAACATTCCTGAAGGAATATCCAACAGGAGCCATAGCTGCTAAAGCGACGGTGTCTTCATCTCGTAACCAAGTTTCAGTGACAGCACAAACGTCGATTTTCTTATCAATAGCATGGTCCACAAAAACTCCAGTTTTTTGCCTGAGAGATCGAGCATTGACATTCCCGAAAATAATGGACTTCAAGCATGAAGGAGAACGCTGGTCCTGGGTACGCTTGAGAGGAATGAGGTTTTGATGATTTTGATGTGAATGACAAGCAACAGCTTTGTTGCGAGAAACAATCGATGTGTCCGCAGCGCCCACAGAACCCGCGGGACGGACTCTGATCTCGAGGCCGGTCAACGATGAAGAACTAGCTGTTGAGGTAGACAATACAGTCTCTCCAGGGACCAACAAGCGTGGTGTAGAGTAGCCGCGCGAACAGTTGACAGGCATGATCGAGCAGGATTCTGGCATGCAGTTGTTGGTATTGCCACTTGTGAAGGTGCCAACTTGAATATTTAATGAGGCGTTACAGTCAGTATGTAAATGACATACATCTTGATCTTGAATTCCATGATAACGAAACCCCGCAGAAGTCAGCGAAGATGAAGTAGAGGAAAGGCCGTAGATAGATAGATTGCTAGGCTTACTTGCTCTTCCCCTACAACCACGGCGTGTAGGCCTAACTCTTGATATCCCAAATTGAGTGATAGTCCGCCATAATTGGGTATTGAGTGGTATCCGCGGCAAAAATCGTAAAACTGATACAAGAGTAGTTCGTGAATATGCCAAAACCATACCTAATCGACTTAGATAGCTAACTAGAGAGCGAAAAATATTGGGAGTCCCGAAATAAATAAGAAAATTTGTAAAATAGCGGGAGCCCAAATGAACGTGTGCTGCCAGTAAGGCGCTCCGATTGCAATGCATTCTTCTTTTCCGCATGGCATTTCTTGCCCCGCACAGTATAAATATAAACCATTTGCGTCATAACCAGCAATTCGATCACAGTTTTTGGGAAATTTATATTTATGGGGGCGAATCTTTGTTTGATCTTTTTCTGAATATCGCGTAAATATAATACTAGGCCCTCCAACCATACCCGTTTTCAATAATTTATAAATCTTATTTTTATCGCATATTTTACAATCTTTCTTTATTTTGTAGCATTTTTTACAAATCTTGTTATTACAACAACTATGAATACAGTATTCCCCAGGGGCGAATAATTCTGGATCACTTTTCTTTTTCATTTTTTGATATTTATTTAGAACATACCGCATTGAGACTCCTGGGATAGAAACTGCGTCTTTTAATATATCTATTTCGTCTGGATAATATAAACGCCTTGTTTTTTCAAGAGCTTCTTTGAAAGGTATAACATCGTTTAGGTTATACTCTCTCAACCAGTCCAGCATTGTAACACAGCCCCTCTTTTTGAATTCAAACAAATATTCTTCATATTCTTCTTTGGAAATGTTTTTCTTTTTCAAACTAGAGTAAAAATCTTCATGTTTCACCGGTCCAACGTAAGAAAGCTTATCATAACTATCCAAAAATTCATAAGGAAGTACAAGTTTTTTTGCTTCACAATTATTTGCTTTACACCACTTATCAAAAGAAAGTCCAGGTGCAAGGTAAGACATTACATCCAAGAATTTTAAATTAGGTGTTGATAAAAACATATACTTATTATCTTTCTTTGCAATAAAAATCTCCTTAGTTTGATTGGTCATGTGTTTTATAAAATGTCTTTTAATCAAATTGATATCATATTTTCCACTATTAAACCCAAAAACAGGTACTTGATTACACCATTCTTCATATTTTTCTAAAACATGTTTTTGTAAAGAATCTTGATCAGGAAGCGGGTATTCTTCTTTAACTTTTTCAACTATGATTTTTCTTATTTCCTCCAATTTTTCAACGAATTCTTTTATAAGCTCATCAGATTTTTGGTTGTAAAGAAAAACCCGTTTGTATGTTAAATTATCGATTATTGCAACACTAACTGGAATATGTATATTTGAAAAAATTAAATCATCAGTAATATGTTTATCTTCTTTTTTTAATATTGACTCAAAATCGAAAATAATATTATATGGATATGGAAAAAATTTCTTTTTGAACCATATGTTGGGTAATTCAGGATTTTCACACTCCCAAACCGATACTAGATTATAACCCAAGCTTTTTATTATCTTTTCTCTTTCAATAGTTTCATTATATTTAATTTTGTCGGTTGTTGAACACGGACACCCGTGCCATTTGCAACCATGAAACTCAAAAACAGTATTTGTCTCAGGTTCGTATCCATCAAACAAAATCTCATTCCCTCCTTCATCCCTATAACACCTTTCACCACCATGACCACAAAGCCCATGATGAATATGTTTACCTATAATTTTAGATTGGTTTTCTATCCACCTACACGCTTTATAACTAAATTGAATTTTACCCCCATAAAAAACATTATCAGATTCATTCCTGATGTGTTTTATCTTTTCTCCCGTGCATAATATTTTTGTCTTTCCTCCTGAGCATGTTTCATTAGTAAAATGCCTTTTTAAATCTTCGTGTCTGGTAAATTTTTGTTTACATCCTTGGCATACCCAGTTTTGAGCAAGAAGGTTAAGATTTTTAATGAAAAAACCATGATTATTATAAAGACCTAAATTTAAAGTTGGTAAATTGTCTTTGAAATTGTTTTTTCCAAACACCAGTTTCCAAACTTTAAAATTTGTTATATCTTTCTGCTCGTAAGCCCGGATATTTATGGAAAAAACTTTTGAAATTTTCTCAAAATCAACTAATTTTGTTGATCTAACATCTTCTTTTTTTAATTTTTTGTTACCATAAAAAGTTTTAGCTAAATTTAGAGCTTGTTTCTCTATGCGTTTTTCAGGATTTTGTTTACCAGCAATAATATTAATGAGAATAGCTAAACACCTCCATACACATAGATTATCGTCTTTATCATCTACGGAGTAAATACATCTTTTCTTTCGTAATTCATCAGGTAATCTTCCACACCCAACTAAGGGTTGTCTAGTGTTAATAACTTTTATTTGTACTTCTCTAAACTCAACCCCGCCCTCATGAACACCTGGTTTATTAATTTTCTTTTCAGGGGGTAAATATGCCCTACTCCAAGCAGCTCCTTCTAAACTCAATCTCTCACCCTCACACCTTTCTATATAATCTTTTATTTCTGAAAGGGAATTAAAAGTTCCTCCACTTCTAAATGTGTGTACGTGATAAGCTATTTCCCCATTTCCTCTTTGAATCAAAGCAGTAAAACTGAAAACAATTCTTGCCCCCATTTCTATTTGAGGTT
This sequence comes from Ricordea florida, assembly GCA_949710005.1. Taxonomy (NCBI): domain Eukaryota; kingdom Metazoa; phylum Cnidaria; class Anthozoa; order Corallimorpharia; family Ricordeidae; genus Ricordea; species Ricordea florida. The sequence continues at coordinate 20,643,093 of OX453278.1, read as the reverse complement.
CCAACTCATTATAAATTATTTCTGTCAAATCATTATTTAGATTCCTCCTAAATCTAATGATATTTCCATTTATTTCTTCGGTATTACGAATTGGAGGGTCATCTTCATTTTGGATTATTGAAAATATTTTAAGGACTATTGTTCTTTTCTTTTTAGTTTTTTCCTCCAATTCATCTCTCACACTATCAGATATAGTTACCTTTCTTTTTGTTTTAATTTGCCTATTATTATTAATTTTTATGATGTTTTCATTTGTTAATTCTTCAAGCTTTCTGAAAAAATCATCTTTATCCATTACCCTAAATGAATAATTTCCCCAATTAAAATTTCGTTTTAATCGTTTTTTGGGTTTTATAAAAGTGGGTGCAAGTTTTCTTTTCTTTTTAGGTTTTGCACCTTCTTTTTCATAATTTCTTTCCATATTTTTCTCTTCTGTTTCATGCGTTTTAATTGACATTTTTTTCCTTTTAGGTTTTGCACCTTCTTTTTCATAATTTCTTTCCATATTTCTCTCTTCTTTTTCATTCGTTTTAATTGACCTTTTTTTCCTTTTAGATTTTGCACCTTCTTTTTCATAATTTCTTTCCTCTTCTGTTTCATGCGTTTTAATTGACGGAGTTTCAATTATAAGTTCTGGTCTATTACCTAAAACTTCATTGAGTTGATTTCTGTTCATACTTTTATAATCTTCAATGCCAAAATCTCTTGCTACTGATTTTAATTGTCTATCAGTAAGTATTTCTGACACGTTAATTCTTAAACCCGGAATATTATTCAAAGCCTCAATAAGTTCAGATCTAACCATTGGGTTGGTATTTCTAACACCATTTTCCTTGACTATTTTCTTTAATTGATGAACATTTAATTTATCCATAATTACTTTCTATAATTATTCTTTTTCTAATCTTTAAATATCAATTTTATTTTATAATCACGAAAAAATCTCTGACAAATTTAAAATAAACCGTAAGGTAAAAAAAAGGACAGAAATTTTTCTGTCAAATTTAAAAAATAATCTAAAAAACCGTAAGCTAAAAAATGACAGAGATTTTCCACTTAAAAATTAAAATAAGCTAAAAACGTTATTATAAACTCGCTTACATACTACTAGTCCTCCTCGTTCTATATTTCATTATCGCGGCCCTTCGTTCCTTTGTTTCCCCCATGAGAATAAGTCGGTCCGGTGATGGGATACGAAACATTTTATGGGAATTGCTAGGTTCTACGTTCCCAGTACGAAAAGGTTAGACCTTTCGCGTGTGATGTTTTCAATCTATGCATATTTATGACTCCATGCGGCATCGACATCGACATGTGACTAGCATTGTGAGCAATTTGTTGTTATTAGAAACCAAGCCTTCATTCTAAGAATCATTTAATTACCGTTGAAACCTTCTGTTTAAGTACAATCAAGATTCGTCCTGAGAATCAGAAAAGTAAAATTGGGGGGAAAAAAGCTTTGTTTACACTCCAAACCTTGCTGCTTACGTCATCATTAGACAACCACTACCACTTTAGGTAACTTGTTTGAGATCTTAACACTGTTGGCCTCCTACGCTACTGGAAGTGTAGAGCTAAACTTTGCAAAGTCGACAGCTTAGTCTCAGATTCGAGATCCGCGGCTTCAAGGAGTAAACATTTAGTCGACCACACAGGCTAACACGCTGTGAACAGAACCATGAAACCAGGTAGGATTGTGGCTTCGTTTACTGAAATATAATTATTAGTCCCAGTTGTTGGGAAAAAGTCACAGATCAGAAGAGTTTTCGGTTGCTAGGTACTTTCCCTTCTTTTCATTTCATGAGTATTTATCACTGGACGAAAAAATGGATTTACAAAGGTAACCAAACTATAGCAAAGGTGTAGCAAATACCACATTTGCACAATTTTGCTGAAGTGCAAAGACTGATATTGCACCTGATTTGCTATCCGTAGCAATGCCGGTAAATGACACATTTGCACAACATTTACATTTACAATTTAAGGATCATTTACCGATGGTTCAGATGTGTACGCAAATGTGTTTGTTTGAACTATCTTTGCATACTAGTCAAATACGAGCACAAATCTCTTGTTTTGTGCAGCTTCGCACTAGTTGTAAAAGCATGGAAACCTGTTATTTTCATAAAGTTTACACAACGTTGCAAATGTGAGCAAAGTATTAAATCTGAACAATGTTTGTTTGGGGTGGTATTGATGATCAAATGTTTATCAGCGAACCGGATTGTTTGTATAGCAAATGTTACCAATTTTTTGGCATTACACATGTATGCTCACGGAGCTAATGTTAGAAAAACCACAACTTTGACCAAATTTTTTAGGGCTTACAAATTTGATCAAACCCTAAATTCGAGAAAGTTTGCTTGGAGCGGCAAATGTGGTTAAAATCCAAGTTTTAGATACGTTTGCTCGGCCAGCACATCTGATCAAACTATTATTTTTGTACAGTTTTTTGCTAAGGTAGCAAGTATAACCAAAAGTCCAACTATTCTTGGGCCGGCAAACGTCGTCAAATCTCTTAATATTGAACATGTTTGATCAGGTAGCAAATATAGTCAAAGTTGAAACTTTGCTAGGGTTATCAAATGTCTTTAAACTCTTAAATTAGAGCATGTTTTGCTCAGGTAGCAAATGATATTCAGTGTCCAAGGTTTCAATACCTGTCACTGGGTTCTAGTAAATGCCATAAGCCTTTCAATATTGAGCATGTTTCACCGCACAACAAATAATTGCATTACATAGTCTGAGTTGTTAACAAGTATATGTCTTCAGACTTTAACATTATTGAGGAGAATACCACTAGTAGTGACCAAGCATTGAATTCTGTTTAAATGATTAATTCCATAAACCAAAGTTAGCTCAGGCATCTTTTAATTTTCTGAAAGCAGAACAAATAACTACAAACTACGGTGTACAGACAGCTTTCCATATTTTTCCCAACTTCATTATGTTAATATATATATATAAGTACGTATCAGATCAATACTTATATTAGATATCAATAAGAAAAGTGTTCCTTCTCTAAGACATTATAAATATTTGTTTTCACAATTGTGCCATCCTTTCCTTTTTCCAAACAATAGTTATTTATGGACGAGACTTTTATTCACTAAAACAGTTATATCCCATCACAAAATCCTCTTCAATCTACTTGGAACTCTAAAAAAGGCGTTTTTCTTAGTTCAAAATAATATAATTATCACTTTTAAAAGAAACTAAATTTATAATTCTGGTGGCATTTTAACCTTGGCCTCTATAAAAAGGGCTTATACTTCCCACCAATTTCTGATTTTTGTATGGTATAACACTGTGTAATTGCATATAAGAAAGATTTTATTTACATAAATGATAAAAGTAATATTAAAAAGTCATTTTTCATCATTTTTAAAGCAAGGAAATTGCACTCAAAGCAAACCATTTAATAAAATCATTTTTGTGTTTGTTTCAAGAACGGTCTGTACTTGCCCTGTTGTAAGTATTCCAAAGCATTTCAACATAACCATTGTCACTGTTGTTGGTCCCAAAACAAGAACGTAATCAGTATTGTTTTAGAGGTACAGCAAAACCCGCATAAAAGAACAAGTGGATAAAGAACACTCAGGCTGCAATTTGGTCAAAACAGTACCATATACAAAAGATCACATTCAGCCTGAAAAATGAAAATTGTTCTTTAATAAAAAAAATGGCTGCCAGTTAGATTAGAATAGGCTACTAGGGTACAGTCAATAGTCACATGGAAGGAGGTAGGGAAGCTGGTGCATTTGCTTGACTTTTACTGAGTTTCGAGTTGTTATCACCAGAACTGCTACCTCTCCCTCAATGTCATATTATTGCCTTGATTACTGCAGTTAAGGTTAGTTCCATCCATGAATTAATTAAAATGTTGTGCTTGCACATTGATTTCATCTGTTGGTGGTCTATGCAGTACTTAATTCTTAGAAACAATTTTAAGAACACTTTAAGAACATTTTCTGGCTGATTTTGCAAAAACCACTTGATATATAAGAACAAAATCAGCCTGAACCCCCAAAACATGTGTTCTTTTATGTGGGTTTTTACTGTACCTAGTATTTATAAACACAAATGGTTAATCTAGCTAGCCTGCAAAATAACTACACTCTGTATGTTGCCTCTCATTTCTTTTTCTCTTAGGTCATTTTTAAATTCTTTGCTTACATGTAAATCCATACTGATGACAAAAATCAAGGGGCACCTAGATCCAATTATTTTTTGTTTGGGTTTAGTTGATCTGGTGGGTCAGTTGCAAATACTCTCATTGATATTCACTCAGGAGGTGCCAGTCTCTTGTTAAGCAAACACAGTTCTGAAAAAAAGTATTTTGTAATTCGGAAAACTATTTATGCCTGGTATATTTGATCTTTGTAACCTGTTATCTTGTGCGTCACTTGGAAATATTACCCAAAGGAGTGCAAAACATTTTCATTACAGCTCCAACCAGTATGATGTCCTTGCCGACAGAATTCTTAAGGCCAATCTACACTCTCAGTATTTGATTAAACACATAATTATGCATCTTTGTTTCTTTATAAAACTGTTTTATAGGCTGAGATCAATAAAGGGCAGTTATATTTGCAGAGCTACACATATCTGTTAAGTATGAAATTGGAGTGTTTCAAGAGCTTTGGAATAACTTTCATTTCCTTACGACAGAGCAGATTCAGGGGCCTCATCTGGTGCCTCTCTCTCAGAGAAGGAGCCATCCCTCCTCTCTATGGTCATCAACACACTTCTTTGAGACCATTTCCGGTTTACTTTCCGGTCCAGCTTTAGAAATAAGTTGCTAAGTTCTAGGCTCCTCCAAGGAAGAGGCCTCCTACATAGCACCTTTTTTTTCCTGGGTACATTCTCATCCTCAGAACTGCTTTCTTGATCTCAGTTGTCTTCAGAGACAGAATGTTCTGAAGACATACTACTCTACACTTAAACAATCTTTAAGTCTGCTCTGCTCCTCTGTTGGAATGGATGTAGATTGTAGAAGTGCATTTTGTCTCTTTAGTCGTTTCTGTAACAAACGTAAATTATTTATAAGTGAAACCATCATTTACAATAATTTCAACAAAATTCAGCTGGCAGAAATTCAAAAAAAAACCTAGCCACTAAATTTCACTGCAACATTACATATGCAGTAATCTGCATATAAAACTAAAATCTAAAACTATCAACAGATTGAACTTTCCAATAGTGAATTCATTTAAGGCAATTTTGGGGGTACACTTCACCTGGTTTCACAGTAATGGCTTGAGAGTAACAACAAACTTTCTTATACTGTATACTTACTGCATTCTTTCTGTTCCTGATTCGCTGCTCCTTCAGCACTTCTTCGTCCTTATTAGCTTGTTTGACTTTTTGCAGCCTCTTCTTAGTCTTAAAATGGGTCCTAATAGTAGCTGTCATTCAGGAAAACAGATATAAAAGGACCAAGATGTGTGGTGGATCTAGGGAAGGGGAACATCAAAAACTTGTAAGAATATAAAATAATTATAGTCAATCTTAAATGCAATGTATTCATAACCAATTTAAGCTAAAGCATTTTCTCCATAAAAAAAAAAAACATATACATTTTTGGTTCAATGACATTTTCCCTAACATTATACTGTTTGCTGTGAATTGGTTGCACTGCGGCTGACGAGCGAGAAAAAAAATACAGCTTTGAAACTTGTTAAAGGATATTTACACACCACCATGACAACAGAAAAGACTGTTAGGTTTGGCTATGATGTGCATTCATAACAAAAAGCCCATTGACTACAATGCTGTGACCAGTTCAGTTTTTTGCGGAAAGATACCGAAGAATGCTTCTTGTTGATCCCGTGTTTGACGAAACATCTTGCCCTTTCATCGAACCCCTTAGCTAAAACCCTGGATCCACCCCAGAAGACTCAAGGTTCAAGTTGGACAAAGATTCATGTCATTTTCCAACATATTAATACATTAGTACAGTTACTATATTCTACAGAGCCAAATCTGAGAAATTACAGCCCAGGAATACACTTACCCCTTATGAGGGATACTGGCACAGAAATGTCTGTGCTTCACACTCCATCTATAATAGCTGCATGTACAACCTGGTTATCTCTGTCATTAAAGCTAAATTCAATAGAAAAAAATTGTGTTAGAACTGTGGCTAAGCATGGTATTTTTATTCAAAGAGGATCCTTTTTGTGCACAAGATCCCAAATTAAGGTAATCCCATATTATTTCTACAATGAAGGGGTGCATATGAGAAAGGCTTGAAGTTCCTAATAAGCAATATCAAATTAAGAGTTTGTACAATATGTGGTGGGTCTTCTTTTAAAAACAGTGATAGAAGTTTGCTTTTTGCTAAAAACCATTGTACTTTTTTTTATACAGTTTATGAGCTCCAACAACAACAAAAAACTCAAAACAAACACTGCATAATGTAAGCATCTCAATTAGTAAACTGGCAACACAATATAAAAACAACAACAGAAATAACAATGATAAGAACCTAAACTTACTCTTTTGAAAGATCCCATTTAACATCTTCCCCATGCTCATTGGTCAGCAAACAACAGATGTCCCTCACATAAGCCTTATAAAGAATGATTTAACAACGAAATAGTCAGGGAAACAGATAAAACAATAAATTAATAACCAAAAAAAAAAAACAAGGAATTTATATCAATAATAGAAAGCGAAACCAAACTGTCAGGCAGCTAAATACTAGGAAGTAGAACTATTATAATCATTAGTACCAGTAACTTTGAATATTTTGCACTTGGCCCCGGATATCTAAAGCCCTCGCTGACTCAAACCTTGCGCTAGCTTGAGTCAAATTGTTTTCCCCTGGATTTCCTTCTTACATTTACTGTAATTTTACCCTTGATAACTCGAAATTAGGCAGTCAGTGGTCAGCAAGCAAGATGTTTACTTAGCCGGATATGTAACTAGTTACTTTTCTGCATGGCCCAGCCACTTTTGCTATTTCTGAGTGGCTGTGCTCTCTTTTTTTTTACAATTATTTCCTTTAATGTCTTTAAACTTTTGTATCATAAGCACAATATAGATTGCTGTTGTTGTTGTTCTGTTTGTTCAGATAAAACAATAAATTAATAACCAAAAAAAAACAAGGAATTTATATCAAAAATAGAAAGCGAAACCAAACTTTCAGGCAGCTAAATACTAGGAAGTAGAACTATTAATCATTAGTACCAGTAACTTTGAATATTTTACACTTGGCCCCGGATATCTAAAGCCCTCGCTGACTCAAACCTTGCGCTAGCTTGAGTCAAATTGTTTTCCCCTGGATTTCCTTCTTACATTTACCGTAATTTTACCCTTGATAACTCGAAATTAGCCAGTCAGTGGTCAGCAAGCAAGATGTTTACTTAGATATGTAGTTACTTTTCTGCATGGCCCAGCCACTTTTGCTATTTCTGAGTGGCTGTGCTCTCTTTTTTTTTTTACAATTATTTCCTTTTGATGTCTTTACACTTTTGTATCAAGAGGACAATATAGATTGCTGTTGTTGTTGTTCTTGTTAACTCGAGGTAAATTATTTTTGTTTTCTGTCTGATCATCTCTATATAATTTTACCTTTGATAACTCGAACTATGTTTTAAAAACTTTTACTTTTTAAAAATCGCCAAGGGAGGGAGTCAAATTTTCCACAAATTATACCAGTGGCACGAGCGGTGAATAAATCCATGGACGATAAGCCAACGTTAACACCATTTTATTTTTATTTTTGTGCTTGCTCGACTGAGCAGGCTACAGGCTAGGGCAAACATGTTGGCAGACAGCCATTAAGCCCAGGAAGCTATACATGAATGGGTAATATTGTTCACTTACCGATAATTCCTGTGTAGGGTGCTGAACTTGTTTAGATCTTTTCTCCGAGGTTTGATTTTTTAACTCTTCGAGTCGCTGCTCCAGTTGTTTGTTAAACTCCCCTTGGGTGGCGAAGAACTGTTTTATCTGCTCCATACATGTGAGAGCGGCAGGAGAGTTTATAGTACTGTTCCTAGCAGTCTCTTCTTGACGGTTTACTGGGGTTAAATCGAATGGCGCAAAGATCTGATCAGATCTTGTCGGAGTCGACGTGGTTGGTCTACTCGGTATCAATGGCCGGGGGGTAACCCGAAAACACTGACCCCCGGTCCGCGGACCCCCATACAGACCGGGTCCACGGACTACCCTACAGACTGGTCCACGGACTACCCCTACGGACCCCCTCTACGGACCACCCCAAAAATAGAATAAAAAATAATAACTAAAGATTTGACTTACTGGTTGCCTAATAGATCACTCGTGTCGGCGAAATTTCGAGCGTTACGCCTTGCAAATGTAACAGACTTGGGTTCAGGCTTGGGTGCAAGTTATATCATTACACATTGCCATTTCCTTTCCTGTGGCTGTCTATCAAAGGCCGGGAAGCCTCGAAATTTGTGCTTTTTTTCTCTCCGCCAGAAAAACAAAACAACAAAAGTGATTCATATTCAACATCTCGTACCAGTCATCCATGGTTTCCACGAGAGAGGAAGAGTAAAGGCTGGGAAGAGATCACGAACCCGGGGAGAATGAGCCGAACAAAATGGCGGAGAGAAAAAAAGCACAAATTTCGAGGCTTCCCGGTCTTTCATAGGAAAGGAAATGGCAATGTGTAATGATATAACTTGCGCCCGAGCCTGAACCCAAGTATGTTACATTTGCAAGGCGTAACGCTGGAAATTTCGCCGACACGAGTGATCTATTAGGCAACCAGTAAGTCAAATCTTTAGTTATCACTTTTTATTCTATTTTTGGGGAGGTCCGTAGAGGGGGTCCGTAGGGGTAGTCCGTAGACCAGTCCGTGGACCCGGTCTGTATGGGGGTCCGCGGACCGGGAGTCAGTGTTTTCGGGTTACCCATGGCCGGGCGACTGGCCGGGCCGGTTGAGGAGTACGAGATTGTTCGACTGTTCCAGCATTATCCATGGTTCCAGCGCTCTCCACCGGCGAGTTGTTTTCTGGGCGTCTTGTAGCAGCAACTGAACTAGTGTTGGCGGACTGCTCGGGGCTTCCATTTCAAACAGACGACGAAGCAGGACCTTGCTTTTTTTTCGGCCTAGACTGGGTAGTGTAAAGGACATGCCTTGACCTGGAGGGCTTTTGCCTTGCCATAGCAGACATAAAGGAGAAATCAGATGATTACAATGAGAAAAAATATCGAGAAAATATGGCGAGTTGCACTAAGCTTGATGAAGCCCTTCGTTCGAAGTAATTTAGCGCTTTATACTAATGACGTCATGACATTTTAGACGCCCCGCGTGACTCAGACAACAACAACAACGACAACAACAACAATTTTTTTTGAAAACTGGAAAATAACTAATTACATTACTTTCCCACCCGCAAATAGCTTATTTAACAAATTGACCTCAGTTTTTTATGCGTCTGTCCTCTTATTGATGATAAATTGCGTCATAACATTGTCAAAGTGTTGTAGATCCACGAGCCGATAGGCGAGTGGATCTACAACAAACTTTGACAATGTTATGACGCAATTTATCATCAATAAGAGGACAGACGCATAAAAAACTGACGTCAATTTGTTTTTTACAATAACAAAATGCGAAAAAGGTCAAAGGAAGACTTAAATGAAAAGAAAACGCAAGTAAACAGCAAGTAAACTCGAAAAATGCTGAATTTTATTTAAATTGACGCAATCAAGGCGCAACTATTCTCAATAACTTTTCATGCCTTCTCATTGGCTTGTGACAACACGTAATACAATTTGATTGGGTAAAAATCTGACTGTTTGACAGCTCACTTATCACGCGAAATACCTTGCATAAATTAAAATTTTATGTGTCTGTACTCTTATTGATGATAAAAATTAGCCAATCAGCACGCGAGAATTCGCTCAGTTATTGTAAAAAAACTAATCGAGGCGGGGGAGCTGAAGACATGTTACAGAACAAGATTTATATATAGATGGACTAAATAACAGTGAAGACACTACTATACAGTAAATAGAATTTAAACTAACATAAAACAAATCAAGTACACAACGATTACGAAGAGAGGCTAACCTAAAGTATTAAATAACTTAATAAGACGGGAGACTGACATAATCATCTTCTGACCGCAAGAAATTTAGTAATGAATCCCTTATTTTTTTTACGAAAGGACGAACGTGCACCGATCCTCGTAAGAAAGGCATACATTTTATCGGTTCTAAAGAACTTAACATAAATATGATAAAACGAGTCGCTGGAGACAGATCTTGTTCTGTAGTTATGAATCTGACTTGTTTTAACGAACTGATTGAGTATACTGACTGGTGCTGTCTGTCTGTTGATATCATACAATAAATAGCTACAATCTCTGAAAAATAGGCTAGGCAGGGGAAGGCAATTTGATTTCAGAAAGAAGGGTACGGCGTGTTCCTTAGACTTACTGAAGTAAATCAGACGTAATGCCCGTTTTTGTAGAGTTACGATCTTTCTTTGAAATGTCAAGGCACAGTTTCCCCAACCACAAATACCATAAGTCAAGTAAGGGACAATTAATGAGTTGTAAACTGAAAGTAAAACACGACGCAGGACATAATGTCGAATCTTAGCTATAAATCCTATCGACATGCTGATTTTGTGACAGATAGATTCAATGTGGAGTCAAGAATTCTAATCCTAGGTATGAAGGGCATATATTCTTTTGCCGGGGACGAAAGATTACAAAATTTCATTTTTTTATGTTCAAAGACAGTTTGTTGGCCTTTAGCGGCCATTCGTTGACATTGCCAACTGGCTCGCTATTAACAAGTGTTTCGAGTTCCTTTAGGTTCTTATGTGCAAGTATTATACTAGTATCGTCAGCAAATAGATAAAAGAGTCAGAGGCAGAGTGTCATCTTCGTCCTTAAATATCGGGATAATCTTAGCACACTTTAGTTTGGATGGAAAAATCCCTGAGCAAATAGACTGATTATAAATCGAGGCTAGAGGTACGGATATGACCCCTTTTGCCAATTTCAGCAGCCTCAGTAACTGGAGATGAGTAGAGACCATGAAAGAGACCTGAAAATAGGCTTTTCATGGATGCATTCGGAATTCTCATGTCGATGCTTGCTCTGATCATATGTGGTTCGAGGTCGTCTTTCTCCCTTTCAACAAACTTTGGCTTAGGTTGAACCACCAGTGGTGAACACCATGTTATTGCTTCATTGGCTGGTACTTGTTCAAAGATTTCTTTCTCTATGCCTTCTTCTAGCCATTTTTTTAGTGGTTTCTGTAGGTGGTAAGGGACGTTTCTTGGTTTCTGCGCTACTGGTGTTGCTGTGGGATCCATCTCAAGTTTCACCTCCATATTGTTACCTGTGTCTTTCTCTTTAAAGCAACCGATCCCTTTAAAGATGTCGCTGTATTCGGTAAGGAGCTTTTCTACCCTGTCGGATGTTTCACTGTCTTGATTCTGAGCTCATTTGGTTCTCTCAGTTTGCCCTCTGGTTCAATTTTCAGCATTCCTAGCTCGAGTAGGACGTCTTTACAGATGAGTGGCGGTGAATCCATTTTTCCCTTGATTACAATAAATTTGGTGTTGACTCCTCTTGTCTTGTTTCTAATGGTGACGGGAAATTCCCCTTTGACTTCAAGTTTGCTCTGTAGGGCTCGGATTTTCTCTTTGCTTGGGGCTAGTTCGGTGATCTCTTGAGAACGGTGTTTGAGTGCTCGAAATTGGTATTCATCCATTATGTTGACACTAGCTCCACTATCTGGTTCCACAGTTGCGTCTAGATCTGCTATTCTGAGTCGCACTGTATTCGTCTCGTGGTGCGATGATACGCTCTTCACCTGGTGGTAAACGTGTTTTGCCGCTTGCTTTAAAAATTCTTCATCAGATTCACTGTTGGATTCTGTGGTCTTTTTGACTCTGTGTTGTTGCTGTTGTCTAGTTGGGTTGCGCCTGGTGCCTCGTCTGTTCATTTGAGTGTTTTGTTCGCGAAGTGATTGTACTTGCCGCATTTTAAGCATTGTTTACCATATGCTGGACAATTTTCGCCTGGCTTATGGGCTCCGGTACTACCACAGTAATGGCACATGTTATCGACTTGTTTGCCTTCATATTTAGCGCATTGTTCCTTCGCTTTGGGATCTCTTGGTTTATGCTGGCGTCTGCTCGTATTGTCGTGGTTTGTGTGATGGTTTGCTCGGATGAACTTTTGCTACTTTGAGCTCGGATTTCATGTCTTTAACTTGTTGATTTATGTCTTCGCGTCGACTCGCCTCTTCGAGAAATCGATCTAAATCCCATTTCTTTCTAATGCATTCCTTGATGAGATCTTTGTTGGGTACTGTTTGGATTAGGTGTTCGAGAATTCGATCGTTGAATTGATCTCCGAATTCACAATCCTTGGCTTTTTCTCTTAATCGAGCAGCGTAATTGGCAATGCTTTCTTGACTGTTCAGTCGCTCTTTGCTAAATGTGTACCTGGCGTGATGCTTATTCCTCTTGGGTAGGAAGTGGTTTTCAAGTTTTCTTTTAAGTTTTCTGTAATCATCGTCGCCCTCTTCGCTTTCTGCTTCAGGAAGATTTCGGATCAATTTCTTTATCTCAGGACCGCCAAATATTTTGAGTGCGCTGATCTTGTCGGTTATGTTATTGATTTCAAGATATGATAGTTCGTCTTCGAAATCCTCTATCCATTCTTCCCACGCTCGGGCAATTCTGTTGTCCGGTACTTTGAATCTTTCGATTTTGAGCATCTTGGATGTTGTTAATACTCGTATTTCTGTGGCCTGCAATGATGCGTTTGCTTCGTGTCCTCCACTCGGTTCGCTCATGATGTTGTTGTTTTTTTTTTGTTTTTTGTTTTTTTGTAATTCGCACGTGGTTCGATGGATAGCGGCGTTTCCTTTGTGGTTTCTCGTTTTGATCGTTGCTCAAATGGATCTTTCTGCTTGTATCGGCTTTGCTTCTTGCTTCTTCTTTGCTTTTCTGGGCCTTTCCGTCGTTAAGCGAAGAGTATTCTCGTGGTTTTCTTCAATCCTCGTCGCCAATGTTGTGACCACACGCCATACTAAGATCAACTGAATATTTATTACATAACGTATTTATTACATAACATATGATTGGATACTACAGGATCAAAGAAGAAAGTGGGTCTAATAATCAAAGAATGTATTTATGGTCTGAGGAATTTTAGAAGCCAGTTTGCTCCCAACAGTGGCGAAATATTTGTTAAGAATATTGCTTATTTCCTTCGGGTCACTAGTTGGAACCTCATTCGGGTTTGAGCGAATAGAGTTAGTTGAGTTGCGCTTGTTTTTCTTTTTACAGTTTCCAATTAGCTCGTTAATTCCTTTCCAAGTTTGACGCATATTAAATATGTTGAGATCAAAGAAACTTTGGTAGTAGTTCGCTTTACTTAATCTCGTAACATAGATGATTTTATTTCTGTAAAATTTGTATTTGTCTCGGTCTGAGGTATAGAAGAGGTTATTCCTTACCTTGATTGATTTTCTTAAACCCGCAGTCAGCCATGGTTTAGCAAGGAATTTTTGTTTACGATTGGATATACTTCTTAAAGGGGCGTGTTTGTTAATTGTCTTGTTGACGCTTTTGTAAAACCTGGAGAACGATTGATTGGCATCGGTATGTTTGCAAATATTATTCCAATTAATATTCTGCAAGTTGTCAATGAAAGATTTTGCATTGAAAGTAGAATAGTCACGAACCTTAGTTTTGTTGTTTGGAAAGAATGGTTCACAGTGCGACGTTAATATGCACATCTAGGAGAAGTGATCTGTTGATAACCAAGAGAGAACAACATCTGTCCATTACAGTGCAGTATGCAAATTGATAAGATGGAAGAGTTGCCCAGTCAGTACCTAACATCTTGTACAAATTTAAAAAAATTGCAAATTCAGCAAATTCATAAGACTGCAAGTATTTCTTTAAGAAAGTGTAACACCAAAGGGAAGAAATATACCACTGATAACCTAAAATCAGAGATAATGTAAATAAACTAATTCAACTTGATAAAGGATTGAGAGTCTTAAGGATCTTAAGATCATCTCTAACATACTTTGCAAAAATGCAAGAAAGACTTGTTTGGCATGATTCGTCAGCTGGGCAATCCTAGATGGTTTTGTTCATTATCAGCTGCAGAATCAAGGTGGATATTTCTGTTGAAAACAGTGAATAGACTTGTAGACAAAAAAAACTATAATGATGATAAAACTGACAGTGTCATGGCAGCAAAAGTCAGACCTTATTCAGAAGGACCCTGTTACATGTGTTAGAAACTTTGAACACACAGACAGTGAGCAGCAGGATACCAGAACTACATTTGGTTTCGGTTCCATTTAATCCTGTACCCTTATGTAAAGTTATCAATTTTTTTAACAACTGTATGCTTGCCACCTGCCTTATAACTGATGCCTAGTGTAGTCAAATGATTGGCGTCATGTACTCACTGTATGTTAATTTCGAAAAGCTACTCATAATTTGTAAAAGATTGTTTACGTGTCAGTTACTATAAATGTCTCTATAGCAATCCTACCCATACTATTATTCTTTCAAGCTAAAAGATGTTTGTACGACAGGTATAATATTGAATTTTTTTAAATTTTCAACATCGAATCTTGCATTTCTAGTCTTCTAATTGGCTCACTCAATCTCGGTTATCAGCTCATGTACAACGTCGTATGGGAAACCAAGTGATGCCAAGCTAAAAACCGGCGAAAATGGAGGAAGAAAACTAGCTTTTGTGAGTTTTCTACTGACGAAATGCAGAAGGAAAATATTAACACCGAATTGGTAACGAACAAGATACTCTAAAAGTTTCGATTGAAGGTTATTTTGGGCTACGTATCTCAAATTTCTTACAAATAAAGAAAGGAATTGTAACTTTTCCGTCCGTCGAAATGTCCGAGAACAGTAACTGATAAACAGTACACACACACACAAAAAAAGGGCAAGCATTGCATGTATGTGACTACTGCATTTATTAAGTTTATTCGGACCTTTTTGCCATACCTATCGCCTTTCCTCGATTTTATTACTTTACATCTTCTCTTTTAAAAATAAATCGATATAAAAGGGAATTGTATTGTGCATTGTGATTGGCTAAATACTAGGCAAGCACTGATTGACTCCTTCACCCACTCAATCATCTGTGTTTTCTTTGGCATATATATTGGCTCCTGCATTATTTCATATGCAGAAGCCAAAAAAACAATTAAGTTTACCTCTAAACCTTTAATAATGGCTTCAAGTCTGTGGAGTAAGTTTGCGGCGAAACCAAGTGTAGAATTGAGTCACGGTAAAGAAGAACTTAATTCGAGTCTCATGTAAGAACATTTACACGTCACTAAGGAAAAGCGACGGATGTTTCACCGAGAGTACTTCAATAACATCGATAGGAACTGTATCAAGTCTGTAACGAGACACAATTACCTCCCCACAACCAGGTCATGAAGGCCACAATAGCAGTTACACATCAACACTAGAAACGTTCTTGTGGAAACTTATCGTCGCTCATCGCCGGTCTGCATCACATGGCAAAGCACTGGTGCACCGCAATTATTGAACTTCTCGACGTCTTAAACCTTAAACACATTTTGAAAATTCCCAACGCGGATTTATCTCCTTCATTTAGTAGGCGTTCCATCAATTCTAAATGACTGTAATTATTGAGTCGCAGTGTTTCTTGCTTGAAATCTTTTCATTCAGCAAATTTTGCAAACGGCGCGCATGTCATGTGATCTCTTGCGACCTTGTTGCTGCTTTTGCAACATCTACTTCCGGTCGTTTTGTAAAATTTGAACAGAATTCAATGAAATTTAGCTCAATCCTCAATGAGCACAACGTCTGGAATTGAATAGAATTGAATAAAGCAATTATTCCATTCGCGCTTGTTGGACATGAGACTGGTCTCATATCCAACGCTCGCACATGGAATAATTCTTAAATTCCATGGGCTCCTGACCATGCTGACAAATGAAATCATACGAGAAAAGCTTCATATAGCATTGTATGAGCTATACTCCGATAACCCGAATTGCCAAGAGATTTTGAAATTACTTCGAGTTATATCGTGGTTTCGAGTTAAAGGGAGTCCGAGGAAAGACCAAAACAAAAAAAACTTGATCAAAGAGGTTTCAGTTATGCTTACACATGTTTTATTCTAAAGTTGCTAGCAATGTAAGAGCATAAAAGCAACAAAACCAAAGAAAACAAACAAAAGCATTGAATAAAGCAGGAATAGCTAGTGTTATAAAGGCATGTCCAGTAGTTAATCTTTAAAAAAAAATGTATACTCGTAATTATATTTAAGAATGGTCTGTCATCAGTCCTTGGCGTTTATTGGCAGCCATTCGATTCTCCTATTGTCAATAATCTTGGAGAGCTTCTCTATATGCCGGATTTCAAGTCAATAATGCACTGTATTAGCAAATAAACTGGGGACAGATCAAGATGGCGATTCACAACTTTTAATCTCTGGCAGAACGTGGTCTCGTGTACAAACCAAATATGGAAAAGCGATCACGTGACAAAGTGCTAAACGGGGAACCCAAACCGAAAGATCTAACAAATAAACAAATTGTTCAAAAACAGACTATGTGTTTCAAGCACATCAATCGCAAAAGTTAAAATCGACTTCGAGTTTTTGAGGGTAACATTACAAGGAAAAGTACCTCAAAGGAAGTAAAAATTCGCCGTTCGCAGGATTTCGAGTTATCGAAGGTTCGAGTTATCGAGGTTAAAATGTACAGAAACAAGACCCTTGGAGGCGTTTACGTGGGATGGGTAATGTGTAGAATGATGCCTTGGTGGCGCAGTGGTATCGAACTTGCCCTTCAATCCGATGTTTCGCGAGGGCTCGCGAGTTCAAATCTCGGAAGATGATGTCTTAGGCCCAGTTCACGCGCCTCTCCACTCATGTGCCGAACCTAATTAAATTAGGTTCGACTTTGGAGCGACGTTGGCGTGACAGCTGATTCAGACAGCGTACCGTGTGTCGAACCTAGTATGTACTTATATACGGAGAAGGTATTATACATTTATACATTGTCAAGATTAATGCATTTCGTTCGGCACACGAGAAGAGCGCCGTATGAATCAGTTGCCGCCCCAGTGATGAATAATGCGGCAGACCTTGTCGAAGTTCACAACGTTCCCGCGTCGAATTAAAACTGACGTACCGAACTGATTCAGAGGCCGCTCTTTTGCCGGACTTAATTCATCAGTTAGGTTCGGCACACGAGTGGAGCGGCGTCTGAACCGGGCCTAATTCTTTTGATGTAAATACACGAACACGTCTCGCGCGATGCGAGAAACCTTGAAAAAAACTACGTTTTGTGACTAAAGAAAATGGGTAAATCAAACGAGTTGATTAAGTAAGTTATACCACCGTAAGGTAAAAAGGAAGTGCTGACGTTTCGAGCGTTAGCCCTTCGTCGAAGCCGAAAGGCTAACGCTCGCAACGTCAGTACCTCTTTTTTACCCTACGGTGGTATAACTTACTTAATCAACTCGTTTGATTTACCCATTTTCTTGTGTTTCAACTTCCCACCGACGCAGCACCAGTTTCTTTAGAAACTATCCCCACAATACATTTTGTGACTACCCGCGTAAATATACGAACCTATAGACTTACTAACTAGCGATCGCAACTTAATAACTTCCGATCACAACTTACTAACTTGCTATCGTAACTTACTAACTTGCTATCGCAACTTACTAACTTGCTATCGCGACTTACTAACTTGCTATCGCGACTTACTAACCTGCGATCTCAACTTACTAACGTGCGATCCCAACTTCCTAACTTGCGATCTCAACTTACTAACCTGCGATCGCAACTTACCAACTTGCGATCGCAACTTACCAACTTGCGATCGCAACTTACTAACTTGCGATCGCAACTTACTAACTTGCGATCTCAACTTACTAACTTGCGATCGCAACTTACTAACTTGCGATCTCAACTTACTAACTTGCGATCGCAACTTACTAACTTGCGATCGCAACTTACTAATTTGCGATTGCAACTTAGTAACTTACGATCGCAACTTACTAACTTGCGATCTCAACTTACTAACTTGGGATCGCAACTTACTAACTTGCGATGACGACTTGCTAACTTGCGATCGCAAATTACTAACTTGCGACACAACTTACTACCTTGCTATCGTAACTTACTAACTTGCTATCGCAACTTACTAACTTGCGATCACAACTTACTAACTTGCGATCGCGACTTACTAACTTGCTATCGCGACTTACTAACTTGCTATCGCGACTTACTAACTTGCTATCGCGACTTACTAACTTTTGATCTCAACTTACTAACGTGCGATCCCAACTTCCTAACTTGCGATCTCAACTTACTAACCTGCGATCGCAACTTACCAACTTGCGATCGCAACTTACTAACTTGCGATCTCAACTTACTAACTTACGATCGTAAGTTACTAACTTGCGACCGCAACTTACTAACTTGCGATCGCAACTTACTAACTTGCGATCTCAACTTACTAACTTGCGATCGCAACTTACTAACTTCCGATCGCAACTTACTAATTTGCGATTGCAACTTAGTAACTTACGATCGCAACTTACTAACTTGCGATCTCAACTTACTAACTTGGGATCGCAACTTACTAACTTGCTATCGTAACTTACTAACTTGCTATCGCAACTTACTAACTTGCTATCGCGACTTACTAACTTGCTATCGCGACTTACTAACCTGCGATCTCAACTTACTAACGTGCGATCCCAACTTCCTAACTTGCGATCTCAACTTACTAACCTGCGATCGCAACTTACCAACTTGCGATCGCAACTTACTAACTTGCGATCGCAACTTACTAACTTGCGATCTCAACTTACTAACTTGCTATCGCGACTTACTAACTTGCTATCGTAACTTACTAACTTGCTATCGCAACTTACTAACTTGCTATCGCGACTTACTAACTTGCTATCGCGACTTACTAACTTGCTATCGCGACTTACTAACTTGCGATCTCAACTTACTAACTTGGGATCGCAACTTACTAACTTGCGATCGCGACTTACTAACTTGCTATCGCGACTTACTAACTTGCTATCGCGACTTACTAACTTGCGATCTCAACTTACTAACGTGCGATCCCAACTTCCTAACTTGCGATCTCAACTTTCTAAGCGATCGCAACTTACTAACCGTTACGAGCGCAACTTACCAACTTTCGATCGCAACTTACTAACTTGCGATCGCAACTTACTAACTTGCGATCTCAACTTACTAACTTGCGATCGCAACTTACTAACTTGCGATCGCAACTTACTAACTTGCGATCGCAATTTACTAACTTGCGATCTCAACTTACTAACTTACGATCGCAACTTACTAACTTGCGATCTCAACTTACTAACTTACGATCGCAACTTACTAACTTGCGATCTCAACTTACTAAGCGATCGCAACTTACTAACCGTTAAGAGCGCAACTTACCAACTTTCGATCGCAACTTACTAACTTGCGATCGCAACTTACTAACTTGCGATCTCAACTTACTAACTTGCGATCGCAACTTACTAACTTGCGATCGCAACTTACTAACTTGCGATCGCAACTTACTAACTTGCGATCGCAACTTACTAACTTACGATCGCAACTTACTAACTTGCGATGGCGACGTACTAACTTGAGGGTTGTCCAATACACCCAAAGTGAGTCCGATGGACGAAAGCCATGAACGATGAGACTCACCGGAAGTAAGTTCGCGAGAGAAAATTTCGGCAAACGGACTCCATCGGATCCGATGGAGATGGGTCGCCGTTGCAAGAGTCCATCGGACTTGCGTTTTGTCAGTTCGCGAGAGACTTAGAAAATATACAGCAACGTAGAGTAGAGTGAAAGGGGACATGGAAAATGTCGGCAAACGGACTCCATCGGATCCGATGGAGACGGGTCGCCGTTGGTAGAGTCCATCGGACTCACCTCGCGTCAGTTCGCGAGAGACTTAGAAAATATACAGCAGCGTAGAGTACAGTGAAAGGGGTCATGGAAAATGTCGGCAAACGGACTCCATCGGATCCGATGGAGACGGGTCGCCGTTGGTAGAGTCCATCGGACTCACCTCGCGTCAGTTCGCGATAGACTTAGAAAATATACAGCAACGTAGAGTACAGTGAAAGGGGCCAGGGAAAATATCGGCAAACGGACTCCATCGGATCCGATGGAGATGGGTCGCCGTTGCAAGAGTCCATCGGACTCGCGTTTTGTCAGTTCGCGAGAGACTTAGAAAATATACAGCAACGTAGAGTAGAGTGAAAGGGGACATGGAAAATGTCGGCAAACGGACTCCATCGGATCCGATGGAGACGGGTCGCCGTTGGTAGAATCCATCGGACTCACCTCGCGTCAGTTCGCGAGAGACTTAGAAAATATACAGCAACATAGAGTATAGTGAAAGGGGTCATGGAAAATGTTGGCAAACGGACTCCATCGGATTTTCTTACAGTAAATAAGGGAAACAAATTTGGGTATACCAGCTACTGTCTGCTTATTAGATGTTGTCTGCTAAATATATATAGAGGGCGTAAAATTAATTTTTTTTTCCGGTAGCCACTTGGCTCATAAATATTTTAAAGTGATAGCCAATTTTAAAAAGTTGGTGGCGATACAGTATGATTATCACGTGCTACAAAGAGGACACTAGAATGGTTTATATACAACGTGGAAAGTTAGGTAAATACAAGATGGCGTCTAGTGGATTTACGTTCGTGCAAGTGCTGCGTTTTGGAAAGGAATTTTTAAAATCAGGAACTTTGCTGTTGATTTAACGTTATAAATATTCAACAATCACTAGATCTGTAGGTAAGATGTGATTAGAAATTCTAGTCGCCTTTTGGCGACTAACTTTCAGGATTTGGTCGCCAAAATGAAAAATTTAGTCGTATTGGCGCCTGTATTAGGCGCAATTTGATGCCCTGAAATATATATATTTTTTTATTAAATCCTGTGGCTTTACTTAAACGTTTAGTATTTCCACTGGGGGTTTGTTCCCAAATCACTACTTTATAGGTTTCAGGATCTTTCTCAATTGGTGAGAAGGAACTATAAGTGGCTGGAATGTGTTAATATTTAAAGGAAATTGAGAATTGTACTAAAATCTCATAGATATTTTGATTCTCTGCCTCTTTAAGTTCAATATGTGAGGGGTTTTTAATTACCTTAGCTTGACAAGAATATTTGTTGTGAATAACAATTATTGATGATAATGTTTGGGAATGTCATTTCTTTATATGGTTCATTACCTATTTCAATAAGACTGATAGTTATGTGTCATTGAAAGAGTAAGTTTTATTGCATAATAGCAACATTTAAGTTGAAATACATAGTTCACATGATAATATCTATAATTAATCCTTGTAAACTTCAGTTGTTTTTACTGACACCTTTTTCTTTATATTTTGTTTCTTTAGTTCTTAATGTTTATATCATTTTAGATACTGGTTTTTTCTTCATTTTCAGAGTGTTATCTCTATAATGCCTGTGAGACTTTCATCGTCATAATTATTTTGATGATTGCATGCATTACTACTACGCACTGACCTCATGGACTTATAAATTTCTGCTACTACCTGTGTTTTTTTTTTCAAATACATGATACATACTTAATATGAAATGATAGATAAGGTTTTGTCAAGTTTGTTTTGGCAGAAGAAGTAAGTTTATTTTATTAGTATTACAAGGATGTGATATTTATGGTTTCAAAACGAGTTTTGATTTTGGGGCGATTTAAAGGATTGGGAAAACCATAAGGGTGTATAAAGTTCCGATAATGTAAGTAATGTTCAGTAAATGTTTATGGATGATGGCACTGTTCCCAGCCAGCATTTTGCTGCTCGAGGAACGGCTTTCTTGAATACTGGTTTGCCTGTTCCTATAGATCAAATTGAACAGAATTATTTTGTTGGTGATAAAAAAAGTATGTTTTAAATTAATTAAGGGGAACTATCTCTTCATGTTTTTTTATGATTGTTGTTTTAGAAGTACTTGTCATAATGTAATCCTAAATTTGTGTCAGGGTGCAATATAGTTGAAACTGTTTGTGTAACTAGGTAGCTCAAGATCTTTTTAATTGTGAAAACGTTGAATTAGAAAATGCAGGTTGTGGAGAAGTGGATATTCATTTTCTAAATAATATCACCATGTTGATCGAACTTTGACTACAAGTCAATAATACTTTAAAATTGTCTAATTATACAAGTGAATAATGACAATGATGTAAGGAGTGATAGTCAATTTCAGTTGGTGGAATATTGATTATTAGCAACAAGAAAACAATTATTACTTTCTGTATGTTGACTGTTTTGGAAGATTGAAACTAAAATTGATCATAAACTAAAATTTATAGGAATTTATAATGACAAGAAAACTTGTGATTGACCTTTATTGTGTATTGATATTTGTGGATTACTTTGAATGGATTTTTAATTCAAAAATTGCTTTTTACTTAATTTTAGAATGAAAGACATTTAAGCATAAATGATCAGGCGAAGAAATAGATGCAGAGTTCTAAATGTTTAATGGCTGGCTAACGCCCTGAGGTTGGAAGGATGTGTTGCAGTAATCTTTGATTTGGTTAATTTTCTGCCACAGATTCCTGGTTATCGAGACGTGTTTTTTTTCTTGGGGAAGAAGAAGCACTTTCACCTTCATCCTTTCTTGCGTTGAATTCATCATATTTCATGTGTAGCGTTTGTTTAGCCTTGTGTCTTGATTAGATCTAGTGAAAAGTCTAGCGTAGATCTGGCGGCTTTTTTCAAAGAAAGGTCTTGCGTAGATCTGTCCTGTGAGCTAAAATGCTAGACTTTTCTAGACTTTTTGACAACTAGACATTCCTAGACAAAAGCTAGACTTTTTCTAGACAATCGTGTCACGATAAATTTATCTAGAAAGAAATGTCTTGAGAAAGCCCAAATGTCTAGAATTGTCTAAAAAGAAAGGCATTTTGGAGGCATTTCAATCAACGGGTGGTTATGAATGCGATGACTGACAAACCCGTACCTCGCGATCACGTTGCACGCGATTCGCCTTGCACCTCAAAATGTTCGTTTATGCACTTCTTACCGCTCCGTCTTGCGCTGTCGAAGTTGTCGATTGGCGTTAGCAGGGTAAAATAAACATATACCACTGGAAAACAATATTTATTTTCTTTACAAGAGCACCGACTAACATTCGTCATGAGTGCATTTGAAGACCCTTTGAACGCTTCGTCACTACTAAGTATGTATTGTAGAAATATAAATGACACCTACTTGCACGCCAAAGTTGTCCACTTCTTTCCTTGTACATGATATAATAGTAAGATATAGAACCACGTTTCCGACAATCCCGAACGGAAAAATCTAGTTCTGAACTCGCTCCATTTTCTTTTAATTCCTAAATAGGAATTGCGAAAAATAGAAAAATATCTCCTATTCAAATTTTAAAAATGTAAACAATTTCACATTATTGCGCGGCTGAAAGGCAGACGGCGAAAGTTCGATTCTTGCCAAATCTGACACGCAAGTCGGTGGTATAGTTTGTAGTGATACTGTTATATTTTCCGGCGTGCACTGTCTGACGCGTTAACAACAAATATTATAGAAATTAAAAATAAGTTTTGCGATCGCTTTTAGAAGCTTAATGAAAGAGATATACTTGTACGACTTGTACTTCTATACTTCGTGGCCGTTGTTTGGACTCGGTACGCAACACACTAAGCTTTCCTCCATCAAACAACGGCTGCGAAAGAGACGTCAGTCTTAACTTGCCCACTGATAGACCATTCACTGAAGGGAGAGAAGTTGCTTCTTCTTCTTGGCTTTCGCCGTGGTGCATTTGTTGGTAAACATCTTGCGTAGCTTGGCCGGTTCTATCGGCGGCACATGAAGGCTTCGGGCACAGGCCAGCAGATATGCTGAAAAGAAACACAGGAAAAGTTTAACTTGTCTGTCAGCAAAAATTGATAATTACTGGAGAAAATACTGAAATGATCCTAAATTAAGTAACGCTCCGGCTAAGGACGATAGCAGAAACAATAGGCCTGCGGCAACAGAAACCGTTGCTGCCTGGCGCAGGAAAAGTGATAATTCAATTAATTTGAGCTCCTTCATTGGACAAATCGCCATTAGCGCGAAATTCAAACATTTATTCGTAAAGTTAAAGAACCAAAAGCTCGATTCAAAGACTAAAAACATACGTTATGTCTTTATTACATAAAAACCTTTAACGTAGGTGAAGTATAAAAAAAATCGTATGTGGGGAACACCGATTTCTGAGCTTCACCTGGACAAACAATGGTGATTAAATCTTGCTTTCATCAAAACATGACATATTTGTAAATCATTGACTTCTACAATTACTCAACAACTTGAAACAGAAACGATAATGTACACTAGAAATGAGGCCAAGTACAAAGTCCGCTCACTCATAAAAAGCCTCGCCTACCATGTCCGCCGCGTCCCAAAAATAATCTCCTCCAATTTCCTGTGAATATACCTCGATGTCCCCATTTCTAAGTCGCGGAAATGTTTTGTTGAGAAACAGAATCTCCCTTGATTCTAGGCTGATCCCATCAAAGCAAATATCCGTAATTGACTCATACGAGCACAGACATGCGATAGCCAGAACTCCGAATTGCGAGTTGAACGAAATGTTTACACTTTCCAGGCGTTGCAAGGAGTCGTTTGCGCGGAAGATTGCGTCTTCGGAGATATTCTCGCATCTTTCGATCTGCAGAACCCTGAGATGTTTTGCAGCCGTCGCAAGTAAAAAAAAATTCTCTGATGAGATTGTTGTTCCACTCAAATTTAGGCTGCGAATACGAACAAACATCTGCAGAGGTAGTTTCTGATAAAAGTTCTCTGTGTCGGCAATGTCTAGTTCACGTACCTTTGACATGATTAGCTTTCTACAGCTTCCTCTAAACACCAATATCCACCACGAGTAGCACACGCCTGCGACAGCAACAAGATCTTCGGGTTCCAGAAACTGAGAAACCAACTGCCAGAAGAAACTGTCCACAAAGTTCATTGCTACAACCTTTAGTGATTTTTCTATCCAAATAAAGATGTTCGCCAAGTGAATATGCACAACACGATACAAACACAGCAGCAATCAGAAACGAGAGAAGGCAGAAATCTATTGTTATTCGACTTTTTTGTCACCTTCTTATTGCCTCAAGCCTACTGCACTTCGCTTCCATTTCCAACCTTGACCGACAATATATACAAATCTTCCTCTTGCGGTCTTTCCATCTTTGCTCCGGAACAAACATTGAATATTCCTCAGGAGTGCAGAGTCGCCGCTTCTTTGAATCGACCTCGCCATGCTTCCACTCGTCGTGGCGTGAACAACATGAAGCCGAAAACGGCATGGAGAAACACTCGAATATTGCACAAAAAAGAACGATATACAACTATTTACAACAGAGATATGTAATTCACTGATACGGGGACAAAATATTTAATAAAAAAATTGTTCAAGAATTTATCAGAAAATTAAACAGAGATTTTTTTCCCGTTTACAAAAGTATCCGCAAAATCCGCAAAAAATTTATCAGAAAATTAAACAGAGATTTTTACTAAGAAATAAAATAAATTTTGAATTTTTAATGTTAATTTAAAGACATAACTTATGAAAGTATAAATGGAGAATCTACTTGAATTGAAACTTGATGAATTGAAATTTGTGGAATTAAAAAAAATTGGTAAAGAGTTGAAAATTAAAGGACGATCAAGAATGCGAAAAGAAGATTTTATTAATGTGTTTAAAAAATTTCCAGATGAGGAGATTATTAAATTAATACCAAAAGATACTATCATTAATAATAATTATAATTATATTTGTATTCATGGAAAGTGTAAATATTTCTGTAGAGAGTGTGGAGGAACTCAAATATGTGAACATAATAAAATTAAGCCGTACTGTAAAGAATGTAAAGGTTCTCAAATATGCGTACATGATATACAAAGGTATTTATGTAGAGAGTGTAAAGGTAAAGGAATATGTAAACATAATAGACAGAAGGCACATTGTAAAGAATGTCGAAAAACATAAAAAATGAATTTTAATTTAAAGATTTGAATTGAAATATTAAAAATGGAAGAACTAAAAATTAATCAAAATGATGATGGAAAAAGAAGATTTGGTTTTGCTTATTATAAAAATAGTTGGTATGATGAAGATAATGGTAAAAGACTTATTGGTTTTAATTATTATAATAAAGAAAAAATAGGTTTTTGCGATTTTATAGAGGTTATAAAAGAAGATTTATTAAAACATATATCAAAAAATCGAGGGTTTATTTGTGAAGAAGATTTATTTATACCAAAAAGGCAAGGTATTATTAATGAAAAAGGAAGATATATTCATTTTACAATTAATTATGATTATGGTGATGATGATCATGGTTTTAGTTATGACGTTGATATAAATTTTGGTTTGAATGGTATATGCGCTTATAAGTTTGTAAAAGATTTATTAAATAGAGGGATTGGTAATTATTTTGATTATTATGATAAGGAATGTAATATTAATAAGTTTGATAAAAAATTTACTGTTTTTTCATTAGAAGTTGATATATATGTAAATGATGATAAGATATCTCATAGAAATAAATTCTATAAAAGTTTGTATGATGATTTAATGAAAATAGCATGGCATCCAAGTAGGTATCTAGATTGGTGTATTGATTTTGAGGAATTAAAGTTTTTGGAAGAGTTATGGGGTGAAGATTAGTTAAAAAATAATTATGTTATATAACTCAAGAAAGTGTTACATAACAAAACAAAAGACCTGAAGGACCAGCTACGCTGAAATTTATCTGAATTTTAAACTAAAAGTTATGGGAGACCCCTTCAGATCAAGTTTTTTCCATTCATTGTCTAAGATGCTTAAATCAATGTGATTTATTAGGGTCTCATATTTTCGAACTGGAATTGTTGGATAATCCTTTGAGGGTATGTTTGCAAGTAGGTTTGATGGTGAGAGTTTTACAAGTTCTCCATATTTGGTTTTATTCATATATGAAGACTTATTATCCACTATACTACACATAAGTCTCAGTGGTTCCTTAATCTGTATATTTATGGGGTATAATTTACCAGGATTTATGACTTCAGGAACACCTAAACCAAACCCCAACCCTCTCGTAAGTTTAATTTTGAAGTTCTTATTTGAATATAGATAGTCAACAGTATCAGTCTCAATTATTGTTATCTTTTCCCCATCAGGATCATTAAGAAAGATTGATTGAATATTACGAAGAGAATATGTACCGGGTTGAATTATTATGAAGCCCTGATTCTTATCATTGAATAATATCTGTTTATCCTTGAAATTAATCAATCTTTTGGTTTGTATATTACAATCCAGGAGTTGTATCTCCCGAAGATTTTTCAGCGGAGGATCTAAATAAATCCTAGTTTCAGACTCATACATGGTAATACTCAACATTTTGTTTTGATTACACCATATTCATCTTTTAAATTTCTATAATAACCGCCTGTGATAAAAAACGACTTACGCGTAAGCTGAAAAAATTGTTATGTTAATTAACCTGTGATAAAAAACGACTTACGTGTAAGCTGAAAAATTGTTATGATAATTAACCTGTGATAAAAAACGACTTACGCGTAAGCTGAAAAATCCAGTCATCTACCGAAATAGATACCACGCTAATCCACCAGCGACAACTATAATTACTGATCGTCGTCCAAACCCATTGTTTTCTGTCTGCATTATATCATCGAATGCCGAGAGAAAAAAAATGCAAACCAAGTGTGTGAGAAAAACGGGTGCGGTCTTTTTTGGTAGCAGGGAAATTATCAGGGGTAATCTTACACGTGCTAAATCGACACGCAGCATTATTAAAACACGCAGCATTATTAAACCTATAACAAGCTGCATTATTAAAAATAATGCTGCGTGTTTTGGTTTTAATAATGCAGCATGCTTTACATCCGTATATCCACTGCTGAAGCACTTCCTCGTCTCTCGCCATTCTTTAAAGATATTCAGCGCCCAATTCTACTTCCTTCGACTAGCATCGGAACTGTCTTCAAACCTCCGACATTCGTCAGATGAGATTGGCGCACGAAATCTTTCACTCCCTAGTAACAACAAGAGAAAATGAGGTAACAACCAATACTCCTCGTTACACAAACAATTAGGACTGAAAATATTTAGAAAAGTACATGACTATCTGTCTCACTAGAAAACGAACTAACCAAAGTCAAGAACATTTGTGTCCATATCCGCTTCTAATACTTTAATGAATAAAATTATTATCCTCTGATCATTTTCTGTGCCCTTCACTCGTCGACACACCCATTCCCGAACAACAATTACAACATCGGGTTACACACAACTAAGGAAAACCAAAAGAACTGTAACGACTGAGAAAGTACTTACCATCTCATTCATCCGACTTAATAGTAAACGTTGACTGCGTAAGACACAATTCTTCTTCAGAACTGCTTTCGCAGAAGTTTTCCGCCATCATTCCAAACAACGAGTTGACTTTCAGAAAGAACTGTGTTTGTCGAGCAATATGCAAATTGAATCTACCTTGACAAACACACAGTCAATAACTCGTTTCTGGTTGCATTTTTCACACGTACATGTCAAGTTATGCTCATGAAAACAATAGCTAATGTGGCAGTTACCTTGAATAAAAAGTATCGATTGAACGCCATGAATTGTTTAACTTATTGTTTTCCACAGAAATACAAAAGGAGGGTGACATTCGATGATATAATTGCAAACAGAAAACAATGGGTTTGGACGACGATCAGTAATTATAATAGATAATTACTTCGGCTCGCAGCATCATTGGATATAATGCAGACAGCTTCGGCCTGCGGCCTCAGCTGCCTGCATTATATCCAATAATGCTGCTCGCCTCAGTAATTATCTATTACATAAATGCTAATATATTCTTTTCATGCTGCGTTGAGTCAATATTATTTTCCTGTTTCGTTGAGTATGTTTGAGTCGAGTCTGTTTTCGTTGTGGGTTTTGGTTCCTTCGGGTTTTTCTTCGTTTCAGTTTTATCGGCGAAGCTGGCCTTGCCTTCCAGGCGAATATGAGGTAACTTTAACTTTGAAGATCCCATGTTATGACTTATTCCAACCTGTTTTGCTTCAGTGTTTAGGGAATTATTCACACCAAAATTCATATCATTACTCGCTTTCATAAGTTTGTTATTAAAACCTGTCACGCTTTCAGTATTGATTATCATATTACTCGGCATCAACCATACACCAGGAGCAATAGCTAAATCAAGCCGTAATTTCGCTTCTTGTACAGCTAATTGATACCTTTGGATAGAACTAGAAATGTCATTCTCGATCACACTACTTTCAAATAAAGCCAAGAATTCTTGTTGTGTCTCAATCGCTCCACCGTCATTACCATAAATTGAATTTCTTGTGTTAACTTGTGCTCCCAATATACAGTAAACAAAAGCTTCAGCAGATCGATTCAATCTACCAAGTCCAGCTTTAGTGAGTCCATGTCCGCTTGTTGAGATAAACCAAGCATATTTGAAATCGGCAAAGTCATCGTTACGGATAAATGAAATGAGATTACCCTTTTCTTTCTTGCCTCCTTCATCAGTGAATTTACCACCTTCACCGGGCCATTGATCTGCTTCAACATCATAATTCCTTACAATATGTACATTTTGATATCCACCACCTTTTCCATGGAATCCTGCACCATAATCAAGGAATATATCTCCCAATCCGCCGTTTCTACCCCCTTTCCATCTAAAGTCAGAATTATTAGCAATTCCAAATTCAGCACACAAACGTTGATATGCTACTTTACTATAGGGATTATTATTTATTATAAAAGGTTGCTCATCAGGTAAGGGAAGGCTTAATTCATATAATATTCGCCTTATTGTGAAATATATATGAAACTTAATGAAGCTATTTACTACTTTAGGATAATTTAGACTCACAAAAGGACTTATACCACAACCAGATGTTGCACACCAAACTGCAAAGTTAAGTTGTTGTGGCCAATAATTCATATCAGGACCATTCAACCATTTTCTACTCTGTTTACCAAATTTGAAAGTAACAACTTGTGATTTAAATATGTTTCTCATATTTGCTGTAAATTTCTTAGTATTTGACACGTATATATCCAGATAGGTTAGCATTTTTGTTATATCAGTTGAAAAGTCATCAAAATTAATAGCTGGTATAGGATAAGATCTATTGGTTAATGTTAAACTTTCAGGAAATGAACTCAACTCAGTTCCCCCTTTTAGTCTGTCATCCAATCCTAAATCTTTCCATAAAATTCTTTTCAAACGAGGTGAAATATCATCAATCCATGTTTTTCCAGTAGGATCATCATTTGACATTATTGTTGTACCATCAACTTGCCATTTAATATATCCACCATACGAATCAGGCACAAATGTGAAATGACTTATATCTGCCTTTGGATACATATTTCTGAAATCATTGAATAATGACATTTTTTTTGTTCATAACATGTTGCTTTTAAATCACCTCTTTTCTAACACCAGCAAAACAATTACACCCTACATCAGTTCTCTCATATGAAATTTTCAACGTGTGAGAGCTGTTCTTCCCCTCCCTTCGGCCAGTTCCTTTAATATTTCCGCTCGAACCTCTGTTCTTATCTGATTCATATTTAAGTTTTTTTCTGTATATTTCCTGGTTTTTTGACGGATTTCTAGTTTTAGTTTTTCAAACTTATCCACCTCTGATAAAATTAGAGAAAATTCTTGGTCAGAGATTGTGTTATCTTTCAGAGCCTTTGAAACCAAGTCGTGAATGGTGTTTACTTTTGCTTTTGCTAGAGAAACTGTCTGTTCATGTTTACTAACTTTATGGGAAAGTCGTTTAGAAGCTGAACCGAATCCAACCGATATTCCCCCACAAATACCTCCCACTGCACCTAATGGGATACCAACAGCAGCGCCAAAACCAGTAAGGGAGGTTCCAAGTCCACTTGCAGATAGGATAACTGAAATCACTCCACTACAAACACTGATTTTTGTAAATATACCTCTTGCTCTATTGTATTTTTTCCTAACATCCTCATGTTTAATTTCCTTCTCAAGATTATGTAGTACTTCACATGACTTTTGTAGTCTGAAATTAACCGACTGAAATGAGGAACTCGGGTCTGAATTAACAGGAACATTAGGATAAATTCTATTGTAGTCATCCATATTGTATTTTACTGATCAACATGATATCTTTAAATGAATTAGGGCGGGTTTTGTTATCGACTCTTCTTTACCCTTTCAACAAAATATAGAACCACAGCCATTATCAAAAGCCAAGCATTCTTGCCTAAAAAGCCAATTACCTCGCCCGCTGTTTTGAACAGAAAGCTTACAATCGCTCCAACCATTCCAGGCAATATTTCACCAAGTTTCTTACCAATAGCTTTAAACCCATTACCAACACCTTTACCTAATGTGGATAGGCCTTTGGAAAGATTAGAAACGATAACACCAATAACAACACCAACAGCACTCACAACTGCAAATACTGTAAAACCATACTTTTTGAAGATAGCCTTCACACGTTCTCGTAATGGTAGATTTTTAAGTATTTCTTCATTTTTACTCTCCAGATCAGCTATTTTTTCTTGGTTGTAAATAATACTCCTTCTTGTTAGTTCACTAAATTTATCAACTTCAGCTTGTAATCTTTCATTACCGCGTTCTAACATTGTTAAATTTGACTGCCCCTTCTTATACTTATCTATTTCATCTTTGTATACATTCATTTCATTCAAAAGTTTATCTTTCTGTATTTTTAATTCTATATTCTGTTTAACAGTTGCATCAAAAAGACTTTTTATTTCCGTTTTTTCCACTTGTTGTTTCTCGGCGAATTGTCGTATTTCTTTTTCTTTTTCTTCATATCGACTAATCTCCATAGGATATACTTTTGTGGTTGCTTCCAATCCTTGTACTGCATTAAGTAATTCAATATTTTGTTCATTAGCTTCCTCCAATTGTGATAAAAGATTATTATTTTTTATAAGCATGGATTCATAATCAGAACCTAGAGCTTTTCTGAAGGTACTTGGTAAATTATCAACTTTTATTACCCCATCTTTATCAATCAATATATGTCCTACAGCATTTTTCTGATTACTCAATTTAACCCTCAAATTCCCTTCGCTATCCCATTCTGCTGTAAATGGAGAATCCAAAGGGTTGAAATTGGGAAATATACGTTTGATATGTTGTAGTGCATCTCTCCTTTCATCATATCTATCACTGGGTATTTTGGGTATGGAACCCTCCTCCTCATAATCCCTACCACCAAACGAAGTTTCTTCTTCTTCATCATCATCAGGGTTAATTAGACTAGTGGTGGATGATATTGGATCCATTTCCATATTTTCTCTATCAACATCATCGTCTAGATCAGTTGGTTCAAAGTCTGGTATTTCTTTAGGTATATCTCCTCCTTCTTCCATGATTTTTTACTCATCAGTAAGAAATCTTTAAATTAAACATATACGATAACCTAAAATAATTTACTTACCATATAACCCAATGCCAACATACCACCACCTACATATGCCATTTCACCCATCTTTTGATTGTTACTAGGTCTATAATAATCCGCAAATTTTGGTTCATGCATTTGACTATATAATTTCAAAGCTTCATCTGTATTCGAAATATTTTTTGATGCCTGATATTTTGCATCCTTTTGTTGTACTTTCCAATCAATTAGTTTCTGTCTATTTTCCTGATATGTAGAATAATCTTTTTGATATTTTTCTAATGCCTTATCGTGTCGTATTCGTTCTGCATCTGTTTTATCACCTGAAAGATATTTTGCAAGATATGATCCCCCAACAAAGGCGGTTGCATTCAAAATAGCTCCTCCAAACATCATTGCTATTGTTGCCATGTTTAATTTGGTAAAATCTTTTGATCCTCTAAATATGTTTTTAGGTACATACTACCTGACAATACAGCCACCCATTTAGCATAATTTGTAATACTTGAGGATGGGTCGTTCATAAATGATTCTTTCATAGCCTTTTTAGCTACATAACCAACAGCAGCTGCTAACCCAATAAGTACTGCTGAATCAGTAACAGTTTTCACAAGTTTGTTTTCAGTTGACATAATTTTTTACTGTATCAGTAAGAAACCTTTAAATCGCTTACTCATATCATTCCCATTTTTAGCGGTTGTGATGGTTGGGTGGGGATATTCAGAGGAGCTGGTCCTACGGATCTTGTGGGTGGAACATGAGATAAATCTACTATTCTATTTTTATTATCCTCCTTTTGTCGGTATCTCATAAACATATCAAATGCTGTAAACCCTATTCCTACAATAGATAAAACGGTTGTAAAAGATAGTTCTGGAAGCCATGCTTTAGACTCACCATCTCCATTTTCATTTTGCTCTTCACGTTTCATTTGCTCCTCAGCTCGCAGGGTCTCTCTAGCTAATGCTTCTTTTGCTTTTTTATTATATTCAGCTAATTTCTTTCCTGCTGCTACTTTTTTAGGATCTTTATCCCTCTTTTTAGAAGCATTACCTTCATTTTTTTCTTTTGGTTGGTCTCTAGTAATTTGTTCAACAACTTCTTCTGACATTATTTTACATATCATTAAGAAATCTTTAAATAACATCATATCATGCTTAGTAAACAGTATCATAACCATCAGCAGACTGCT
This sequence comes from Ricordea florida, assembly GCA_949710005.1. Lineage (NCBI taxonomy): Eukaryota > Metazoa > Cnidaria > Anthozoa > Corallimorpharia > Ricordeidae > Ricordea > Ricordea florida. The sequence continues at coordinate 20,609,371 of OX453278.1, read as the reverse complement.
TAGTATCCTTCTCAGTTTTGTTGGAATCATCTATATTTTTACTTGTAACTTGTTGTATTTTACCTATTTTAACATGTTTAGCAACCTGGAATAGTCCACTAGCAAGTGCTGCCAATCTTCCTGCTTTCAATGCTAAGAGCCCTACAATGTTTGTCAGTTCGCGATTAACTAAATCATCATTCTTTAAATCCACACAAAGAGCTTCTATATCATCTACTGGAACTATGTAAGAAATAACTTTAGAAACTAATTGAAGAGAGGAATCTACCAACCCGCCATTAATTTTCTTACCTAATACTGCCTGATATCGATTATAATATTTTTCAATGTCTTTTACTGATAATTTTTTTATATCACCAAGACTCATATCAACCCCTAAATATTCCTTTGTGGTTCCAAGAGCTGCGAGGATGGCTAGTGATTCTTGTTTTATTTCAACTTCATTATTATAATTATCTTTTACCTCAGTATTTCCTCCAGTCTTTTCTTCTTCAATATAATCTTCAACTTCTGTCATATTACAATTTTCTTCCCTACAGTCAGGTCTTTAAATTTATAACTTCAGGTATCTCCAAATAGCAATTAAATGGGTGACGTAAACACAAACAAAGTCTAGAATATTTTTCTTTTTTCAGTAGTTCTACAAATTTTTTACTATTTTCAGAGTCTAAATCACCACCATAATCTTCGAAAAACATCTTCATACCTTTTTGTGATGGGTTATGGAAAGTAACAACACAAGCTACATTTTCACGGAATGGTTTTGCTATTGAAGTTAATTGCTGAGTTAGAACCCAAACTGATAATCCATGATGTCTTCCAGAGAACGCTAAATCAATAAACTTGTTCGATCTTTTCTTCAGATCATTCGAAACAGCACAATCATCTAAAATTATTAGAGTATTTGTTCCAGAGAATAAAGTTTGACAATCAGTTAATAATTCATTAATCTCATCAATGTTACTAGCATCTGGTGATAATACATAGAAATGTTTATCTCCTAGGGCAAAATTATGATAGGTTTTATTTTTAGCATAAGTTGGGCATATTAAAACAATGAATTCAAACAATTTTCGGAATGGCCCTCTTAGCTGATCAATTATATACTTTGTCTTTCCACAATTTGTTGGACCAGTTATAATACAATGAAAAGGAATTTTATCTCGTAATTCTTCCATCTTTTCTTTTAACTAATACATGATTGATCTTAAGTTTGAATTCATAACTTCCATTAACGCATCAGCTACAACAAACATGTAACAAGTCATAATACCAGATCCACTAAGTTTTCTTTTAATTTCTATTTTTATACCATCTTGTGCATTGTTTAAGGCTAGACCCCCTCCATGAATACCATTATCTGGGTGAGTTCTCAAATCTATCCACAGAGCAAACTTTTTACTATAAAAATCCTTTTCCTTTACCGACTGCCACCCTTTGGCCAACCCAAAACGTTTCTTTACCGACTCCCAGAGGTCTGAAGGTACCATTCCCTTAGAGTAGAAACGGTTTGGTACACCATTAACATCGATATTGATTGAGGGGATACCAGGATTGAAAAAATTCTCAGAATCTCGTGACCCTCCAACGTATGGTAATGTAAACAAACATAATATCCCTGTAATTGACCTTCTTGGTAGATTAATATGCTGGTTTATAACGCTGTCTGTAGGTCTGGATATGGTGAAAGTTTTGTGTAGAGTGACATTTTCATAAAAGAATCCTTTACCAACCTGATAAGCCGCCTGTGCCTCGCGAGCTAAGTATTCGCTTGATATGCAAGAATATTCCAACTCGAGGTTTGTTATTTTGTAAGTTGGTGTCTTGGTCGTGTCAGAATAAACAACAATATCATGAACTGAAGCTAGTGTAATCTCAAATATTAGTTGATGATCTAATGCCTTTGGGTAGAAAACCCCATGATCGTTTAGAATAGGATGGTTTAGTGGGATATGGTACTTGGTGTTGTGTACTACTGCAAGAGATACTTCCTTTGCATCTGTGTCTACCTTATCACCTGCATTTGTCCGTAGCTTCCTCATGTTTACAGAAGAAATACCTTGTCTTAATCTATCCTCCCGTTCTTCATCTGTTAAGAATAAGTCATGGTAGGTTTGAAATAGATCGTATCTTTGAGTATCCTGCAGTGTTTCGCCTCCAAAAAGAACCCTGAGTCTGGATACAAGGTTACTACCTACATTATTCACTAGGGTGTTATCTTCATGCCCCTCAACAGTCAAGTTAAATACTAAAGATACACTTCCAGGTACAAGAACTAAATTCTGGGTAAGTTTTGGAATATTTATATATAGAGTTTCTCCAGGATCAGCTGATGATGGATTTAGTGTAATTCTATTCAATATTGATTCCGCTTTCAAACCGAGTGGATCTCTTGGAATCCTGTTTGGGTTAATTTTTTCAGATATAGTTTGCGACATATTTTATTTTAAGGAAGGGCGGAGTAATCTTTAAATGAGTTCTACCTTATCAAAAAATTTCAGTAGGATATATTATTCAACTGAGGGATATTGGAAAGGATATTCTGCAATTACTAAATCAGCTGAGAAGGCGAAAGTAAGTGAAAATTTGGCTAAACAATGGCTTCAGAAACAAGCAATATGGCAAATATATCTACCAGCTCCAAAGTATATTCCTAGACTGGACTGGACTGTGGATAAACCTAATCAGATTCACCAAGCAGATTTATTATTTTTACCACATGATAGAGTTGGAAGAAAAACATATAAATATGCATTGGTTGTGGTTGATGTGGCCTCAAGATACAAAGATGCTGAACCATTAACCTCAAAAGAAAGTCATGAGATATCCAAAGCTTTTGAAAAAATATATTCCAGAAAGTTAAAATATCCTAAAACATTAATGGTTGATCCAGGAAAAGAATTTATGGGTGAGGTTACAAAACTTATGAATATACATAATGTAAAAATCCAGAGAAGTGAAGCTGGAAATCATAGAGCTCAAGCATTTGTCGAAAGAGCAAACAAAATATTAGGTGAACGATTATTTAGTCATCAATATGCACAAGAAATGATTAGTGATGAAAGGTCAAGAGTATGGGTTAAAAGATTACCTGATATTTTGAAAACTTTGAATAATACACCAACTAGAATAACTGGTAAAGAACCTGATGAGGCTATAAAACAGAAAGAAGTTGATATTGAACCAAAAAAGTATAATCGAGTTGTTGGGCTTGATGAGGTTAGGATACTACCCGGTGTTAAAGTTAGATATTTATTATCTCCGGGCGAACTTGAGGGTGGTGAAAAAAGGAGGGCAACAGATCCTATTTGGAGTATCAAAGTTTATGATATTTCTAGAAGTGTAATTTCACCTAATCAACCAGTTTTATATTATATCCGCCCAGAGGGCTTTCCGCTTCGCGGGCGAGCTTCGCTCGTTGCCCGATCCGCCGTTTTACAAGATGGTCCAAGGCGAGGGTTTGTAAGGGAGGAGCTTCAAGTTGTACCTTTTGATACAGAGTTACCACCTGATTCTGTTTTGAGACGCCAATGACCATATGCTAAAGTATCCATTTTATTTTCACAAATTATTCTCTTATCATCATCAGAAGATAGAGCAATTTTATTAATTGTTGCTGTATAAACATCATGTTTGTAGCTTCTAATTACATTCATTGGTCTCATCTGTGGTTTTCCAGTAAAAAGGCAATCCTTATAATGAGTAAATATTATTTTCTTTTTTATAACTGCTTTCTTCATTCCCTTGCATTTCTTTATTTCTTCATCATTTTCCATTAGATAAGAGTATAACTTTGCCCTCAAACCTACAAACTCTTTTATTATCTTTCCACCAGCTTCATCTTTAAACATATTGACAACTTTCTTATTCACACCGGTCTCAATGCCAGATGGGTGGTCTTTAGGAAAGTTGCTTGTGTCAAACTTATCTCTAACATCTGGGTTTATATCCTTATAAAAATCTTCTGTTTCTATATAATAAACAAGACTGTCTGTATCTGTCATAAGTAATTTTGCTTTTTCTCCATATTTGGGTTTTATATAATTATAATGAAAATCATACATTATTGTTTTACTTAAATCTAAAATACACATGCCCAAGTAAACAGGCTTATTGAATGTTAGTGATGTTTTCTTCATATGTATAGCCACTAAATTTTCAGAAAATATGGTAAAATGATGAAAGTTGGGTTTTGTTGTTAATTTTTTTGCATCTTTTTCATTAGTAACCAAACGAATGTCTACCCTTTTTCTAATATTTTCCATTGTTTTACCAAACACAGAGTTATTCATTAGTTTGAAGAAATCCTTATCAAAATCATTCTTTGCTGGAGATCTGAATTTAGTATTCTTATCAATGTAAGGCTTTAACCATGCAGACTCTTCAAATTTAATACCTTTATGAATCTTTGTTATTTTTAATCCTAGACTTTCATAAAGTTTTAGGGTTTTATAGTGAATCACGTATTCTTTCTTATTTTTTAGGTTTGGGATTAATTTCTGAACTTTATTAACTTTCATTTTATCTGGAGCTAGAGGATAATCATTATGTAAATCATGAAGATGTTTAGGATATTCCAAATCAACCTTATATACACCCGGTATATTTCTCCAGTTTTTTAGATCTTTTTCTTCCACCCAACCAAAACCATGTCTGGGTAGTTTTTCACTCATTGCTCCACCATATAGATTATTTGCATCTAGATATACAATATATGATTTGATTAGTCCTGATATAAAGTTTGACATGTATGGGTTGTTAGCTTTAGCATATCTATTTGATATTTGAGAAACACCTCCTCGCACACCTTGTTCAAACATAAGTAACATATCAACATCAGTTAGTAACTCCAATTTAACTTTAGTTAACTTTAACATTGCATCCCAGGCCAGTGAAGGTGCAGTAAAATACCAGGCTGGATCCAACCCATAGTTTTTAATACAAACATTTCTAAAGTTTTCGAATACATCTGCCAAGAGTAGTACATCCGACTTTAGATAAATGTCATGATAATCCCTAATTGTTTTCATATTAAATGTTTCCCACACCTTTTTAGCATGTTGGTAATCATCTTCTGTTATATGTTCATCGTTTAATTTTGAGTAAAATGCATACTTTGGTGGAAGTTCAGTTTCATTTAGTTTATAAAAGCCATCAAAGTGATCGTAGAAGAAAACACCCTTTCTAATCATAATATTCGTATTTTTTCCAAAATATCTTCTAGTAAGAGTTAGTTTTTCATCTGTTAGTGAAATACACTTACTTTCAGCTAAATGACAATTCTTACATTCACCACATTTTCCAATACCTTTATACTGAATAACCTTTCCATCTTTTATGTATCTCCTTATACAATCTCCAGGTTTACATGCATCACAATTTCCACATTTTGTAAGATTTTCAACTAAGTTACTAAGACTGCTTGACATAAATTTAAATGAATCTATGAATCTTAATTCTATTGTTATTGGTTTTGGTTTACCATTTTTATCAATATAACTATCTACCACAACATCTTTTTTGAAATAAATATAATTTTCCTCATTTTTTGGTATGCAATCTATTTTACCTTCTGTTAATCCAAGTTTATTTATAATAAAATGTGAATCATATCTGGATAAGTTGTGAATTATTACTGGAATGAAGTCGGGAATTATATAATCTAAGTTACATTTTTTATGTGCAGCTCCTCTATACTTTCCTGTTAGGTGACAATGATCCAATACCTTATCTTCTCCTAATTTATTCTCACAAATATGACAGTGAGTAGCATATTCATAATCTATTTTATCCTCTTCACTCATAACCACCTTTTTATAATATTCTTTATCCCTAGATTTGATAATTTCATAAATTTTCTTGGCTTCTTTCTCTAATGATAATACAAATTTCTTTTCCACATCATCATCTGGGGAATTAGCGGTGTATTTTTTAAGATTAGGTTTATATATTTCATCATCAAAAGATTTTGTAATATAACTGTATCCTGATGGTTTATGCTTCTGATATTTTTCAGTATAACTTTTACTTTTATCTGGCGAGCATGAATCCATTTTCTCTGTAAAACACTCAATATCTCCAAGTATACCAAAAGGTACTTTCATTTTTCTATTAAAATTATTGAATTCAATATTCTTGGGGGTTCCATCTTCATTCTTTGGCATTTTTATCATAACTTCTTCATTATTATAACAAATTATTTTATGTTCTTCCAATGTCTGTTCTGAATAAAATGAATTTAGACAATTATCACAATAGAAACGAGCACACCCATTATTATTATAATTTTTATTATTTATCCTTCCAATATTCTTAATAAAACAGAAATGTGTTTTTTCACCCTCTGTTAAAAAAAGTAAATTTATCTTTTCCGCATCTAATTTTCTACTTCTATTAATTATTCTTAACTCTCCTTCTTCATAAGAAAAAACATTAATACCATATGGATTTTGACTTTCAAACTTTTCTATCTGATTTGTTCCAAACACTGAAACAGGAAACTCTATCCCCGACCAGTTTAATTCCTTAGATCTTTCTCTCATTTCTTTAGTTATTCTCTCCAGATGAACATCTTTTTTATATTTGTGTATCATTATATATATCATTATTGCCCACTTAAAACATTCATTATCATTATAATTCTTAGGGTTAATAATTCCCTGTTTGGCGGCTAATTTTTTTGGTAGAGGAATATATGAACTTCCTCTAAGAGGGTTGTATGGTACAATACCAATATCAAACTTTTTCACATAGTCAAATTTAAACTTATACGAATTAGATAAAAATTGTTCATACTCCTTTAGTATACGATTTTTCATAATATCAAACATCTCACTTAAATCATCTGAATCAGTAATTATTTCCACATTTGAGTTAAAGTATCCTTCGGTTTCTTCCACAATACGTTTTTCAGCTAAAGACTCTTTTATCAAATTACATGTTAACATAAATTTTGCCTTGATTGGTTTCTTTTTCTGATTAATTAGATCTATAACTTTTTCTTTTATTTTATTTAGATATTTTCTAGGGTCATACCCCTTCCTTCCATCTATTCTATATACTTTCAAATATCCATTCAATGCTGTCTCACGTTCTATTATATTGAATTCTTCTTCATTTAATTCATCTCTCACACTATCAGATATATTTACCTTTTTTCTAGGTTTTGGTTTTGTTTTTTTATTATTAGTAAGTTTTATAATATTTTCATTGGTTAAATCTTCAAGCTTTTTGGAAAACTCATCTTTATCCATCACCTTAAATGAATAATTTCCCCAATTAAAAGTTTTGTTTGATGGTTTTTGTGGTTTTATAAAATTGGGTTTGAGTTTTGTTTTAGGTTTTGCACCCTCCTTTTCATAATTTCTTTCGTAGATTTTTTCACTTTGATATTTTCTTTGCCCCTTAATAGATTTTGCATTTTGTTTAATTTTTTCCAATTCATCATCATCATCATCAATAAAATTTAATTCTGCGTATTGGTTTGGTGTATTTTCAGGTTTTGGAATCTCTTCATCATTTAATATTATCCTCAATCTTTGCTCTTTAGTAAGATCATCAGTAATTTTATTAAACTTTTCCTTGAATTTAGGAATATTATATAACTTTTCTGCTAGTGTTGCTTTTCTAGTTCTTCGCCATTTTGGAATAGCGTATCTTTCACCATATAATTTCAATTCAACAAGGTTCAATTCAAGTAGATTCTCCATTTATACTTTCATAAGTTATGTCTTTAAATTAACATTAAAAATTCAAAATTTATTTTATTTCTTAGTAAAAATCTCTGTTTAATTTTCTGATAAATTTTTTGCGGATTTTGCGGATTTTGCGGATACTTTTGTAAACGGGAAAAAAATCTCTGTTTAATTTTCTGATAAATTCTTGAACAATTTTTTTATTAAATATTTTGTCCCCGTATCAGTGAATTACATATCTCTACAACTGAGATGTGATATTTACAGATTTTTGTACGTTTTAGACTAAATAAAGGCGAAAAAAACCGTCAATCTGCGCTCATGAAATGGCTTTCACTCTTTGTGTAATATGACACTTCGGTGATCTGAACCTTCGTGGGCGGAAATCGTCGTGTTCCCCACATACGAATTTTGTACGAAATTGCAAGACAATACGTCGGGGCCTATTTTTCCTATTTTCGGCATTTCCGACGGCAAAATCGAACTAAATCGGGGAAAAATCTCTTTTTTAAAGGTTTTAGCCAATCAGAATGCTGCATTTTAATTAGTTAAGCCAATTATCTGTGGTTGGGTAAAAGGATTCCATGCATTCCGTTGCCGTTGCTGCTATCGTTCTCAGCCGGAGCGTTACTTAATCCCTTATTTGATTTCTTCAAGGTCTTCAAGGTAATATAAGTTCCTTGGATTGCGTGACGCTCTCTACATAGTAGTTTATGGTGCAAATGTTGTCACGCCGATCGGGATCACGAATGGGCCGCCAAAAATTATTGACCATGTAATGATCAGTGGACAAGTGAATTTAGTCTTTCTTCAACCTCATCAACAGTTATCGCTGCCATTAATGTACATTTGGAAAGGTAACACGTTTAGCTTCCACTGAGTGGTTCAATAATCGATTAAGTCTTTCTTGAAATGAGCTTGAACAAGAGATATAAATCGATCGGCTAAATTCTCAGTTTGACAAATTCCGCACTATTTTGGTTGTCAGTGACAAGAAAAAACATATAAGCTAAAAACGATTGATAGAGCTTTTTAAATAATTTTACCAACGACCATTAATTTACTGAGAAACATTATCTCAGCTATCACGCTGTTGTGTATCTTCCCGCCTAAATTAAATTTCAATTTTCAAAATATATTCATCCTGTCCGTACTTTCACATGAAAGGCTTCATTTTCTGCCTTAGGCAACTGATATAGAGCAAGTGATAAAGAAAACGCATTACTTACCAGAATACTTGATAATCTTAGCTTTATACCACGAGGTGTGAACGTTATTTTTCTTACAGAAGCGCCAAGCAACAACTGCCTCGTCTCCCTCTTTGACAGTGGATCCTTCCACAATGTCGGTGGCTGGTACAAGAGAATATTGGTTTTCTTCCAACCAAATGACACAAGGAAACAAATTCGCACTCATATTTCCGCTAGATAGTGCGTAAAGTAAAGTAATCAACAAAGTGCAATGGTCGCCCCCGCGCGCCGCAGTTGTATTTGCACACCCTCAAAGGCAATGCTAACCGAAAATCCCGCCTTAACTTTATCGAGTATCAGTTTCCCTATTTTCTCAATACCGAATGTTATCGATACCGGCCATTCGAACAGGTTTAGATCTATTTAAGACAATCCGTCAAGACATTTCCTAGACATTTAATTTAGATGCTAAATGTCTTTCAAGACATTTGCTAGACTTGCTAGACATTTAGTTTGTCTTGGAACGATGTAGTAAATGTCTAGATCTTTGCTAGATCTAACAAAGACAATTTTAGATCTAGCTGTTTTGTACGGGAAAGAACGACGAATGTTAGATGAGTAGCACACTTGTTTCGCCTCGTGGCTTAAGCTATGAAATATACGTCGTTCTTAAAGTCGTGAAGCGAAGCAAACGCGCTACTCATGTAACATTCGTTGTTCTTTAAAGAACGACGTATATTTCATGTATAGCGTTTTTCTCGCCTCATGGCTTTAAGAACGACGTATATTTAATGTGTAGCGTTTATATCGCCTCATTCGTTGTTGTTTAAAGAACGACGTATATTTCATGTGTAGCGTTTTTCTCGCCTCCTGGCTTTAAGAACGACGGATATTGCCTCGTGGCTTTAAGAACGACGTATATTTAATGTGTAGCGTTTTTCTCGCCTCCTGGCTTTAAGAACGACGGATATTGCCTCGTGGCTTTAAGAACGACGTATATTTCATGTGTAGCGTTTTTCTCGCCTCCTGGCTTTAAGAACGACGGATATTGCCTCGTGGCTTTAAGAACGACGTATATTTAATGTGTAGCGTTTATATCGCCTCATGACAAAAGAACGACGCATATTCCATTGTAGCGCGCTTGTTTCGCATCAATTAGCTTAAGCAACGGCGTATATTTCATGTATAACGTTTTTCTCGCCTCATGGCTTTAAGGACGACGGATGTAACACAGTGTAGCGCGCTTGTTTTGCCTCATAGCTGAGAGATATTTTCTATGTGTCTCGCGAACTGACTTCCGGGGAGTCCGATGGACTCTTGCCAGGGCGAACTGTCTCCATCGGATCCGATCGAGTCTGTTTGCCAACATTTTCAACCCCGTCGCTCCCCTTAACCTCTTACTTTCGGTACCAATAATCAAGCGCATTGCGTCTATTTCCGGTTCCGGTCGCAATCGGACTCAATCCGCCAGCTGGTGAAGACAACCCGGCTCAGGTCGGATGTATTGGACATGTGTGACTAACTTGCGATCGCAACTTACTAACTTGCGATGGCGACTTACCAACTTGCGATCGCAACTTACTAACCTGCGATCGCAACTTGCTAACTTGCGATCTCAACTTACTAACTTGGGATCGCAACTTACTAACTTGGGATGGCGACTTACTAACTTGCGATCGCAACTTACTAACTTGCGATGACAAGTAGTTGTAAAAGGCCGATCCTGGCGCAAAATTAAAAAAAAATAAAAAATGGTTAATAAAGTTTCTGGCGCAAAATTAAAAAAAATAAAAAAATGGTTAATAAAGTATCTGGCGCAATCCTCCTCCTCCTCCTCCTCCTCCTCCTCTCCAAACTACGTCAACTTTACCTTTTCTGAATCGCGCCAAAACATAAAATTGAATTAGAGGTTTAAAGAAATACATATATAGTAATAATAGATGGAGAACCAAACAGTTAAACAACTGAAAGTCCTTGCCAAAGAGCAGGGTATTAAAGGATATTCTCGAATGTCTAAAGCAGAACTCATCGAAGAGCTGGGTAATATTCAAAGACCCATTCCAGAACCCAGAAAATCGCTATTTAAATCATTCAAAGATTTATTAGGAAGAGCTAACAATTCAGTTAGGAAAGGTATTAAAAAATTTTCAGACTTGATTATATCTTATGTCCCAGAACCTATCAAAAATAGTGTAAACCGTGCATTTAATGAACTTGATGATTTCACTACAAAAGAAGAAGAAGATTATTTCACTGCAGAAGAAGAAGAAGAAGAAGATTATTTCACTGCAGAAGAAGAAGAAGAAGAAGAAGAAGATTTCACTCCAAAAGAACATCAAACAGCGTTGAAGGGGTATCTGAAAACCTTTAGGATAGATGGACAGAAAGGGTATGACCCCAAGACATTTATCAATAACATCAAACCAAAAGTTCTGGATCTCATTAATCAGCAAAAGAAGCCTATCAAAACAAAGCTCATCTTTACCTGTAAATTCATAAAAGAGAATCCTGCTACTGGACAGATTGATGAAAACTCAGGATACTTTCATTCAACCGTCGAAACGATTACTAGGTCAACCGATTTCTCTGACTCGTTCAATACTATGACAAATCGTCTACTTGAATCAATCCAACAGTTTCAGAATGAAGGCTCTGGATGGCAGTTTGATCAAGTGGAATACTTTGATATCAACATCGACCACTTTGAACCGCTTTCTGGAAGTTCCTATATTCCACTACCAACAAAATTAGCATCCAAGAAGGCAATCATCAATGTTAGGAACGAGAACGATCACGAGTGTTTCAAGTGGTCAGTAACCTCCGCTGTGTTTCCTAAAGAGAAAGATGCTCAGAGACTAAACAAACAAATGAGAGAAAACTCAAATCATTTTGAATGGTCAGGAATAGAGTTCCCCGTTTCACTAAAACAGATTGATAAGTTCGAAAAGCAAAACCCCTATGCGATTAACGTCTACGGATATGAAGGTGATGTATACCCTCTAAAAATAAGTAAGAAACGAGGAGGTCATGTGATCAACTTACTTCTCATATCAAACGATGAAACAAATCACTACTGCTGGATAAAGAATATGAGTAAACTTTTATCCTCTCAAGTCAATAATCACCAACACGTACGCACATTTTGCCATAGATGCCTCAACTCATTCCAGTCAAAGACCTCATTAGAAAAACATCTCGAATACTGCACCACAAAAGAAGAAGTCAAGATTGAAATGCCTGTAGACAATCATACTTACTTTAAGAATTTCAACAGAAAAATGCGAGTACCCTTTGTTATATATGCCGACTTTGAGAGCTTTACAGAGAACATACATACCTGCTCTCCAGATGAAAGTATAAGCTTTACTAAACAATACCAGAAGCACAAAGCATCAGGCTACTGTTATCTTATCAAGTGTTTTGACGACAACATATTTCCACCCATGCTTGTACGATACACTGCTGAATCCCCAGACGAAGATATCCCACAGATGTTTATAGAAAATTTAGAGTTAAATATTAAGAAAATTTACAATAGGTTCAAATTCCATAAGAAGGTAAAGATGAGTAAGAAAGATAAATTCGACTATAAAAATGCTACTAACTGCCACATCTGTGAGGGTGAATTAGGAGAAGATAAGGTATTAGACCACTGCCACCTTACAGGAAAGTATAGAGGTGCAGCTCATAACGAATGCAACATAAACTATAAAATTCCAAAGTTCTTCCCTGTAATCTTTCACAATCTATCTGGATATGATTCACACCTATTTATTAAGAACCTTGGTACATCAGAAGGTAAAATAAACTGTATACCTAATAATGAGGAAAAGTATATTTCTTTCACAAAACAGATTGTTGTTAGCACCTTTACAAACAAAGAAGGTAAGCAGGTTGATGTGAAGCGAGATATCAGATTCATTGATTCATTTAAATTTATGGCAACCAGCCTTGACAGCTTAGTAACTAATCTTCCAAAAGAAGCTTTCAAAAACCTCACGAGCTACTATGAGGGTGAACAATTAGAGTTATTGTTAAGAAAAGGTGTTTTCCCATATGATTGGTTTGACGGCTTCGATAAACTATCAAGTACACAATTACCACCTAAAGAAGCGTTCTACTCAAAACTCAATGACACAGATATAACAGAAGACAACTACCAACATGCTCAAAAGGTGTGGGGAAGCTTTGATATGAAAACAATGAGGGATTACCACAACATATATCTTGAGTCAGATGTACTACTGTTAGCCGATGTCTTTGAGAACTTTCGAGATATTTGCAGTGAAAACTATGGATTAGACCCTGCTTGGTATTACACAGCACCTGGACTAGCTTGGGATGCAGCGTTAAAGTTAACTAAAGTAGAGTTGGAGCTGCTAACTGATCCTGACATGATACTTATGGTTGAGAAAGGCATTCGAGGAGGCGTATCTATGATCTCTACTAGATATGGTAAAGCCAACAACCCATACATGGATGAATATGACCCCAACCTATCCACAAAATATATTACATATCTTGACGCAAACAATCTCTATGGATGGGCAATGAGTAAACCACTCCCTACTCACGGTTTTAGATGGATGACTAAACAAGAGCTTACAAACTGGAAAAATCTCCCATGCATACTCGAGGTTGATTTGGTGTATCCTCAACGACTTCACGACTTGCATAATGACTATCCACTAGCTCCAGAGAGACTTGAGGTTGACAAGGTTGAGAAATTGATCCCTAACCTCAACGACAAGGTAAAGTACGTAGTTCACCACGAGACCTTGAAAATTTACGAAAGTCTTGGACTAAAAGTCACTAAGATTCATAGGGGTATTACATTCGAAGAGTCTGCATGGTTAAAACCGTACATCGACTTGAATACCAACCTCAGGGCGAAAGCATCCAACGACTTTGAGAAAGATTTCTTCAAGCTTATGAATAACTCTGTCTTTGGGAAAACCATGGAAAACATTAGAAAAAGGGTGGACGTACGATTGGTTACTAATGAAAAAGATGCGAAAAAATTAATATCAAAGCCAAACTATCAGCACCGCACCATATTTTGTGAGAATCTAGCTGCCATCCACATGAAGAAAACAAAGTTAGTCTTCGATAAACCTGTTTACTTAGGCATGTGCATTCTAGACCTAAGTAAAACATTGATGTATGATTTTCACTACAATTACATTAAACCAAAATATGATGTAAAAGCTAAATTGTTGTTCACAGATACTGACAGTCTTTCCTATGAGATAGAAACAGATGATTTCTACAAAGACATTAGCAAAGATGTAAAATCCATGTTTGATACTAGTAATTATCCCAAAGATCATCCATCAGGTATCGAGATAGGTGTGAACAAGAAAGTCATCGGTATGTTCAAAGATGAGGCTGGTGGTAAACAGATAACCGAATTTGTGGGTCTACGGGCCAAGCTCTACTCCTACAGGATGGATGAAGGTACAGAAGAAAAGAAATGTAAGGGAATGAAGAAGGCAGTCGTCAAGAAAACCATCAGTTTCGATAACTATAAGGATTGTCTATTCAATAAAGAACCACAGATGAGGCAGATGAATGTAATAAGAAGCCATAAGCATGATGTTTACACTGAAACTGTTAATAAGATAGCCTTATCACCATTTGATGACAAGAGACACATTTGTGAAGATGGTATACATACTTACGCCCACGGACATTATCTTTCCAACACAAAATTAGGCGGCAGCTCAGTATCTTCTGGTACAAACTGAAGCTCTTCCCTCACAAAACTACGCCTCGGTCCATCTAGTAAATAATACAACACTGGCTGATTAGGTGACACCACACTCCTAGAAAGATTGTAAACCTGAATACTCCAGATAGGATCCGTAGCACGTCTGCGCTCACCTCCTTCATTTTCTCCAGGAGCAAGTAAGTATCTAACTTTAACACCAGGCGGTAGTCTCACCTCATCATGTCCAACAACTCGCTTATACTTTGGAGGATCAATATCAACCTCTTTCAATCTAATGGCTTTTAAAGGCTCTTTACCGGTTATTCTTGTTGGTTCACTATTTAACGTTTTAATAATAGCAGGTAATCGTTTCACCCATACTCTAGACCTATCATCACTAATCATTTCTTGAGCATATTGATGACTAAATAGTTTTTCTGATAATGTTCTATTTGCTCTTTCAACAAATGCTTGAGCTCTATGGTTGCCTGCTTCACTTCGCTGGATGGTTACATTATGTTTTTCCATAAGTTTTGTTACATCTCCCATAAATTCTCTTCCAGGATCAACAATTATAGTATTAGGATATTTTAACTTTCTGGAGTATATTTTTGTTAAAGCTTTTGAAATATCGTTTGATTCTTTTGAGGTTAGTGGTTCTGCATCTTTGTACCTAGAGGCAACATCAATAACCACTAATGCATACTTATAAGTCTTTCTCCCCACTTTATCATGTGGTAAAAATAATAAATCCGCTTGATGAATCTGATTGGGCTTTTCCACATTCCAATACGGTCTAGGGATATACTTTGGAGCAGGTAGATAGATTTGCCACAGCGCCTGTTTCTCAAGCCATCGTTTAGCCTCATCTTCACTGACTTTTGCTTTTTCAGCTAATTTTGGAATGGCAGAATACCCTTTCCAATATCCATCAGTGGAATAGTATGTTTTCCTCATTTAAAGAATAATCCGACTATCTTTAAAATAAAATATGTCACAAGCTATATCTGAAGAAATTAACCCAAACAGGATTCCACTAGAGCCCCTCGGTTTGAAAGCGGAATCGTCACTGAATCGAATTACACTCAATCCCTCCTCCGCTAATCCTGGAGAAACCTTGTATATAAATATTCCACAACTTTCTGAGAATGTAGTGATTGTCCCAGGAAGTGTATCTCTACTATTTGACTTGACTGTTGACGGTCATGCTAACAACACCCTTGTGAATAACGTAGGCAGTAACCTTGTATCCAGACTCAGGGTTCTTTTTGGTGGAGAAACACTACAGGATACTCAAAGATACGATCTCTTTCAAACATACCATGACTTATACTTAACAGCTGAAGATCGTGAGGATGGAATAAAACAAGGTATTTCTTCTGAAAACATGAGGAAGCTTAGGACAAATGCGGGTGATAAGGTAACATCAGGAAATGATAAGGAAGTAGCTCTTGCAGCAGTATACAACACCAAGTACCGTATCCCACTCAACCATCCTATTCTCAGCAAGCATGGGGTTTTCTATCCAAAGGCGTTACCTCATCCACTAATCTTTGAGATTACACTGGCCCCAGTTTCAGATATTGTTGTTTATTCTGACAAGACCAAGACTCCAACTTACAAAATCGCAAACCTTGAATTGGAATATGCTTGTATCTCAAGTGAATACTTAGCTAGTGAGGCTCAGTCAGCTTATCAGGTTGGTAAAGGATTCTTTTACGAGAATGTCCTTCTCCACAAAACTTTTGCCATCTCCAAACCTAATGACAGTTACATAAACGAGAACATTAATCTACCTAGGAGATCAATGACAGGGATATTGTGCTTGTTCACAGATAGATACATCGGAGGAGCACGAGATTCTGAAAAGTTTGTCAATCCGAATATTACATCAATCAAGATTAACGTTGACGGCATACCAAACCGTCTCTACTCCAAGGGAATGGAACCGTCAGACTTCTGGGATTCGGTAAAGAAACGTTTCGGTAGAGAGGGTGTCAAGCTAAATGATTTTTATGCCGACAAGTTTGCTATATGGATTGACTTGAGAACTCACCCTGACAATAGTATTCATGGAGGAGGACTGTCCTTGAACAACACACGAGATGGTGTAAAACTAGAAATGAACCGAAAAGTTGGAGGAACAGGAAATATCACCTGCTACATTTTCGTGGTAGCCGACGCGTTGATGGAGATCATGAATTCAAACTTAAGATCAATCATGTATTAGTTAAAAGTATGGAAGAATTAAGAGATAAAGTTCCTTTCCATTGCATTATAACCGGTCCGACAAATTGTGGAAAGACAAAGTACATCACGGAGCAGCTTCGAGGACCGTTCCGAAATGTTTTTGAATACATTGTTCTCATATGTCCTACTTATGCTAAAAATAAGACTTATCATAGGTTTGCTCACGGTGATAAACGTTTCTTGGTATTATCGCCAGATGCCAGTAACAGCGATGAGATTAACGAGTTATTAACTGATTGTCAAACTTTGTTCTCTGGTACAAATACACTAATAATTTTAGACGACTGTGCTGTATCGAATGATCTAAAGAAACGCTCGAACAAGTTTATAGATCTAGCATTCTCTGGAAGGCATCATGGATTATCAGTGTGGGTTCTCACTCAGCAATTAACATCCATAGCAAAACCATTCCGTGAAAATGTAGCTTGTGTGGTTACATTCCATAATCCATCACAAAAGGGGATGAAGATGCTTTTCGAAGATTATGGAGGTGATTTAGACTCTGAAAATCGTAAAAAGTTTGTAGAAATGCTGAAAACTGAAAAATATTCTAGACTCTGTTTGTGTTTACGTTATCCATTCCAATGTTATTTAGAGATTCCCGCGGTGATTTAAAAGAATCTATGTATTATTACAAAATTAAAAGATGACAAGCGTTGAAGATTTTATTGAAGAACAGCCTGAGGTAAAAGATGAGACAAAAGATAATGATGTTGAAATCAAACAAGAATCACTAGCTATTCTCGCATCTCTTGGGACTACAAAGGAATATTTAGGTGTTGATATGAGTCTAGGTGATATCAAGAAACTCACGGCAAAAGAAGTTGAAAAATATTATAGTCGATACCAAGCAGTCTTAGGCAAGCAAGTTAGTAGTGGATTAGTAGAGTCAGCTCTTCAAGCAGCGTCTCATATCATTTCTTACGTGGTTCCTGTAGATGACACTGAAGCGCTTAGCAAAGACTTACAGAACGATGAGTTGGTTAAGCGTGAACTGACAAACTTTATAGGTCTCTTGGTATTAAAAGGTGGAAGATTGGTAGCAGTTGCTAGTGGACTATTCCAGGTTGCTAAGCACATTAGAATCAACAAAACTGAGCAGACTAATGAGCATACTAATGAGAACAACTGATTTAAAGATTCTTTACTATGGGAACTAAATAATCATGTCTGATGAAGTTGTTGAACAAATTACAATAGATCCCCCTCCTCCTAAAAATAAGAAAGCTGTTAAAGAGAAAGACCCTAAAAAGGTTGCTGCCGGTAAGAAACTAGCAGAATATAACAAAAGAGCAAAAGAAGCGTTAGCCAGGGAAATGAAACAGGAAGAGGCAGAAGAAGAAACTACAAAGGCTTGGATTCCAGAGCTATCTTTTACTACCGTGTTATCTATCGTTGGAATAGGGTTTACCGCAGTTGACATGTTTATGAGGTACTACAAAAACAGAAAACCACCACCCTCAAATATTCCTACCCAACCACCACCCTCACATACCACTACCCAACCAACTCCGAAAATAGTAATGCTCTGAGGAAAGTAGTTTAAAGATTTTCTCTACCCACAATAAAATCATGTCAACTGAAAACAAACTTGTGAAAACTGTTACCGATTCAGCCGTCATTATCGGATTGGCTGCCGGTGTTGGATACGTAGCTAAAAAGGCTATGAAAGAATCATTCATCAACGATCCCTCCTCAAGTATTACAAACTATGCTAAATGGGTCGCTGTCCTATCCGGTAGTATGTACCTAAAAACTTATTTAGAAGATCAAAAGATTTTGCCAACTTAAAGATTTTAGATATTGAGTAATAAATGGCGACAATAGCAATGATGATTGGTGGAGCTATATTGAATGCGACTACGTTCGTTGGTGGCTCGTATCTTGCAAAATATCTATCAGGTGATAAAACAGATGCGGAGCGAATACGACACGACAAGGCAATAGAAAAATATCAAAAAGATTATGCCACATACCAGGAAAAGAGACAGAATCTCATTGATTGGTACTCTCAACAGCAGGATGATAAACACCGAGCTTCACAAAATATTTCTAATACCGATGAAGCTTTGAAATTGTATAGTCAGACACATGAACCAAAATTCTCTGATTATTATAGACCTAGCAGCAATCAAAAGATGGGGGAGATGGCATATGTAGGTGGTGGTATGCTGGCATTGGGTTATATGGCTAGTAAATTCTTTTAGGTAAGTGTGTGACCAGTTTAAAGATTTCTTACTGATAAGTAAAAAATTATGGAAGAAGATCCAGAAATACCAGACTTTCCTGTTGATCCATATGATGATGGTGATAGTGAAAATATAACATTAAAAAGAATTACATCCACCACTCGTCAAATTGACCCTGATAAAGAGGAGGAAACCTCGTTCGGTGGTAATGATGAAACTAGTCACTTATTGATTGGAGAGTTGGAAATAGAACAAGATGAAGCCTGGGATAGAATCAAATCAAAATTCCCAAAAGTTGATGCTTCCAAGTTCAGAGCTAAAATTAACGAGTTGGGTCATGTAGTTGTGGAACTGTTTAGAAAAAATTCAAGACCTTATACTTTATTAGGTAAAGATGATGAAATTAATGATAAACTCCCCAAGATTATAAGGGACAGTCTAGGCCCAAGAGCAGAAGAGGTTGTGGAGGCTAATGATGGTGTGATCGCTGAGAAAAAGGGATTACTCACCAAAATGAAAGAGAAGCTAAAATTCCAAAGAGATAAGCCGCTTAAGACCCCAGAGGAAAGTAGCCAAATTGAAACTCTAGAGAGAGAAATTGCTGATCAAGAACAAGAGATAGCCAACTTGGAGGAGGATAATGAGCAAATCCAGGAACGAATGTCATTACGGGATCGTGTGAAGGCCATATTCAAAAAGTATGGGTTCACAGTCTTTGCCGTTGTGAGTGCCGTTGGTGTGGTCATTGGTGTTATCGTTTCTAATCTTTCTAAAGGTCTAACCAAATTGGGTAAAGGTGTTGGTAACGGTTTAAAGACCATCGGTAAGAAACTTGGTGAAATATTGCCTGGAATGGTTGGAGCTATCGTGAGCTTTCTGTTCAAGACTGCCGGTGAGGTTATTGGATTCTTAAGTAAAAATGCATGGCTATTGATAGTGGCTGTGGTTCTATATTTTGTGGAACAATTTAAAAAGAAGAGGCGCTAAGTAAAAAACATGAATGATACAACGTTTCTATTTATCACTATGCTAACTCCTGAAACAAGAATTTATCTGGATCCACCCTTAACCCAAGTAAAAGAGATAAAAATGCTACTTAGTTACATTCCTATAGCGTCGTTTAGAAATCCTATGTACTTAATGTGTGATCTTATAGAGTCAAAGTCTTCATATTCCAATTGTTGTAAACCCCTAGGTGAAAATGTAGAACTTAACCCCTCACAACTACTAGCTGTTATTCCATCTCAAGAGCATGCTTGTTTAAGAATTCCACAAACCAAAAATCCGGTCAACCACTTTACTTTGTGGATTTTAGATAAAGATGGAAGAAAGGCTAACTTAAATAACGAACCTATCCGAATTCATTTAAAGATTTCCTGTTGATTTGTAAAATATGGAAGACTACAATAGAATTTATCCACAAGTGCCTATGAACGTGGACTCAAATAATTTCAGACTTCAAAAATCGTGTGAAGTAGTACATAATCTTCAAAAGGAAATTAGACATTATGAGGATGTTAGGAAAAAATACAATAGAGCGAGGGGAATATTTACTAAAATCAGTGTTGGTAGTGGGGTGGTTTCAGTTATTTTATCTGCAAGTGGACTGGGAACCTCTCTTACTGGTTTTGGTGCTGTTGTTGGTATCCCATTAGGAGCGGTGGGAGGTCTTTGTGGTGGTATTTCGGTCGGATTCGGTGCGGCTTCTAAACGACTTTCACATAAAGTTAGTAAACACGAACAGACCGTTTCTCTGGCAAAAGCAAAAGTAAATACCATTCACGACTTGGTTTCAAAGGCACTGAAAGATAACGCCATCTCCGACCAAGAATTTTCGCTAATTTTAGCAGAGTTGGACAAGTTTGAGAAACTAAAACTCGAAATCCGTCAAAAAAACCGGAAAGATACAGAAAAAAACTTAAATATGTCACAGATAAGGACAGAGGTTCGTGCGGAAATTTTAAAGGAGTTAACCGGTCCCGCACATTGAAATTTTCATTTGAGAGAACGCCTGTAGGATGGAATTATGAGGTTGGTCTTAGAAAAGAACGGTGTTGATTTAAAAACATCTTATTATAAACATAAATAATAAAATGTTACTCAATGATTTCAGAAATAGGTATCCAAAGGCTGATCGCGACCAATTCGTATTTGTAGCTGATCAATATGGTGGTTACATTAGGTGGAAAGTTAATGGGACAACAATCATGTCTTATGATGACCCTTCTGGAAAAACATGGACTGAAGACCTGTCACCCCGTTTGAAAAGACTGCTATGGAAAGATTTAGGATTGGATGATAATGCATTGAGTTCATTCCCAAATAGTTTAACTATGACCAATCGATCTTACCCAATACCTGCCATTGATTTTGATGACTTCACAAATAATATCACAAACATGCTGACCTCATTAGATATATACGTGTCCAATACGAAAAAGGTTCACCGCTAAGATGCGTAACATATTTACATCCCAAGTTGTGACTTTCAAGTTTGGTAAACAGAGTCGAAAATGGCTGAACGCTCCTGATATGAATTATTGGCCCCAACAACTAAACTTTGCGGTGTGGTGTGCAACCTCTGGATGTGGAATAAGTCCTTTTGAGAGTCTCAACTACCCTAAAGTCGTTAGTAGCTTCATTAAGTTTCATATATATTTCACTATAAGACGAATACTGTATGAATTGAGTCTTCCCCTACCTGATGAGCAACCCTTTGTAATAAACAACAATCCTTACAGCAAAGTCGCTTATCAACGATTGTGTGCTGAATTTGGCATCTCAAAAAACTCCGACTTTAGATGGAAAGGTGGTCGAAACGGAGGTTTGGGTGACATATTCCTTGATTATGGTGCTGGATATCATGGAGCGGGTGGTGGATATCAAAATGTTCATATGGTAAGGAACTATGATGAAGAAGCTGATCAATGGCCTGGTGAAGGTGGTAAATTTGCCGATGACGGGGGTAAGAAAGAAAAAGGTAATCTCATCTCATTCATCCGTAATGACGATTTTGCCGATTACAAATATGCTTGGTTTATCCCAACAAGTGGCTATGGACTCACTAAAGCTGGACTTGGTAGATTGAATAGATCTGCTGAAGCTTTTGTTTACTGCATATTGGGAGCGCAAGTCAACACTAGAAACTCGATTTACGGTAGTGGTGGTGGAGCGATCGAGACTCAACAAGAATTCTTAGCCCTTTTTGAGAGTAGTGTGATTGAGAGTGACATTTCGAGTTCTATCCAAAGGTATCAATTAGCTGTTCAGGAAGCGAAATTACGGCTTGATTTAGCTGTTGCCCCCGGTGTATGGTTAATGCCTAGTAATATGATAATCAACACTGAGAGCGTGACTGGTTTTAATAACAAACTTATGAAAGCGACTAATGATATGAATTTTGGAGTGAATAGTTCCCTAAACACCGAAGCAAAACAGGTCGGAATAAAACATAACATGGGATCTTCAAAGATAAAGTTGCTGCATAGAACTGAGACGAAACCAAAACTAAAATCCTCACAACCAAAACCAAAACCTATTATAGAAACAGACTCAACGCAGCATGACTCACAGCATGAAAAGAATATATTAGCATTTATAGTTGTCGCTGGTGGATTAGCATGGTATCTATTTCGTTCATGAGTATTTGTTTTTTATGTAAGCAAAACCTATTGTAAAAACAGACTCAACGCAACCTTTGGCGGATTAGCATGACTATTTGTTTAGCTTACGCGTAAGTCGTTTTTTATATGACATGATTCTCGGAAAACGCGGTTGAATAATATGCAAATAAGTCCCAAGGTAAATTTTGTTATGTAACACTGACTTATGTTATATAACCTAGTGTTTTTGTTATGTATCTTGTGTTGTGTGACACTCTGTACACTTTGACTTTATTCTATTGTGTTTGCATATACATAACCTACAATGCCATATTTGTTTTCCATGAATACATATTCCTTTCCCTTTACATTCTATACATACATACCTATCCCGTTTATGCTCGCAAAGACTACCACCGTTGCATTCTCTACATCGCGTTTTCCTTCGATTATGTGAGCATATTTGAGATCCTCCGCATAACTTACAGCAATATTTAACCCTTCCATGAAGACACTTATACTTTTTTGTTGTTATTTTATCAAGAATATTCGATAATGTGTTTGGGTCTATGTCTATATCACCTAACCCTTCAATTAGTTCGGGTCTAGTCATCCAATAATATCTTTTAATACCCTGCTCTTTGGCTAGGGCTCTCATGTGTTCCACCTTTAGGTTTTCCAATACTGGATTGATAGGTGGTTCATTAATCTCAGGTATAGGTTCTTCAATAATATTCGTGTTTAGGACTTGTGGTGGTGTCAGAGCTTCAATGAGTTCGGCTTTACGCATTCGAGAATATTTTTTAATACCCTGCTCTTTTGCAAGGACTTTCAGTTGTTTAACTGTTTGGTTCTCCATCTATTATTACTATATATGTATTTCTTTAAACCTCTAATTCAATTTTATGTTTTGGCGCGATTCAGAAAAGGTAAAGTTGACGTAGTTTGGAGAGGAGGAGGAGGAGGAGGAGGAGGAGGATTGCGCCAGATACTTTATTAACCATTTTTTTTATTTTTTTTAATTTTGCGCCAGAAACTTTATTAACCATTTTTTATTTTTTTTTAATTTTGCGCCAGGATCGGCCTTTTACAACTACTTGACAACTTACTAACTTACGATCGCAACTTACTAACTTGCGATCGCAACTTACTAACTTGCGATCGCAACTTAATCATTTGAGATCGCAACTTACTAACTTGCGATCGCAACTTAGTAATTTGGGATCGCAAGTTAGTAAGTTGCGATTGCAAGTTAGTAAGTTGCTATTGTAGACACCATATTTGTGCTTAATTCCAACGAGGTATTAAGATGGGCTTTGGTTTACTCCGCACAGGCGCTTCACTAGCTTGAGTGCAATTTGTAACTGAACGCAAAAAACGAAGCCAAAATTGAACCTTTTGCGTTTCCCCTGAAATGTCCGAGTAATTAATCTACCAATATGGTCATTATCGATCAGGAGCTTTTCGACAAGTTTTTGAAAGCAACCAACAAAGTCGACTACACAGTATGGCTCTTCGGTATGACTCTG
Source organism: Ricordea florida (assembly GCA_949710005.1). Lineage (NCBI taxonomy): Eukaryota > Metazoa > Cnidaria > Anthozoa > Corallimorpharia > Ricordeidae > Ricordea > Ricordea florida. The sequence continues at coordinate 20,585,207 of OX453278.1, read as the reverse complement.
CGGTGTCAAAAAACAAGAGAATGTATTATCTGGAGTTCCTCAGGGGTCAGTTTTAGGGCCGTTATTATATTTTCCTCTTATATGTTAACGACATTCAAGTTTCATCTAGAAAACTGGATTTCTTTCTTTTCGCTGATGACACGAATCTGCTATTTGCTGACAAAAGATTCAAGTCCCTGGAGTTTATAATAAACAAAGAATTGGAAAATGTAGGTGATTGGTGTTAGCTAACAAATTGACTTTTGTACCAAAAAAACCTAATTACGTATAATTTCACCCTCGCCAAAGAGCGACAATTCGCCTTAACATAGAAGTATTCAACTGTGAACACGATGTGTTCAAACTCCTTGAACAAAGAAATTTTGTTATTTATCTTGGTGTGTTGATCGACAGCAACCTCTCTTGGAAAGATCACATCTATTTTATTGCGCTTAAGATAATTTATAAAGCTATTGGTATTATATCACGGTTCTACCCACTTCTATTCTTCTTCATATTTATCGTTCTCTAATCCATCCCTACATTTCTTACGGTCTCTCAGTCGGTATGGAGCCAAACTTCAAAATCCAATCTGTGGAAAATATTAATCCTTCAAAGAAGAGCTTTACGTTTAGTTTCTTTCCGCAATAACAGAGAGTATTTTTTTCTCAAGCATCTCAGCAGGCCGGAATCTTAAATCCTAGAATCTGATTCGCTAATCGCGCGCCCGTAACCGGTCCAGCTTTTTACGATACGGACCACGGTCCGGATTTTTATCCGCGCTATTCGCGGCAAATTGGTCTTGAGTTTTTTCTCATACGGACCTCCCGCCCGGTAAATAACATATATGTATGCCATCCCTTTATTCGTATGTTCTAATATCATCCCAGTTGACGTGCTTTACTTCAAATCTATAGCTATTTTTATGTACGATGTCATTTACCAAAGTGTTCCTATGAACCTATTAAAACTTTTGGATCGATTAGACTCTGTGCACTCGTATAGAACCAGGTCTGCATCCATGAGTAAATTTTATATTAAATCAGATTCAAAGCTGACACAACTGAGCCACTCATTTTCTAGAATAGGTTGTAAAATCTGGAATGAATTACCGGAATCTTTCCATACAAAGTAAAGCATCCTTTAAGAAATGCTTTCAGACCATATTACTAAAACTTCTTGATCAAGAGGATATTTATGTTGATATCAATACTCTCATAAAAAACTTCAAACGTGACACTAACTAGCATGAACCACTAAATTTAATTTCAATTTACAGTCATTATTTTGCACTTAAACTACTATACATTAATTACTGATTTATTTTTAAATTAATCCCTGTAAATACTAAGTTTTTTCTGAGTTTTTTTATTTTAGTTTATTTTTATTTTTATTTTATTTTAGTTATGAGTTCTACACTACCTGCCTAGATTAGCTTATGCTATCTACACGTTAGCGTAGTATTTGTTACTAGTTAGATTAATGTCTTTTTAATAAATTTGATTTGATTTGATTTGATTCCCAGATCTTTCAAAAGGGTTTTAAGGTTTTTATTTTGCTTTGAAGATACATTTTGGTGGATGCAACTCGAACTACTTATGCATTATCTCGTGTATACCTTGCCATGAAATCACTGAGTCACTTACTTTTCTCCTTTATTTTATTTCAGCGGCCAGATCACAATATTTCCTAATATTCACTGGCCTTGTCCTGATCGTCTGTTTAGTCACGATGAAATTAAATCTCAACTGGGAAGCACTTCATTTCATTGAAGAGAAGCCAACACCGAAAAATAGCCGCAATGGCACAACCACCATACAAACGGATAAGAAGAATGTATCGAAATGCAGGCGCAACGTGCTGTACCAGATGACGCAGGGAATCTGGAGGAAACGAGCGAGTGTGACTCTCATAGATGAAATTAATCGAGAACAAATGGATATCCATATTAGGAAAGAGCGTAGCTTACCAATAGTCCTACACAGAAGTGACATGCGCTGTGGCACCAATTTTAAATTAGCTGGCAATATTGCGTCGCAGTGTGACGCAAACAGTTCCGCGCCCTGTTGTAATAACGACAAGGGCCGCTGCGGTTCTGGAACAGAATTTTGCTCATGTAAAAACTGCATTGATTTTAGGAAGCAAATGTCTGCGGAACTGTTCGAGTACATTCCATCATCTGGGTGCATGTTCAAAAACTTCACCATCAAAGAAACCTGCGATTTCCTAAATAATCGAATTTCAAATCTTACTTTTATGGGTGACTCGCTAATAAGGCATTTCTTTAACGCATTCATGATTTTAATAACGAACGATCCTAAAGAAGGTGCGCTCCGGCAAGGTATAACAGATGATGCGAAAAAGATGTGCTCGTACGATCTTCAATTCGTCGATTCGGCAAAGTCTAATTGCGCTGGAAAGATTGCTACGACTTCACAGGGAATACCCGCTCATAAAGTTTGTCAAGGTCGATGTAACATCAGTGCAAAATTCATTCCCGCTATCACGTTAGGTCACGCTGGAATGGCTCTCAACGTGATTCGTGAAAATCTTAACAAGAGCAAAAGCGTTGTCGTCGTCGGTGTTGGCCTTCATATGAACCTTGAGTTTAATGAAGTGAAGTCGAGGTATATGGATCCTATTATTCAGCTAAAGAAAAACAGCAGAAGTGAATGGCCTTTGATCATATGGGTCACTGTTCATATACAGGGAACTCTGAAACCGGTGCAGTATCTTAAAACACAAAACAGTGGCAGGATAATGGAATACAATCGCCAAATGAAGGAATACCTACAGCCTCATGGAATTCCTGTGTTTGATGTTTTTAATCTAACTGTTGGAATTAAGAGTTATGATGGTTGCCATTATGGGTTTGGAGTAAATATGGTGAAAGCTCAGCTACTAATGAATTTCCTGGAGGAAAAATTTGAACAGTGAAGTCTTTTTACATTCCTGTACTATTAATTTCCTGGAGAAAAGATTTCAGCAGTTAAGTCTTTTTACCTTTTTGTATCACACGCTGATAATTTCCTGTTTTATACAGGTTTACTCAAAAAATGTTTTCAATGACGTAACCGAGTATCAATCCACAATACACCGAGTTCGTTAGTTATTCACCTAAAAAGTGGTCAGGGGGTTTTGGCAACACAGGTATAGCTTTCATTTTCGATTTTAAGATTGTCTTGAATATTAACTCGTGAATTTTATTCCTCCCTGGTGTAGAATTTTAGTTTCCGTGGCGAAGAGTGCTCCCCTGCAAGAAAAATTCACAAGTTTGGAATTCCGGATTTTTGTCTGCCCTGGTCGAGTTTTTGTTAAAAACCTGGTGAACAACCAGGTTCCACCAGGTCTGTTACAGATCGAAGGGGTCTTTACAACGTCAAAGTTGCCCAAAAAGCCTTCTTAGCGTGAAACCATATCTTTTCCAAACCCAAGGATCCTGTACTGAAGGAACAAAAGAGTGACGCCATTTATCCCATACCCAACCTCGTTCCCAGGGTCCTCTCTCTACCTCGAGAAAGTACCCTGGTTGCGGCTGGTCACGTGTGTATGCATTCCAACCAAAGCCGCACAGAGGGTGGGTCCTCAACTTAATTTTGTCAACACTGTTCTTGGAGGTGAAAGTTGCGCTGCCTTACAGACGTTATTTTAAAAATTAAGCAAGTTATTTGTCAGAGATCCTGCCTGACCGGTGCTTCGTTTCTATCTGAACTTTTATAAGTATGAGATGTTGATTGAGAGGAACGTTTGCTTATTTTTCACTACTTTTTAAATTAACCGTCAACAGCCTGTTTCGTATTATTTTCATCAGTTTTTCACAGAACTAGAATTAGTAACCGTCGACAAATTTTCGATGGGTTGCATTCAATTTAATGAGAAGCTAGTCTCTGGACCGAAAATTGGACTTACTGTTAGGCAGCTTTGAAACGAAAGCCGTTGGATTTTGCAAACGCGCGGCCGATGTAGTTGTTGTCCAGTTCTTCATAGAATATTTCACTGCATGAGGATCGAATGACCAAACTTTCGATTGGATGAATTCTATCAAATTCAGTTCGTCTCTTGGCCAAACACTGGTCGTATCAAACTCTAAACGGATGCATCAATGCCACCGTTGTGATTTTGCCGATCGAAAAATATAAGCTTTAAAAGCTTAAGTCTTATGTGGATTGCCTCCTTTACCTTTCGTATTATACCAGTGAGTGTCCCGATCAATAAACTTCACATCACGTGTTGAAGCTTGTTATCGTCGAGAGCAAAAGGCGTTGATCTATGTTTCGCATTAAATTAATTGTTTTCTCTATCTTCCATTGAATTCTACAAAACTTGTTGTAACGTCTGATGTACTTTCAATGAGTTGTTTTGCTTGTGTTACCAAGGTCCGGCAATGCTGGTAGTCGAGTTGTGTTTTCTTATTTTCTTCTTTTCAATTGCTTTCAAGTCGTTATGCAGGATGAAGTTTTCCTATTACAGTGATTTCCAAATTAGATGAATTGACTAAAAACGTTTACTCTACAGATGTGGATTGTCCACAGTTGAAATCGAGGATGTTAATTGACATTGAACTTTCAGGAAATGTAATAAATTATCTTACAGCAGCTGTTAATCCACTTCAACTGTCAAACAACTATGGGGCAGATCTGTTCATTGACTGTCTTCACTTCTTACAGTCATATAAGTCTAACTGAGAAACATGTCATGCTAAAACAACTGAAGTAGTAAAATCTTAAATTCTACTGTTTGAAAGTACGAAGGGGGGGGGGGGGTACTCCCAGAAAAATTTGGTGGGTGCGTGCAGCCCACCTCCCAAAACCCTTACCCTATTTATGACCAAACTCTATGATATTCCCCACCCTATTTATGACCTGACCAAACATTCGAAACCCTATTTATGACCTTACCCTAAAATCAAAACCCTGTTTCAGACCTGCATTAAAATTAGTTTCCTAGTTCAGACCAATGTTAAATTGTCGTAAACATAATTTGTGGAGGGCTTTTGTTGACTTTCTTTTCGATAATGATGAAAAAGTGGCTTTGTCTTGAAAACATACCCATATCAAGGCAAGAGTGCAAAAACCATACCCTATTTATGACCAAAATGGCTAAAATCAGTTTTTTTAATCGATACCCTATTTATGACCGAAACGGCTAAAAAACCATACCCTTTGGGGCTGGACATACCTACTTAGCCCAAATAAGGGGGTATCCCCCCTGGGGGAAGCACTCACTACAACTGACTTCTTTGAAAGAACCACATTGCAAAGCTGGCATTTATACCTAATTCGCTTCTAAGTACTTACAATGATTACTTTTTTCCATTGAAAATCAATAGTATGGTAAGCAAGTCAACTGACACTTGTACATGTATGTAAGGTTTCAATAATGCATTATGGCCAATAACCGCTGCTTTCAAACCTAAAACAAACTTGTTAATTTTACTTTTACCACCAATACATTACACTCCCGTAAGGGTTCTCTTTATTGAATAAGTAACACAACAGTTTCAATTGTATTCTGTACCTAACACAGCAGTTTCAATTGTATTTTGTATCTAAAACTATGTGTTAACATCAAGTATCAAAGAAGTAGTTTCAACACAAATACTGTACTGTTAACTTGGATAAACACAACAGAAATTTAAGTTTCATAAAAAAAAAAAACAGTGAGTCCTTTGTGTTATCTTTTGTTCTTGATGAGAGTTAATCTAACATGAACTTGCCATGTAAAGAAGATCTCTTAATGACTTGCCAGCAGTAAAACATGCACATATTGGCTTTTTAAGGCTAAAACCAAAAAAGATCAACATATTCGGGTTGAATCGTATATCTACAGGCCAAAAATAAGCAAGAGCACGATTTGAAACGAAAGGAGCTGGAAATTGATGAGAAAAAGAAAAGCCTAGCTGAAAGCCAACACCAAGATTTCATGTTGTTATTGCAAAATATGCAAGCAAGCACCATGAAACTTATGGAGTCAGTAGTACAAGAAATAAACAACAGTAAGATCACTGACAGTTTTTTATTTTGAACCATCTTCTTGCAATTTGTCTTATGCTATTCCTACTTTTACCTGGGCAAATGTTTATAATCCAGTAGATGAGTTTTTGAAAATTATGTTCAGATTTTGACAGTTGATGTAACGTAGATCGTGATGAGCATACAGTGGGACACGAATTGTAATTGAACAGACACCATTTCTTAGTACTGTATTTTTGTGCAGTGAATTCAAGTTAGAGAATATTCACTTTGGAGTAAATGTTTGCGGAAAAAAGTGTTTGGCGGTAGTTTTTTGTGGATTGCTGAAAAGATGCAAAAGTTGCAAAAATTAGAACCCGCAAAAGTTTCATGCCACACGGTACTACAAGCTTTTTGCAATACTTGATAGCTTCTGTTGTTTATAGCATTACATTGTTGTATTAGATTTAATCAGATGTTCTTTTGTTAAATAAACAATGAATCTTTCGTGCATTTGTCATTGACTATTAACAAAAAGCATGCAACTAAATTAAATTAACTCCATTTTTTTATTTGTTAGAGCTGTGTAATGCTCATTATAGTGAATGCACTCTAACTTTGTTTGTTTGCTTTTTGGTGTAATTTGTCAATGGTTTATTGACTGTACTCCAGTTGGCAGGGGAGGGGGGAGGGCACTTTTCTATATGGGCTACATGGGAACACACCACTGGACAGGATATGGTTTTTATCGCCCACTGTTCTAACCAGGGTGTTAAATTTTAGGAGAGTTAGTCTTAAAGCAGAATGTTTATTTGTTATAAACAAACAGATAAACCATGTATTTTGTCTTTTACCGAAATATGGTGATAAGATAGGGATTGTAGGCCTGCCTGACTGGAAATAACCCTACTCAGTTCTCAAGCACCCTAACCCTGTCAAACTGTGCTCTAAATACAAAAATTCAAAATTCTCACTTGCTTAACATAAGTGATGTTCTGCAGCTTTCTCCACACAGAAAGCTTGAGATTTGATGTGGATCTTAGTGAAAATATCCTTGAATTGGTGGAGGTAATTGGTCAAAAAATTCGCTGGTAGTATTTCCATATAGACAGGTGTAGGCATTGCACAGTAAAGCTGAGACTACATACAACGTACCTACTGAGCTTAAAGCTACCTTCAAATCTTTTTTTAAAATCTAAGAACTTGAAATAGTTAATGATGTCACCAAATATCCAAATATCTGACACTACTCATCGAATGATTATATTCTTCCATGAGGGGATTTGGTGCCACTATACGGAAAGGTGTCTGTAAGTGCACCCTCAAAGGGTATGCTGAATCTCCATACAGACAGAGAGGGTGCCCCGTAGTGGAAAAAGCATACTGGCTGAGATCTCTAAGCAGGCCTGAGTCTGCGAGCATGCCTACATCATGCTTTCTTCCTTCTGTGGAAAATAATTGGCAAAGAAAAACATTATTAGTGGGTCTTGATCAACTCTGCATCAATATGTTTACATTATAAGTTAGACTATCAAAAGAAAAAGATCAGATTTGGTTCAACATAATCTTTGAAATACTTATACGAACACAGCTATGTTTTACTAAAAACAAATCTTGATCATGATGTGTCTGCATTGAATTTAGAAGCAAAGACAAACATATTTAACTTACCAACTGATCCATAGAGGTTTGCAATCATCCCATTAGGCAGTGAAACAGATTGAAATTTCAGTCCATGTACTTTTTTGTGTCCATTATAGACTTCCCTTTGGTTCTCGTCTGGTCTACTCATTGCTCTTACTGTCCAATCAATGAAACCAAAACAGTTTTTCAAGGCAGCACCTCCATCTGAAATTGCTCTTCCAGTTTGGCTGGGCTCAAAAGTGTACGATTCCAATCTGTCAGTCCTCAGATGGTGGTTATCATAAATATAGTTCAAAACAGTGCTACTTATGCACCTATCAATGTTAAGCCGGCGGGGGAGGGGAGGGGGGGAGGGCAGGGCATGGGGTGGGGATTTGATTGTCTTTGTTGGCCCTGGGGTAGGGCATTTGACTGACCTTGGTCTCCCGGGGAGGGAATATTTGAATCTTTCTTCGCCAGACGTGGGGATATTTGACTACCGACTCGGAAGAAAGGGACTGAGACGAGCATATGTTTCCCGCTTCCACGCTTCACGCATGCGCCGTACGGTCTGATTGAGATTAAGCTCAGCATTAGGTCATAAAAACTTAAGTTTTGAAATGACTAACACAATGCCGTATGGGGCTAAAATTGGAGAAACGCTGGTAATCATTACATGGAGGGTTCAAGTTTTTTGAAGAAAATACATCATGTAACAACACGAACTCTTCATCATTAATTGCCTGCGTGCAGACGTCTCCTATTTCCTTTGTTGCACGCGGAAAAGGGACGTCTGCGTAACGCCGTCGCTAATCGTGTTCCGGCGTCCCGCTGGGTTCCCAAGATCTTGGGAACACGCTGTGATAGGCTGAAACACAGTGCGCATTGTTTGACTTAACGCTGATTGGTTGTTAGCGAATGTGGTCTGATAATGTATGCGGTGATTTAAATGATTTATGTAAGCGCGGTTTTCCAACCAAAACAAATCAAAACGTGCGATTGTGTGCTGTGTTTTCCGTCGATCGAAAAGCAGAGCGATCGAAATCATGTGCGGGGGCGCGGAAAATTTAATGTGTACGAGGAAATTATTTCTTTACAATTTACTGTGCATGACACATCACTTCATATTTGTAAACAGTGTCTGAGAAAACTACAAAAGGGACGTGGACTTCGCACCAACTTAAGAGAACTCGACGAAGAAATTTTTCAAAGCTACAGCTCCAAAGCCTATAAGGCAGGGCTTCCTATCAAGAAAAATGCCGTACAGGTACATGATTTAACTGCGGAAAAGTCTGTTTCTCCTGAGAAGAGATTTCTTTTAGAGGAATCGTCAGATTATTATTCAAACGTTCGTGGCTCGATTCATTCGTTGGATTGGCCTTCGAAGTAAGGCCCCACTGACTAATACAATGAGCTTCATCGATGATGCCGCCATGAACGTTCTATAGTGGACGGAGGAAAGGCGTTTCCTCCATCTGCTGGAATTCAGCATTCTTTCCGGCGAATAAAAAACGTAGGTGAAAGCACCACTTTCCACATTTTGTAAAATTTCTTCAGATTGCTCATCATGAAGGGCCACTGCCGAGAGACTCGTGGACTTTAAATATCGCATCTGGTCTTCCATCAATGTATTCAAAGGGGAAATGATAAAGACCTTGCTTGTTCCACAAGGACGATCAAATATTACATCAGCGATGATTGGAATCGCGTAAAAAATCAAAGATTTCCCATATCCAGTCGGAAGACTTGCATATACACTTTTCCCGTCACATATAGCCTTTCAGCACTCTTCCTGCTCGGGATAAAGCGACACGACGTTAAAGACTTCGCAAACACGCTTCACCGCAGCCTGAAAGTACACAATTTTTTTTTCACACTGGTCGCCTTTCGTTGTAACGCACACACGCTTGTCAGTGGATACTATCTCATAATTTATGCGAAATCAAATACCCTGCCAGCGGGACGCCGGAACACGATTAGCGACGGCGTTACGCAGACGTCCCTTTTTCGCGAGCAACAAAGGATATAGGAGACGTCTGCACGCAGGCAACATCATTAATAGCCTTTGACGAATGATAAAGCGTCAAAATATTCCGCATTTCGCATAAATTAGCCATGTTATCTCGACGTTTATCGAATTTCTTCCAATCTTTACCTGTGCAATGTCTGAAGTTTTCGTCGCCAGACGTCTGAAATCTTAAAGCCAAATTTCCCGCGCGAATGACGCCGTACTCACCCCAGGCTCTCCTCTGACATGACGTCCTCAACAGACGACGCCGTCCTCAATCTTAAGGTCCTTAATATTAAATTCGACGAGGATGTGGCGCCAAAATTTTGAATTTGGAATTCGCCTGATATGGTAGCCAAATTGAAGCAAAATTCAACAATAAAAATTTGTATCAAAACCAACAACCTGATACCTAACTCAACAAAAATATCTCAATGTCAACACTGTTTATCTGTCAATTTCAACAACTTTATTTTTAATTCAACAACTTCCTCTCAACATCAACTCCACCAACTTCTCAATTTCAACTTTGTAATCAGTCTTAAAATCAACAGTAAAAATCAACTCAATAAAAGTTTCTGTGCTGCAAGGTAAACACTTGCTCATATCCAATTTTCAACTACCCAATATGCCTGTCAAGATCAGCAACTTGAAATTCGTGTCAACAACTCAAATTCATGTCAACAAATTGGGTCCGAGCTGGCCCGTTATTACCGAGAGAGTCAGGGGAGAACTAAATTTGTCGCTCAGCAAGATGGCGTACGGCTGGATCGGGGAAAAATTAACTCCCGGGCGGAGTATGGGGTGTTCAGCGGACATACCTACCAACCAAATTACTAAGTTTAAGCGTCATTAATTGTCACCTTATAGCGTGTTTTTAACGTCTGTGTATTTACAAGATACATTGCGTGTATGATGTATGATGTGCTGGTAAGTTAATAAAGTCAGCATAAACCGTCGGAATAACATGAGAAAAGGTAAAGGAAATACACATTTTACATTTCACTTTATTTGCTATAAAATATCTCTGAACCAGGCTGTAGCAGCTGACTTTTCCTCTTTCGGTATTTATTATCCTAAAACAAACAAAACGCCTTTTAATTTACGGAACACTGTTAAGAAATGAGAAAATAAACCAGGATTTCGCGAATACCTTCCTTCCTAGAGATGTACTGTTGGTGCTTCCAAATAGTTTATGGGGTTTGTATTTCCTTTCGATTCTTTTGTGGTTTACCTTTACGTTGTTATCTTATAGTATTTGTGGTTTTTACTACGCGGAAATTACATATAGTTGCCTACGTACGGCAAACATAACAAAACAATCTATTAACCTTTGGCATGTTTTCGAACGTGTTCAGGAAACCTTTTTCTGTTCCATTCAACATGTCATCGTGTTAAGATCAAAGTAAGGCTCAACAACGCTGCTAAATCCTTAAGGCCGACACAGAATTTTCGAAACCACTCTGAACCTCGTTTTTATCGCTTTGAATTGTACATGGCTTTCATCGTTTACTTCGCTTCGCTACGCTTCACTTTCAAGCATTGTTAACGTGTCGTCGCTTGGCTTCAATAAACGTTTTTCAATAAAGTTTGTTTAGTATGAAAACGTTTCAATGCTTGTGCTTGTGTTTCTGATGATTTGCATGAACTCTTGTACTTGCGCTTCTGCTTGCGTTTGTGCTTGCGTCGCTCTAGTGTTGAGTCTACACTAGAGCACTAGATAAGAGTTCACAAGTGTTAAGATGTGGCCGTTTGCAATTCATTTTTGACGTTAGCCTTTAACAAGGACAGAAGAAGAAAGGCTGACAAAGCAGTTGAGATAAATCAACTCCAAGGCAGTCTCCATGGAAGAAATTGGGCACAACCATCGCATCCTGCCCAGTCTTCTCCGTCATCTATAATTTCGCAAATGCGATTGGAGATATTCTTTGTCCGCGACATTTACATTTTTCGCGGGAAAAGTTTGTCTCGCCACTTATGCCCATGTGAAATATCCTGTGACATTCCGTGACGCTTAAACGAAGTAGTTGGTACATACGCTGAACACCCCTATACTCCGCCCGGGCGTTAATTTTTCCCCCAGTGATCGTGAGGTAACACAACAGGGGCACCCAACGAGAATATAGTTCAAAACCACTTAAACATAGCATTCTTAAAGTGTTTTAGTATTAAAAAGGTAGATATAAGCGTATTTTTTCCCCTAAAATTTTTTGATCTGTTCGGATTTCCTAGCTGAAAGTCTTGTGATCCGAAAATTATAGCGATCAAAACTTACCTTTTCGAAAATTTCAGCCAGAAAAAAGGCTCCCGAAAATTCTAGGTGACCTTTTTACGTTAAAAATCCGTTAAAAAGGGGCTATAATACTATTGTTTTTTAGATGTTCGATCGGCAAAATCACAACGGTGGCATTGATGCATTCGTTTAGAGTTTGATACGTCCAGTGTTTGGCCAAGAGACGAACTGAATTTGATAGAATTCATCCAATCGAAAGTTTGGTCATTCGATCCTCATGCAGTGAAATATTCTATGAAGAACTGGACAACAACGACATCGGCCGCGCGTTTGCAAAATCCAACGGCTTTCGTTTCAAAGCTGCCTAGCAGTAAGTCCAATTTTCGGTCCAGAGACTAGCTTCTCATTAAATTGAATGCAACCCATCGAAAATTTGTCGACGGTTATTAATTCTAGTTCTGTGAAAAACTGATGAAAATAATCCGAAACAGGCTGTTGACGGTTAATTTAAAAAGTAGTGAAAAATAAGCAAACGTTCCTCTCAATCAAGATCTCATACTTATAGAAGTTCAGATAGAAACGAAGCACCGGTCAGGCAGGATCTCTGACAAATAACTTGCTTAATTTTTAAAATAACGTCGGTATGGCAGCGCAACTTTCACCTCCAAGAACAGTGTTGACAAAATTAAGTTGTGCGGCTTTGGTTGGAATGCATAGACACGTGACCAGCCGCAACCAGGGTACTTTCTCGAGGTAGAGAGAGGACCCTTGGAACGAAGTTGGGTATGGGATAAATGGCGTCACTCTTTTGTTCCTTCAGTACAGGATCCTTGGGTTTGGAAAAGATATGGTTTCACGCTAAGAAGGCTTTTTGGGCAACTTTGACGTTGTAAACACCCCTTCGATCTGAAACAGACCTGGTGGAACCTGGTTGTTCACCAGGTTTTTAACAAAAACTCGACCAGGGCAGACAAAAATCCGGAATTCCAAACTCGTGACTTTTTCTTGCAGGGGAGCACTCCTCACCAGAGAAACTAAAATTCTACACCAGGGAGTTAATATTCAAGACAATCATACAACCGAAAATGAAAGCTATACCTGTGTTGCCAAAACCCACTGACCACTTTTTAGGTAAAGAACTGACGAACTTGGTCCATTGTGAATTGATACTCGGTTACGTCATTGAAAACATTTTTTGAGTAAACCTGTATAAAACAGGAAATTATCAGCGTGTGATACAAAAAGGTAAAAAGACTTAACTGCTGAAATCTTTTCTCCAGGAAATTAATAGTACAGGATTGTAAAAAGACTTCACTGTTCAAATTTTTCCTCCAGGAAATTCATTAGTAGCTGAGCTTTCACCATATTCACTCCAAACCCATAATGTGTACCATCATAACTCTTAATTCCAACAGTTAGATTAAAAACATCAAACACAGGAATTCTATGAGGCTGTAGGTATTCCTTCATTTGGCGATTGTATTCCATTATCCTGTCATTGTTCTGTGTTTTAAGATACTGCACCGGTTTCAGAGTTCCCTGTGTATGACCAGTGGCCCATATGATCAAAGGCCATTCACTTCTGCTGTTTTTCTTTAGCTGAATAATAGGATCCATATACCTCGACTTCACGGCATTAAAGTCAAGGTTCATATGAAGGCCAACACCGACGACGACAACGCTTTTGCTCTTGTTAAGATTTTCACGAATCACGTTGAGAGCCATTCCAGCGCGACCTAAATTGTAAGCGGGAATGCATTTTACACTGTTGTTAAATCGACCTTGACAAACTTTATGAGCGGGTATTCCCTGTGAAGTCATAGCAATCTTCCCAGCGCAATTAGACTTTGCCGAATCGACGAATTGAAGATCATACGAGCAAGTCTTTTTCGCATCATCTGTTATACCTTGCCGGAGCGCACCTTCTTTAGCATCGTTCGTTATTAGAACCATCAATGCGTTAAAGAAATGCCTTATTATCGAGTCACCCATAAAAGTAAGATTTGAAATTCGATTATTTAGGAAATCGCAGGTTTCTTTGCTGGTGAAGTTTTTGAACATGCACCCAGATGATGGAATGTACTCGAACAGTTCCGCAGATATTTGCTTCCTAAAATCAATGCAGTTTTTACATGAGCAAAATTCTGTTCCAGAACCACAGCGGCCTTTGTCATTATTACAACAGGGCGCGGAACTGTTTTCGTCACACTGCGACGCAATATTGCCAGCTAATTTAAAATTGGTGCCACAGCGCATGTCACTTCTGTGTAGGACAATTGGTAAGCGACGCTCTTTCCTAATATGGATATCCATTTGTTCTCGATTAATTTCCTCTATAAGAGTCACACTCGCTCGTTTCCTCCAGATTCCCTGCGTCATCTGGTACAGCACGTTGCGCCTGCATTTCGATACATTCTTCTTATCCGTTTGTATGGTGGTTGTGCCATTGCGGCTATTTTTCGGTGTTGGCTTCTCTTCAATGAAATGAAGTGCTTCCCAGTTGAGATTTAATTTCATCGTGACTAAACAGACGATCAGGACAAGGCCAGTGAATATTAGGAAATATTGTGATCTGGCCGCTGAAATAAAATACGGAAGAAAAGTAAGTGACTCAGTGATTTCATGGCAAGGTATACACGAGATAATTCATAAGTAGTTCGAGTTGCATCCTCCAAAATGTATCTTCAAAGCAAAATAAAAACCTTAAACAGATTTGTCTTCCTTGCTTTTAAATTCATTACACATATTTATTCTTTTCTTTTTCTTTGCTTTTTACTTATTATAATATATCTGATTTCTAATAGAATTAATTTGGCACGCCTCCACTAGCTTTTTCTTGCTAACTGCGTGCCAAACAACGGTACTTGTAATGTTACGATAATAAATGTCTTGTCTTGTCTTCTAACTTGCGATCGCGACTTAGTTACTTGCGATCGCAACTTACTAACTTGCGATCGCAACTTAGTAACTTGCGATCGCGACTTTCTAACTTGCTATCGCAACTTACTAACTTGCGATCTCGACTTACTAACTTGCGATCGCGACTTACTAACTTGCGATCGCAACTTACTAACTTGCGATCTCAACTTACTAACTTGGGATCGCCACTTAGTAACTTGCGATCGCGACTTAGTAACTTGCGATCTCAACTTACTAACTTGGGATCGCCACTTAGTAACTTCCGATCGCCACTTAGAAACTTGCGATCGCGATTTACTAGCTTGCGATCGCAACTTACTAACTTGCGATCGCGACTTACTAACTTGCGATCGCGATTTACTAGCTTGCGATCGCAACTTAGTAATTTGCGATCTCGACTTACTAACTTGCGATCGCAACTTACCAACTTCCAATCTCAACTTACTAACTTGAGATCTCTACTTACTAACTTGCGATCGCAACTTAGTAACTTGCGATCTCGACTTACTAACTTACGATCGCAACTTACTAACTTGGAATCGCGACCTACTAACTTGCGATCGCGACTTACTAGCTTGCGATCGCAACTTAGTAACTTGCGATCGCGACTTACTAACTTGCGATCTCAACTTACTAACTTGCGATCTCAACTTACTAACTTGCGATCTCAACTTACTAACTTGCGATCTCAACTTACTAACTTGCGATCTCAACTTACTAACTTGCGATCTCAACTTACTAACTTGCGATCGCGACTTACTAACTTGCGATCTCAACTTACTAACTTGTAATCGCGAATTACTAACTTGCGATCCCAACTTACTAACTTGCGATCGCAACTTACTAACTTGCGATCGCAACTTACTAACTTGCGATCGCAACTTACTAACTTGCGATCTCAACTTACTAACTTGCGATCGCAACTTACTAACTTTCGATCGCACCTTACTAACTTGCGATCTCAACTTACTAACTTGCGATCTCAACTTACTAACTTGCGATCGCAACTTACTAACTTGCGATTTCAACTTACTAACTTGCGATCGCAATTTAGTAAGTTGTGATCGCGACTGAGTAACTTGCGATCACAACTTACTAACTTGCGATCGCGACTTAGTAACTTGCGATCTCGACTTACTAACTTCCGATCGCAGCTTGGTAACTTGCGATCGCAACTTACTAACTTGCGATCTCAACTTACTAACTTGCGATCGCAACTTAGGAACTTCCAATTGCGACTTAGTAACTAGCGATCGCATCTTAGTAACTTGCGATCGCAACTTCCTAACTTGCGATCTCAACTTACTAACTTGGGATCGCAAATTACTAACTTGCTATCGCAACTTAGTTACTTGCGATCGCGACTTAGTAACTTGCGATCGCGACTTACTAGCTTGCGATCGCAACTTACTAACTTGCGATCGCGACTTAGTAACTTGCGATCGCAACTTACTAACTTACGATCGCAACTTAGTAACTTGCGATCTCAACTTACTAACTTTGGATCGCAACTTACTAACTTGCTATCGCAACTTACTAACTTGCGATCTCAACTCACTAACTTGCGATCGCAACTTACTAACTTGTTATCGCAACTTACTAACGTGCGGTCGCGACTTACTAACTTGCGATCGCAACTTAGTAACTTGCGGTCGCGACTTACTAACTTGCGATCTCAACTTAGGGCTGGTTCACACTTTGACATAAGCATAAGCATAAACATAAGCATAAGCATAAACATAAGCATACGAAAAATATGTGTGATTCGGGGTTACATAAGCATAAGCATAAGCACAAGGAATGGAACGTTTTCCATTTCCTTATGCTTCTGCTTATGCTTATGTAACCCCGGTTCACACATATTTTTTTATGCTTATGCTTATGCTTATGCTTATGCTTATGTCAAAGTGTGAACCAGCCCTTAGTAACTTGCGATCGCGACTTAGTAACTTGAGTTCGGAACTTACTAACTTGCGATCGCAACTTACTAACTTGCGATCTTAACTTACTAACTTGCGATCGCAACTTAATAACTTGAGATCGCAACTTACTAACTTGCGATCTCAACTCACTAACTTGCGATCTCATCTTACTTACTTGCTATCGCAACTTACTAACTTGCGATCTCAACTTACTAACTTGCTATCGCAACTTACTAATTTGCGATCGCAACTTACTAACTTGCGATCCGAACTCACTTATTTGGGATCGCAACTTATTAACTCAAGATCGCATGTTAAGTTGCGATCTTAAGTTAATAAGTTGCGATCGCAAGTAAGTCGCGATCGCAAGTTAGTAAGGTGCCATCGCAGGTTAGTAAGTTGCGATCCCAAGTTACTAAGTTGGTATTGCAAGTAAGTCGCGATCGCAAGTTAGTAAGTTGCGATCGCAAGTTAGTAAGTTGGGATCGCAAGTTACTAATTCGCGATTACAAGTTAGTAAGTTGAGATCGCAAGTTAGTAAGTCGCGATCGCAAGTTAGTAAGTTGAGATCGCAAGTTAGTAAGTTGAGATCGCAAGTTAGTAAGTTGAGATCGCAAGTTAGTAAGTTGAGATCGCAAGTTAGTAAGTCGCGATTGCAAGTTAGTAAGTTGAGATCGCAAGTTAGAAGGGCTTTACGTTTAGTTTCTTTCCGCAATAACAGAGAGTATGCCATCCCTTTATTCGTATGTTCTAATATCATCCCAGTTGATGTGCTTTACTTCAAATCTATAGCTATTTTTATGTACGATGTCATTAACCAAAGTGTTCCTATGAACCTATTAAAACTTTTGGATCGATTAGACTCTGTGCACTCGTATAGAACCAGGTCTGCATCCATGAGTAAATTTTATATTAAATCGGTTTCAAAGCTGACACAACTGAGCCACTCATTTTCTAGAATAGGTTGTAAAATCTGGAATGAATTACCGGAATCTTTCCATGCAAAAAGTAAAGCATCCTTTAAGAAATGCTTTCAGACCATATTGCTAAAACTTGATTAAGAGGATATTTATGTTGATATCAATACTCTCATGAAAAACGGCAAACGTAACAGTAACTAGCATGAACCACTAATTTTAATTTTAATTTACAGTCATTATTTCGCAGTTAAACTACTACAAATTAATTACTGATTTATCTTTAAATTATCCCTGTAAATAATAAGTTTTTTCTATGAGTTATTTTGACTAATACTCTACACTACCTGCCTAGATTAGCTTATGCTATTTACAGATTAGCGTAATATTTGTTACTAGTTAGATTAATGTGTTTTTAATAAATTTGATTTGATTTGATTTCCAGATCTTTCAAAAGGGTTTTAATGCAAATTGTAAAAGAGGCTAAGGTTTAGGATTTCGCGATTTTATTTCTTGTGTTATCATGGTTGCATCAAGGTAATCATCTTTGTCTTTTAAAATTTCGAATAGCATACTGATTAATTTTTTGACATATCTCTCATTCTACCTCTTATCTCATTCCATACTTTAGCGCCAAAAATTGGGACGACTTGTCTTTGTTTTTCAAGATTAAATTTTTTGATGTACATATTATTTTTAGAGGATGATATTGTGTTATATTCATGAATAGATGATGTCTGTGAGAACAAGTTAACGATTTTTGAGGGTGCAGAATTAGTATGAATATCATGCACTAGGTAAGATACGGACTTAAAATAGAGAAAGCTAATTGGCAGTATATTTGCATCAATAAAAAGAAGAATGGCATGAACTTTCCTGTTGGCAAAAAATATGAAACGGATAACTTTTTTCTGAGCAATAAGATTTTTGTTAAATGTGTTTTTTACGCCTGTCCCCA
>OX453278.1:20404197-20561697 GCA_949710005.1 Ricordea florida | reverse complement strand
ACTTCACAGCTGCTTAAGTTGTGTGCATAACTGCGATGATCAATTAATGTCCTTTCATGTTAATCCGCAGTTCAAATATATGGTCTTTTCATATATTCATTTGCATCATTCTTCTTCATCTACGGGTATATTACGAACTCACAATATGACAAGCTCCCAGCTGGCTTGATAGCTCAGTTGGTAGAGCACTGCTCCGGTATCGCAGAGGTCATGGGTTCGAATCCCGTTCAGGCCTGAGTTTTTTTTTTTCAGGCTGTAACTTCACAGCTGCTTAAGTTGTGTGCATAACTGCGATGATCAATTAATATCCTTTCATATTAATCCGCAGTTCAAATATATGGTCTTTCATATATTCATTTGCATCATCTTGAAAATTGTTCAGTTTATGAATGCGCGAGGTATCTGTCATCCTAAGGAATGTTGAACCTTGTTTTGCCCAGCACAATTTAAAGCCCTTGGCTTGTTGAACCTTTTTTGCCTCGGTTAACAGTGCTTGGTTAAGCGGAGATAAGTGATTGTTAATACCAAGCCGTGAATATGACACTTCAATGCCGTAACCCAACTGTCTCGGGGTGACTTTGAAAACCTCTTTCCGTGCTGCCATCACTCTTTCTTTGACTTGTCTCCTACCAAACTTGCAAATTATGGGGTTCGGACGACTTGAAGCTTTACGAGCAGAAACGCGGTGGGCTATATCGATATCTTGCATGGAAACATCCTTCACACCCATTGAATGAAATAACTGTATACATAGTTTAGCCGTCGACTCTGAGTTCTCTCGCTCCGCGAAAGTAGGGAAGCCAAAGATTTTGATGTTATACTGATAACTGTAAGCCTGAATTTCATCAATAGCAAGGCGTAATACATTGCATTTGTGGTGTAAACCATTCAATTTGGCCTTAATTGACTGTAGCTCTTTCATGATTCCATTTTACTGACTACTTATAAAATCAACAGATTTACTTTGCCCCAGTGAAAGTGGACACGATGAGGCGCCATCTTGAGATTTGTAAATTACAAGCTTCGATAGCTTCTTAACCTCCTCATTAGTCGCTTGTAAATCGGTTTTCATTTTTTCGTTTCCTTTTCTAAGCTTTTCCATCGGCTTCTTCCCTTTGCTTTAGGTTTTAGTAATAGAAATTTAACAGAGATTTACACCGAACTAGAGCTCAAAAAGAGCGCGACCTACTCGCTCGAAGGCCATGCGCAGAAGATATGAGTAAGTTGCGATAGCAAGTTAGTAAGTTGCTATCGCAAGTTAGTAAGTTGCGATAGCAAGTTACTAAGTTGCGATCGCAAGTTAGTAAAACGCAATCGCAGTTAGTAAGTTGTGATCGCAAGTTAGTGAGTCGCCATCGCAAGTTGGTAAGTTGCCATCGTAAGTTAGTAAGTTGCCATCCCAAGTTAGTAAGTCGCCATCGCAAGCTAGTAAGTTGCGATCGCAAGTTAGTAAGTCGCTATCGCAAGTTAGTAAGTTGCGATCGTAAGTTACTAAGTTGTGATCGTAAGTTAGTAAGTCGCGATCGCAAGTTAGTAAGTCGCGACCACAAGTAAGTAAGGCGAGATAGCAAGTTAGTAAGTTAAGATAGCAAGTTAATAAGTTGCGATAGCAAGTTAGTAAGTCGCGATCGCAATTTAGTAAGTTGAGATCGCAAGTTAGTAAGTCGCGATCGCAAGTTAGTAAGTTGCGATCGCAAGTTAGTAAGTTGAGATCGCAGATTAGTAAGTTGTGATCGCAAGTTAGTAAGTTGCGATCGCAAGTTAGGAAGTTGCGATCGCAAGTTAGTAAGTTGCGATCGCAAGTTAGGAAGTTGCGATCGCAAGTTGGTAAGTTGTGATCGCAAGTTAGTAAGTTGCGATCGTAAGTTAGTAAGTTGCGATCGCCATTTAGTGAGTTGCGATCGCAAGTTACTAAGTTGTGATCGCAAGTTAGTAAGTCGCGACCGCAAGTTAGTAAGTCGAGATAGCAAGTTAGTAAGTTGGGATAGCAAGTTAATAAGTTTCGATAGCAAGTTCGTAAGTCGCGATCGCAATTTAGTAAGTTGAGATCGCAAGTTATTAAGTCGCGATCGCAATTTATTAAGTTGAGATCGCAAGTTAGTGAGTTGCGATCGCTAGTTAGTGAGTTGCGATCGCCAGTTAGTAAGTCTATAGGTTCGTATATTCGTAGTCACAAATTGTAGTTTTTTTCATCGTTTTTGGCATCGCGCGAGACTTGTTCGTGTATTTACATAAAGAGAATGAGACCCGGTTCAGACGCCGCTCCACTCATGTGCCAAACCTAACTGATGAATTAAGTCCGGCAAAAGACCGGCCTCTGAATCAGATTGGTCCGTCAGTTTTAATTCGACGCGGCAACGTTTTTAACATCGACAAGGTCTGCCGCATTATTCAACACTGGAGCGGCAACTGATTCATACGGCGCTCTTCTTGTGTGCCGAACGAGATGCATTAATCATGACAATGTATAAATGTATAATGCCTTCTCCGTATATAAATACATTCTAGGTTCGACACACGGTACGCTGTCTGAATCAGCTGTCACGCCAATGTCGCTCCAAAGTCGAACCTAATTTAATTAGTTTCTAAAGAAATTCGCTCCGACGAAGGGCTAACGCTCGAAACGTCACCACCTCCCTTTTACCTTATGGTGGTATAACTTACTTAATCAACTCGTTTGATTTAGCCAATTTCTAATTTAATTAGGTTCGGCACATAAGTGGAGCGGCGCGTGAACTGGGTCTAAGACATCATCTTCCGAGGTTTGAACTCCCGAGCCCTCGCGAAACATCAGATTAAAGGGCAAGTACGATACCACTGCGCCACCAAGGCATCATTCTACACATTACCCATCCCACGTAAACGCCCCCAAGGGTCTTGTTTCTGTACATTTTAACCTCGATAACTGGAACCTTCGATAACTCGAAATCCTGCGAACGGGGAATTTTTACTTCTTTTCAGGTAATTTTCCTTGTAATGTTACCCTCGATAACTCGAAGTCGATTTTAACTTTTGCGATTGATGTGCTTGAAACACATAGTTTGTTTTTGAGCAATTTGTTAAGTTTTTCTTTCGGTTTGGGTTCCCCGTTTAGCACTTTGTCACGTGATCGCTTTTCCATATTTGGTTTGAACACGAGACCTCGTTCTGCGAGAGGTTAAAAGTTGTGAATCGCCATCTTGATCTGTCTCCAGTTTATTTGCTAACACAGTGCATTATTGACTTGAAATCCGGCACATAGAAGCTCTCCAAGATTATTGACAACAAGACGATCTAAGATCGTAAGTCGGACAACAGGTAGACGTGCTGTTATGAGTGTTGACCACTTATGGTGCGGAGTGGTCCAAAAAGAAATGCTAAGGGTACCAAGGTCCTGGTTTCCAACGTGGCATTTTTGTTTTCGTTTCCTCGAGTTTCATCGCGAGGCACCTTGTCTTTATCAGCAAATGCTCTTCTGTCACTCTGTCCACATTTTCTATTCACTGGTAACTCGTTTGATTTCTGCTTTGATTCTAGTGAGACATTCGCTAAAAAATCATTTGATTCTTTTGCTATTTTCAGTTCGTGGAACGACCCGTTTCGAAATATACGCTCATTACACACACCATCTTTTAGAGTGGGTCTACCGCGAACGATGTGTGGGTCTGTATGTTTGAGCGTAGAAAAGATGACACCATTTGTTTTCGACATATTCGCCATCGTTTTCGACATCGTAGAAAGAAGGTTGCGCCCGTATTACGTGTCTGCGGTATTCCCCATTGCACGTGACTGCGATTTGCGATGAAACTCGAGTGTAAACCTATAGTCAGTTGCCCGACTAATAAGAGAATGGCTGCCAATAAACGCCAGGGACAGACCATTCTTATAGATAATCACGAATATACATTTTTTTAAAAAAAATTAACTACTGGACTAGCTATTCCTGCTTTTTTCAATGCTTTTGTTTGTTTTCTTTGGTTTTGTTGTTTTTATGTTCTTACATTGCTAGAAACGTTAGAATAAAGCATGTGTAAGCATAACTGAAACCTCTTTGATCAGGTTTTTTTTTTTGTTTTGGTCTTTCTTCGGACTCCCTTTAACTCGAAACCACGAAATAACTCGAAGAAATTTCAAAATCTCTTGGCAATTCGGGTTATCAGAGTATAGCTGTATTCGCTTCGTACTACACATACAATGCTATATGAAGCTTTTCTCGTATCATTTCATTTGTCAGCATGGTCAGGAGCCCATGGAATTTAAAGAATTATTCCATGTGCGAGCGTTGGATATGAGACCAGGCCAGTCTCATGTCCAACAAGCGCGAATGGAATAATTGTTTTATTCAATTTTATTTTTTTTTTAATTCCAGACGTTTTGAGCATTGAAGATTGAGCTAAATTTCATTGAATTCTGTTTAAATTTTACAAAACGACCGGAAGTAGATGTTACAAAAGCAGCAACAAGGCCGCAAGAAGATCACATGACATGCGCGCCGTTTGCAAAATTCGCTGAATGGAAAGATTTCAAGCAAGAAACACTGCGGCTCAATAATAACAGTCATTTAGAATTGATGGAACGTCTACTAAATGTTCAATCCGCGTTGGGAATTTTCAAAATGTGTTTAAGGTTTAAGACATACATACATACATACATACTTTATTGACTTTCCCCTTAGAGGCTTTTCAAAGACAATACAACAATAATTTAAAAATACTTAAAAACTCTAAGATAATATTCAGAATTAAAATTAATTAACTAGAATTAGGAATCTATAAAATCCTTGATAAGTTTACGTTTAAGATAAAACTTAAAGGCAGATACTTTCTCGAGAGTTTTTAGAGAGCAAACGTCGAGAAGTTCAATAAGTTTGGTGAACCTGTGCTTTGCCATGTGATGCAGACGGTGAGCGACGATAAGTTTTCACAAGAACGTTTCTAGTGTTGTTGTTTAATTGCTATCGTGGCTTCATGATCTGGATGTGTGGTGGTAACTGTGTCTCGTTATAGAATTGATACCGTTCCTATCGATGTTATTGAAATACCGCTCGGTGAAACATCCGTCGCTTTTCCCTGGTGACGTGTAAATATTCTTACATGAGGCTCGAATTAAGCTCTTCTTTACTCAATTCTACACTTGGTTTTTGGTTTCTGGGCCTAATGATGATATTTCAGTAAACGAAGCCATAATCCTACCTGGTTTCATGGTTCTGTTCACAGCGTGTTAGCCTGTGTGGTCAACTAAATGTTTACTCCTTGAAGCCGCGGATCTCGGACTAAGCTGTCGACTTTGCAGAGTTCAGCTCCACACTTCCAGTAGCGTAGGAGGCCAACAGTGTTAAGATCTCAAACAAGTTGGCTGAAATGGTAGTGGTTGTCTAATTATGACGTAAGCAGCAAGATTCGAAGTGAGAATTAAGCCTTTTTCACCGCAATTTTACTTTTCTGATGCTCAGGACGAATTTTGATTATACTTAAACAGCAGGTGTTACCGTTAAGTAAATGATTCTTAGACTGAAGGATTGGTTTCTAATAGCAACACAATGCTAGTCAGGCTGTTTTTATTACTTATGTCGATGCCGCATGGAGTCGCTAGGAAAACTCAGTCATAAATATGCATAGGATTGAAAACATCACACTCGAAAGGTCTAACCTTCTTTGCGTACTGGGAACGTAGAACCTAGCAATTCCGATAAAATGCTTCGTATCCCATTGTAGAGAACAGGAACTAGTTTGTAAAAAAGGACTGGAACGAGAGAGAGATAAAAGAAAATGACGAGCCATGAGTAGAGTGTACGACGATTAAACTAGTTAAAATTGGTTGCGTAGTCATCTTACTTCTCGTATACCCAAGCAAAATTGGCGACCCCACCAGGACTTGAAACTAGTCAAGGATGAAAGACAGGAAGGAGCACTTGTGGCGACCGGTTTTGGTACGTATGTGTGTGAGATTATTCGTGTTTTGTTCGCTGTGACCACGTGCTTGAGTTGCCCGCCAGAGTTGTCAACCGGATTTGCGGAAAAGAACGAAGACGCGTTGTCGATACACGTTATGGCTGAAGAACTTCAATTGGAAATACAGTCTAACATTTGTGCCGCGGAATGGAGCTCACTCGAGAGAATTGTCAAGTTTCTTAAGGTCGAATGCGAGGGAAAGACGAAACTTGCGGTGTCGAAACATGTTGTCCAGCAACTCGACGAAGGAATCAGCAAATTGGAAGAGGCTGAAGTCGTGCCTTACCTTGAAGATGTGAAAAAGCTGCTGACAGGAAAACCGTTTTCTGGTATTAAGAAGGAAGGTATGAGTGGAAAGTCAATTCGCAGTGATTCAAAACCTCCCACAGTGGCGGAAGAAGATTCAGTTCAGAAATTGTTGGCGACTAGTGCTTTACGTAGACAGTTTAAGATTAATGGTCAAATTGGGGAGCCAGGACAGAAACATAAAATTAGTTTCTCTTCACTGGTGCGTCAAATTCAAACTGGGCTGGCTCAAGGTTATGTTGAAAGTGAAATTGTTGATGATGTTATTCGTTCAATTGCACCTGGTTTGGTTCTTCGAAGTTATCTCCAAACTTACAAAGATTTGACATGGGATAGATTGAAGAAACTTCTCCGTAGTCACTATGGTGCAAAGAATGTATCAGAACTTTATTCAGCGCTAGTATCTTTATATCAAAGTCCAAAAGAATCACCTCAGGCATTTTTGATGAATGCTCTAGATTTGAGGCCGCAAATCATGTTCGCATGTTGTGAGGATGATGATGACGTATCACTTAAGTATGACCCTGGGCACTTACAACAGTTATTTCTAATGTTTTTACAGCGTTGAACAACTTTATCTCGAAAACGGTTATACACAGAAAGGAAAAAATACAACACATATATAAATGCTAATTTGAATGGAAAAAACGATTGTTGGATAACAAAAGGAAAAACGCCTTAACCAATGATAAACTGAATTAACAATTCCTGTGAAATACATAACAATTCAAATAACAACCGTCAAATACTTTCGGAATAACGACAATTTCTTCGGTCAGTGGAAACTGGCTTACAGGATGAAAGTATTCGTGGGAAAATCCGCCCATTCCTAAAAGGATCCGAATGTGTCAGATGAAGTACTGATGCAACAGATGAGCATGGCCACATCAGCAGAACAAGAAAGGGACAGGAAGCTAAGGAACAACAGCAAGTTGAAACCACCAGCATTATCAGTATCTGCACTATCTGAGGACTTACCCAAAGACAAGACAGAAAGTAGAAAGCCTACCCTTCAGAATGATTTTCTTGCAGCTATCAGTGCAATTAAGTCAAAGGTTGAGGCATTAAAAGGAGAGATTAGAAGGAAGAGCAATGACGACAGTGTACCTTCAAGGAAGGGGCTGGAGAGAGGAAGACCACTTATGTGTTCGAGCTGTTTCGAGAGCAAGAAAGAATATTGTAATCACTGTTTCAAGTGTGGGAGCGACACCAATTTTGCAAGGGGATGCAGGAAGCAGTTAAACCAGAATCGACTGATCCCGCGAGACAGAAAGCAGTCGTGAATCCACCAGAGTCTCACCAATGTAACCACTGCTGTAAAACTGGGAGAGGGCATGGACAACTTAAAAGGTGTAGTCAGTGTCAAAGTGTATGGTACTGTTCTGTAAGATGTCAGAAAGAACACTGGCCTGAACACAAAGTGTTGTGCCAAGCAATAAGTCATCTCTCTAAGAGTGGTAGCTATAAATCTAAAGAGTTTATAGACCCAGCATGTGTTAGCCATTTAACTCCAAGGGAACATGCTAAAGGTATTGGCCTTGTTGACAAGAAGTGTACGGTAAAGTTGCTTGCTCAATGACTGTAAATTTGACATGTTGTGGGACACTGGTGCCAAAGTATCAGCAACACTTAGGACACGTACCCATAAGACAGTTGTCTGGGCTCCTGGATACAAGTCTAAATTTGACAGCAGTGAATGGGACTAAAGTACTCTACATTGGGTGGGTGGAAGTCAGAATGAAGTTAATTCCTCCCAACAGTCATAGTAATCAAGAGGAACTGTTAGTGTCTTTCCTAGTAACATCAGAAAAGTTAGACTATCCTATTCTGGGATACAATGTCATTGAAGAATTAGTAAGTCAGGACCAGAGCCCAAAACCGACAATTTACAAAAGCTTTCCTGGGACAGATAAGACAAAAGTAGATGCCCTAGTGAACTTCATTCAGAGTTCAAACTCAGCTGCCATTTGCAAAGTGAGAACTGGAAGGAGAGATGTGGTCATCCCTAAGGATAGCACAGTAGTTGTTTGAGCCAGATAAATTGGTACAGTTACCAGACGGATTGGAAATTAATGAGACATTGTTAAACATCAAACTAGGAAAAACATCTAAGGCTCAAATTGCTGTATCCAATGGGAGAGGTCATGACATCATGCTTAGGAGCCGCGTGTCAATAGGAGTTCTTGAAGCAGTTAAATTAGTGACAGCAGCGGACGTCAGGCTGAGTGAGTGCAGGACCCAGTGTGACCAACATCTCGAGAAGCATGAGCATCCGGAATCCATAGAATCAGCTCCCCTTGAGCAGCAATATAAAGAAGGCAAAAACCCCCTTCCAGCGGTTGATCTCAGTGGCTTGGATTACAACCATGTTCACACTTGCCAGTTGAAACGCCACTCAAGTCATCTAAGTGTCGCGGTGCAGTGCCTAGGAGAACCAACAGACAGCAGGCTTCACAGGAGGAAACAGCTGGAACCACAAATGAGGGCACCCTCAGTCTAACACCTGCCCAACTCCATGAATTATACGGGTACATGAGCTATAATGCTGAAGACAATAGCAGAATTGCTCCGGAGTTAGTTGTAACAAGACACCAGAACAGGAACAGAACAGAACCCTTCTCAAGTTGATGGCCCGAGGTTACAAGATATTGAAGACCCAGGCGTCCTAGATAATATGGTAGATGATGAGGCTGTAGATGGTTTGTCCTTGAGAAAGTCGCAGCGTCTAACCAGACCACCGCTTATAATGACCTATGATGTAATGGGGCAACCTTCCTTTCAACCCCACACCACAGCAGGAATTCAGGGCATCACAGTGTCGTTCCCACTGCAATCATGGCAACGCGTAACAATACCATGGATGCTGCCACCTGTCCTGCAGTCCTATTTTGTACCCTTTCCAGTACTGGTTCAGCCTATGTATCCTACACCTATGCAGTGTTACTGACAGACTTTTGGAAGTTGAGAGGCAGTAGACTGAACTGTTCCAGTTAAAGCCACCTTAAGCCACATAAGACAACACTGATAAATGTTTCGTTCGTATTGCCTGATTTCGTACATTATGGCATTGTTCTAGGTTATGAGGTCTAATCTCGTCTTATTAAGAAATTTGTTTTTGTATCTCACAATGTTTGGAATTCATCGCGCGAAGATCACGTCCTTTGGTATCTTGGACAAAGCACGGATGTATTTCTGCTAATTCCTGGTCGCGACCCGCCTCTAAACATTACAATTTTCTGGAGACATTTAGATTAATCCTGGTCCGGAGACTTTAACTCAAAACAACATGAAGAGTCGAAATGAAAATCTCCGAATATCTTGGATTTGCATACGAATACTCGAGTTATATATTATACTCCCGTGCTGAACTACTTCGCATTTGTCGCGCGTCTCGCAGCTTTGTTTGTGGATCCGTTCTCTCACAGCGTTCAGAGACAAGTAGAATTCCATGAAATATTCTGAATGAGATGAGGACGTAGCCAGAGAAAATCCACATACAGTGATGGTAGCTTTACGTTTTTGATTGACAATATGACGTCATGAACAACGGAGAAATGTGGCGTCAAAATTTTGAATTGGGAATTCGCCTGAATTAACTTAACTCTGTAAATTGAATCTGCATTAAAAAAATTCAATTGTCACAAAGTTATAGCTTGTTGAAGAAGTTCAAATTTCCTGCCAAATGTAGGGAATTAACCATATATGGTCAAACTTTAGGAGTATTTATACTCAAACTGCTTAAACGAAACGGTAAAAGAAACTAAGCGAGTAGTATAAAAAATCAGAGTTGTAGCTTTTTGAACTCTTGACATAGGGTCCTGTGTTGCTCATTACGTCACTTAGTAACAAAGTGACGTCATATTTCTTGCTTTAATGACGTCAGAGGTTAATTAAGCACATAGTTCCCAAGTTAAAAAAACTACAAATTTGTTCTTGTATGCTATTGCCCTTGTTTCTTTCAATTTTAATTCATCGTGTTTAACTGTAAATACCCTTAAGTTTGACGATATATGCTAATAAAAAATTAAATCCTACAACTTCCTCTTATCACTGTCACCAACATGATAACTTATAACGTCGCGCCATTTCAACGGAAATTGACAGGATTTTTACTAAAAATCTTCATTTTTAAATGAAATTGACAGGATTTTTACTAAAAATCTTCATTTTCAAAGACGTGTTTTGCGATTTAAAAATCGCAAAACACGTCTTTGTTACTTTTAGGATCAATTTCCTATTTCTAAAGTTTGGCGCCAAATTTGGAGGCGCTTTATGACGTCACATTGCCAATCATGTTTGTCAAACCATAGCCATTAGTTATGGAATTTGTATCGGTAATAGCATGGTTTGTAGTGATATTTGGTGTAAATACCACGAGGGATATTTCAAAATTGTTGTACGAAATTTCAAGAGCCGTTAGGCGAGTGAAATTTGAGACAATTTTGAAATATCTAGAGTGGTATTTATGCCAAATATCACGTACAAATCATGCTATTATTTGTTTATACTACTACTCGCAAAAGGTTTGTAATTTTCACATGTAGGTATTTCAAATTAAGCAGAAATACCACTGCTCTTAGCCAATCAAGTTACAGAAATTTCTCATGTAGTAGTATAACTCAAGAAATCTTCCTGCAAAGTTTTATTCTATTCGGATACTTCTGCACCCCTCGATAAACTATGCGGGAGCGAAGCACCCGTTTTCGACCATGGAGGAAGTACTTTTATAATTTATAGTTTTATTTTATTTTTTTGGTAATGTATTTTCGTTTTCTCTTTAATATATGATTTTAAAGCGCTATTGATCAGGATATGTAAATACGCGCTGTCTAAATTAGTAAATTATTATTATTAGCGGGGCTCCCACGCGCGCGAAGCGCGCGTGGGACAGAGCCCCATACTCATGGAATATGGTCAACCTCTTTTCGTTTGGTTGTCACGTGACTGACCGAGCGTACATACGTACGTACGCGTCTACAGATTGTACGGGTAGCGTAGGGAAGACTATCAAAAGGAAGGGAGGGGTATCTCAGGCGTGTCTTGGCAAATCCACATCTTTTACATTGGACATTCACAATATGGTCAATTGACAGCTGTCAAAACGGGATAGCCACTGACCAGCATCACATGACCATATTGTGGGCTCATGTGTCAACTCATCGAGGTGACCTGATTTATTTGGAAGCTGTCCGCTGACCAGTAATTGATTTACTAGATCGTGGGCTCAAGTCTCCAGTTCTGGTAGCCCGCGTATTTTTGGCGGGAAATTGCGTTGACGACTGAAAAAGAAATTTTCAATTCATTGTCTTTTTGAGACAATATTATTACTCCACACTGTTAAAGTTTTACTTAAGGATAAACGAGGCAATTTCTTTGCTATGTCAACAAACAATAGCAGAGAAAATATAATTTGCAGAACACAGGGTTCAGGTGAAGAGCAACGGGAAAGAGAATGGAAGAGAGCAAGAATTAACTGGGGAAGAATGAGCGAAGAAGATCGCCAAAGAAGGCGCGCTCGGGAAAGAGAAAGCAGACGAAATTATAGCGAATAACGCCGACAAGCAGAAAGAGTCCGGGCTCGAGAAAACAGACAAAATGTTGACGAAGAACGCCGAAAAGCGGAAAGACTCCGTGCTGTGGAAAACAGACAAAATTTTAGCGAAGAACGCCTTGAAGCGGAAAGACTCCGTGCTGTAGAAAACAGACAAAAGCCATGCAAGAGAGAAACCTCGGCTCGTATTGTAAAGCAGAGAAGGTTTTTTGCCCATGATTATGAATTATAGGATTGAAGGAAACCCCGAAGTTCAGTAATAGATTCTTGAGTGCTTAATAATTTTACGATTTCATTTAATATACTCCTTGACTTTGTAGGTAGAAAGACCGTACTAATGGCAGACGAAAGTTTAGACAAAAATCATAGCGAGTTAACCGATCTCGACACTAAACTATAGTTAAAAACATTTGTGAATTCCTTCGTAATCTTTTAAAACGTTTTTACAGTTTAAAGTGAAATGAAAGTACTAAACGGGAGCCCCGCTTTTAGGCTTGGCTAAATCTATATATTATGATTATTATTATTATAAAATTTATTGTTGTTTTTATTGTGTATATTCATCAGAGCTTTGGACATTTCGACGGACGGTAGAGTTAGAATTCCTTTCTCTAATTTGTAAGAAAATTTGAAATACGTAGCCTTAAAATAAGTTAAATCGAAGCTTTTAGCTTTCTTGGTCGTTACCTGTACGGCATTTTCCATTTGTTGATGCATTTCTTCCGTAGAAGGCTCTTCCTCCATTTTCGCTACATTTTTTGGCCTGATTATTTTCCATACGAGGTCAAACTAAGGTATATGAGCTGATAACGGAGATTGAATGAGCCAGTCAGAGGGCTAGAAATGCAAAAGGAAGGTTAACAACTTACAACTTCAATACGATTTTTACAACAATGATTATAAATTACACACAGGTTACGTAAAAAAAAAAAAATGGTCAAACCCAAACGCTCCTCCGAGCTCTGCTTTTCGAATTTCGGAGTCGTTCTTTTCGTCTCCTCAGAGCTCTTTATACCAGAACAACGAACATAAAAGTTAGTGCAACAATAGCTTCATCGTCAGCCATCTTGAAAACGTAATCATATACTGCGCTTGCGCATCTCACTTTCCTTGCGTTTGCGTTGCACGTGTGAACGTCCATTGCATTTACATTTGAATGCGTTTGCATTAACATCGCGTGTGTGAACCTGGCATTAGACAATGATAGTGATTAAGTGAAACATTTACTAAGGGAACTTTACATCTGTAGAGTACTAAACGTTTTTAGTCAATTCATCTAATTTGGAAATCACTTTCTCAAACTCATTAATAATTCATGCGATTACAAGCCAATCAGGATACGTCAACTTGGTCAGGTGCGTGTGGTTTGAAACCCCGATGAAACACTGGACAGAGGCCTTTCCACGGTAGTTTGATGAAATATCAAACTCTAGCGTTTGACAAAACGTCAAACCCTTCTGATGCAGGGTTATCCTAATTTAATAGACAAGCTTTATTAATTCCAAAAAGCAATTACAGAAACTGAGCAAAATAAATATAAATTGATCTCCTTACGTTCATTCATTTTTGGCTAATCCGTTTACATTAATACTTATAGTACAATTATTGAAATATGGACAGGACATGAATTCACAAGTACTTGCTGAACTACCAACTTCTACAGCAGTTTCTGACACCTCTTTACTCAAAGAAACATTACTTGCAGAGCTGCACTTAGGTGCCAATATATCGGAAACCTCAGTAGACTTCATTTCACTAACCTTCTCATATTTAAACAAAGCATTCGATCTGTGACCAGTACGGTCCCTAATTAACTTCTCTTCGACGCCTGCGTTAAATAATGAGGACGCACACGTTACGCGAAGGCTATGACTACCCTCAGGCTTAAAACCTGCTTCCTTGCACATTGAAGGTAGTATTCCATTGAGTTTATTGATTCTCACTGCCTGTTTATCGTAAGCCAAACGTTTGGAATTTGGCTTAAAGTAAAACGCTGTAATCTCACTAGAAATCGACTGTACTAAACCAATATACATTCGATACAATTCGACTAAACAAGATTCGTGTTTCTCATTACAAACATGCTTCACTACCCGCGCCTCATATTTCAAATCGGTAAGGCCACCGTGAAACGTTTTCCCTACGTTCACTTCAAAACGAGTAAAATTACTACCAAGCTCAAAATTTGCTACTGTAATATTTCTATGTTCACCTCCGCGAAGCCCGAACAACCTTCCGTTATAAAAGTATACTGTATTAAGCAATGACTTAGCTGACTGACAACCTAGAAGTCCCATTTCCCAGAACTTGTTTTCTTCTTCCTGTGTCACCGGCAACTTTTCCGCCTTCTTATTCTGAAGAGCGACTCTTGCCCTCGTTGGGTCCATCATTTCAGCGTCAAGCGCTGAGCGTAAAATTGTAAACCTAGAAAATAAAAACAAAGCCCATTACAACAACTGCGTAATTTGAATACTATGTGCGTGCCTTGCTTGAAATCATCAGTTAAGTCATACCTCTTGTCAGATGTATTCAGAGGACTTATATCCTCGCTCAGTTTCTGTTCTGTCAGAAAGCGACGAAAGCCTGCAATTATGCCGTATAGGGTTTTCGGAGGGTAACGTTCTTTGGATGGCTACGTAACCTCCTGGACGAATAGCCCATTTCCGAGTTGCTACATGCCTCAGTTTCATAGCGAGTCCAGGTGCAAGACCATTCAAATGGAATGATAGAGTATTCTTATGCAAATTAAACTCATTTCCATTTGAATGGTCTTGCACCTGGACTCGCTATGAAACTGAGGCATGTAGCAACTCGGAAATGGGCTATTTAGTGAGCCAATAATTAATGGACAACACACTCATCTCGACCAAAGGTGTGTCCAACGACTCGACTTGATGAAAATCGTAGGTTTTAAATAAACCTGCGACCTCGACAATTAATATTGGTACTTTAACCAGTCGCTGCCTTTGCCACTCTTCAAATATTCCATATGCCCATTTATTCTTGTACTGAGTCGACTTCCTCTTAGGCTGTTTTGGCCTCACGAAAACGTGACAACGCCATATTTGATCAAGAATGATCGAATTGAGATCAAGCGGAAAAATATGCGTTCCGCTTAAAACAATAGAACTTTTCAGGGACTTGTGACATAACTGTTAAAATAGGTGACAACAAATGTGGTACATGATGCATGTTTGAGAAGCTATTTCAAAAACTCGTGCTTCGAGTTTGATCGGGGTTTCCAAACACGTGTTTGGAAACCCCGATGAAACACGAAGCATGGGTTTTTGATATATTACGTAATAGGAAAGCTTCATCCTGCATAACGACTTGAAAGCAATCTACCAGTATTACCGGATCTTGGTAACACAAGCAAAACAACTGATTGAAAGTATATCAGACGTTACAACAAGTTTTATAGAATTCAACGGAAGAGAGAACAATTAATTTAACAACCGTCGGCCGTCGCATCCAACGGCAACTTTTCGATTTGTGACGTTAACTTTGCGTTGGGAAGATAATACAGTGAATAAAGCTTTTGATAAAAGAGCAAGATGTCCACAAAAGACGTTGTGAGAAAAAAAAAAACTTGAAATTTCCCTTGGGAATTTCGCGAAAACAGCGCTTGAACCCGCTGCGATACGTCGATAGACCATAACAGATTAGTTGAGAAGCGTCAGGAAGTGTTAACTGACAATTTTTCGATGGACCTTCAAAGTTTGCAGTACGGATCTCTCCTGCTGCTTTGTTTTTTTTTTTTTTATTTGATTTTTTTGATTTACGACAAACAAATAAATTGCTCCGATTTCACTAGACTTCTCTATGCTGTAATTAAGATTGATTAGAATGTGATCTGTATGAATAGAAAAACAGTAAACAATTTTTTCCTTATTTCAAGAAGTTTGTTCTCAGCTTACGATACCTCGAACTCGCGATAACTCGAACCTTTTTCCGCACTTCCCTTGAAGGTTCAAGTAACCGGGAGTCGACTGTAGTCGTAACTATAAAGCTGTAATGTCTCAAAATCAAATTTAGTTTATATTGAAGCAGAGAACATCGATTTGAAGGTTTAAAATTAAAATATATTTCAAATGCCTGAAATGCTGGCTGTGCGCTTGCGAGAAACAACAAAGAAAGCAATGAGAATACCTTTATCCTTAAATCCACGGCCGCAAACGGTAATTTTTGCTTTCAAAATGGGTGAAGCATAGAATTGAATTTTTTTGTAGAGGTTAAAACTCTGTAAGCTAGGTTTCTTGATGGACGTTCTAAGCGGTAGAGCTGCCTGCTAGCTATAGGGAGCTTCAATACATGAAAATACGCGATCGAGTGTAATGTTGAGACTAATTCAAGTATATATAAGAACCTCAAATTTTGCTCTTCGAAAAGATTTCGCTGTGCGTTAAATTTGGTGCTTGCGTGAGTTATGGTCACTGTTAACGTTCTTCTTTTTTATTTTGTTATATTACCTCAAATCAACTAGCAAGCTACGTAGTAGAACCACGAGAGAGGCGTGCACGTGAGGAAGTCTCATTGGTGTGGTAGCTCTGACAGTGGATGGCACAGTTTTAATTTTGATAGCTGGCTGTCGACCTTGTAAAGTGGAAAATGTGTCTATGAGATCAGTTGAAAGTCATACCAACTTTTGTTTTTCTAGAGGTTCTTGTGTCCTTTTACAAGTGATGTTAAGTGGAAGTTGAATTTGCCGGGATCGTGTTGGTTTTTTTTGCTTCAGATCCTCAGCGCGGACATAATCGAAATAATAACGCAAATGGGTTGGGACAGCGTGGGGACACGTCAATGGGAAGAGGGAGTGCCGTTAGTTCAGTTCGAGGGTCGCGCTCCGCGGACAAAAAAATCAGGAGAAAAAGAGATGGCACGACAGTGAGTAATCTAAAACAAGGAAAATTGGGTTACCAGTTCACAGGCATACGCCCAATGTATAGATGTGACAACCTCAATCAATTAATGGGAAGAGTTGTGCGTTCCCCGACAGTTTCCACTTTGTGTTTATTTATTAATCGTCGCCTGAGCCGGCATCGGCCGTACTATACAAATATGGACAGCACACTAAGAAAACTAGGATACAGATATATAGTCGAACCTGGCTGCCTAGAGCTTGGTTTTCTCGATCCTTGGATCCCGGCCTTTTCAGTCACTTACTATCGGCTACCTTGATCTTCTTATCCTTTCCGTTGACAGTTCAAGTTTTTCACGTTATCTGGAGACGCGACAGAAACTCAAGATTAGAGCCACTGACGGCACTAATGCTATTTAACAAAGTTTTTCATTGTTCTCGTCAAACGATTGGTTTTCCACGTATGAACATATTGTTGGAATGAACGTCATTAGAAGAACATTGTAGTGCGTTTGTATATGAAGTATGTCCCGGATGCCATGTATTACGAGTGGATCACGAAAGTGACAAATGGGACGTTCGCTTAGTCTACTTCTTGTTCTATCACAGAAAACGTAAGGCAGAAATCGTAAATTTTCCATGGGTTTTACGCCAACGTGCTGCGTTAGTAGTCCAAAGTAGGCGTCTTCTACCGGAATTAGAGGGACGCGGTGAGACGCTTTCAAAAGTTCTGGGAGAAGACTCGCACTGAAGACATATCCTCCACCCGAAGCGTATTCTGGAAACACTTCCCCACGGAAGTCTTTGAATGGTACATAGTAACGATGATTTTTATTCCTTACGACTTGCATGTCTTTCTGAACTTTTCCAGCGTACAGGGGTTTTGACCCATTGGTCACGTGATACTCTTGTAGCCACTGGATGAGAGAGAGAACGTTGACGTAACAGTCTTCGTCTGTTTTAAGTATGTACTTCGGTTGGCAGTATTTTAATGCCCAATGAATGCCGAGAATTGTTTTAAGGGAAAGGTTTCGATAGGTATCAAGGAATTCTCCTATTACAATGTCTTGGTAAACCTGAGCTTCCCGTTCGATAAGATCGTTCAGCTTGGTGCTGTTGCTTCGACCAATAAGAAACACTGTTTTCCATGACCTACCAATGAACAAATTGTAATGTTAAGTTTACAAAAATCTTTATGATAATGACAATGACAAATAACAATGATAATATCATGGGTGACAAATTACTTTTGGCGCGAAATTTCAGCGTTAATTTATAATTTCACATGTAAAATTACAAAATTGCCATGGCAACCGTTCCGACGCAGCCAAAATCGCTTCTTGTGAACGTAATTTGTCACCCAAAATATTAATAAAGGCTCGGGAAATTATTAGGATTTGGACAAGACGCGCGTGAAATTATTCCCTAATTTCACTCGTCACCATTTGATTACACATACAAATGACATTGACAAGGATATTGATAATGATAACGATGAATCTACTGCCTGCTGGCAGGCTATTAGCTACTTTACTAAACCACACGACGAGTTGTTGAATCAGGGGCCCGTTTCTCGAAAGTCCTGTTAACTTAACGGGCTTGCTGAGCTCTTTCATGGTCGCAAGATTTACAATGGGAATCACAATTTTGGGATCAATATCAGTTTCTGGGCAACCGTGCACCTACCCCTCCCCTAAACCAACATTAACGCTAACTTTTTAACTCATTATAACTTATTGGATTAGGAACGGACCATTAGAAAAGTGAAGGGGGGGGGGTGGGGAATTTTCAGCTTGCACGAATTTTTTTTTTTTCGCTCACTGCTTGTGCAGGAATTTTTTTTCAGGTGAACCCCTCTGCACGAATTTTTTTTACTACGTGTGAAAAAGTCACAATTGGACCTTCCTTCTGCATGAATTTTTTTTACCTTCTTCTTTGCATGAATCAATTTTCTTATGGTCCGTCCCTTAGGGGAGGGGTAGGTGCACAGTTGCCCAGAAACTGATATTGATCCCAATTTTGTTGGTTTGGAAGGTCAAGTACTGGGATACCATTTACGTATAACTTACAACACTGTACACGTTAAGCTGCATGCTTTGTACACTGAGGGAAGGTACGTTTTTACTTAAGGGGGAGGGCTGGGGAATTTTGGTATTTTTTTTCTAAAAAATACTCATAAACAAAAAAATAAACAAAAAAAACTCCTGACCCCCCCCACCTTTAAGTGACTGACAAAAGTGCGACCCTCCCCTCACTACTGCATGGTATGTTTCATGCTGTAGAATCCTCAGAACGTTTCGCTTGTGAACGCAGTGTTTGAATACAAATATATCTCGATATTGAATGTGCGCGCGCTGAAACAAGGAAAATGCGAACAATCAGTGCGGGATATTTACGTTTTATAGCTGAAGTTTGAATATGGAAGTATAAACCTTGACTATTATAAAAGTTTTGATCATAAAATATCTAAGGGAAAATACACGCGCTTCTTTCTTCGACTAGCCGGCATTGCTGTTGGTTATTTTAACAGGTAAGGTTTATTTGTTTAGCATGCGAAATCTGCCTCTCAAAAACAAATATTTCCTACATTTCCGAGTTCTGTTAAAGGCAGACAGGCCTCTGTAGGAAAAGGAAACTTCTCGCACACGATTGAAGCATCATTAAACACTTATCTATGAAGCCAAACATCATTTAAAGGAAAGAAAGATGAGAAAGTGAAGGTGGTGAAGGCACATATTGGCAGTAAGATTTTGACTTCTATTGTGCAGGACAGTCAGAACAACATTCAGCCAACCTCTGACTCAAATTCAGAGTCTGACAGTGACAATGACAGGGTAGAGCGCATTGTTGGATCTACCAGCACCTCGTCAGAACCAAACGACTCAGGAGATCAGGCATTAGATAGCCAACTGGAAGAAGCTGAAGAAACGATACCTGTGTCAAGCACTTCTCGTTACGGACGAAAAAGGACACGAGTCTTCCGAGAAAACTATGTGCCATCGCATAATATACATGCAGAAATGTATTAAACCTAGTACCCATAATAAAACACGAAATTAAATCAAAGTAGGTGAAAAGAAAAACTTAATCTGTAAGAAAAATAGAAAGCAACGTCACAAAAATTCTCATTAGAAAATTCTGGAAAAGATGTGTGACCCTCCCTTCAATAGCTCACATGAGGTATGGCCCTCCCCTTTTGGTGCTCACTTTCACTGATGACCCACCCCTCTGAGGCCCCAGCCCTCCCCCTCCCCCCAATAAAAAACGTACCTTCCCTAAGAACTACGAAAACATTCGATATAGTCCGACTTAAAAATAGCTTACCGGGACTTTCCAGGAACCGGCATGGGGCCGACCAAATGCAATAAATACATGACTTATATCACACTGCAACGCAACACGACGTTGAACCAAACCAAGCTTCATCACTCGATATCACACTATAAGGGGGCGATTTCAGAATACCCGGCCACTGCATTTACATGTGTCGGAGGCTGTCTGTTATTCATCAGTATGTAAATGAAGAGGCAGGGTATCAGTGCAATAGGACGCTCCGACGAAGGGCTAGCGCTCGAGACGTCAGCGTCTCCCTTTTACCTTACGGTGGTATAACTTACTTTATCAATTCGTTTGATTTACCCAATTTCAATTCCCCACCGACGCAGCACCAGTTTCTTTAGAAACTATCCCCACAATATTCTGCAATAGAGCCTCTTATAACACCATGCTGTACCATGCCATGCATGTTTTATATAGGTAATCATGGCAGAAAAAGCTTACAAAAATTGTCTTACCTTTCGCGGTTTGTCCAGCTTCCCTGGTTGATAGAGTTCTCTTCTCTACCCCAGGATAGTCTAATGGATTCCCTGTCCATGAAATTCACTGGGTTTGAATGTACCATGATTAAAAGAAAGGGAGCTGGGAAGCATCTTGGCACAAAACTCACATTGAAACCCTTAGAATCTTCGCTTGAATCGTTCGTAGCAAAGTTATAAGAACTGTAATGCTGTGAAATGGTCGTCGAAGAAGTCATGTACCTTTCGACGATGTCTTTCAAATCCAAATTTAGAAGTTCTAACAAACTTAAACTCGATCCTGCTGTTTTGGCATCGGTATCAAGTTGAACACTGGCGATTTGTCGTCGAATGACACTAGATGGTTCCGAGATGTGGAGTTCCAGGTTTTCGTTCATGTCCACATATAACACGAGGTAAAGAAGATTTAAAAGACCAGTGACCGACGTTAAAGCCAGGAGGTGCCTAACGCCACATAGCATGTTTATTTTGTGTCCAATGTAAACCAAACCTGTGGTAAAGATTTACGTAACAATGTAGGTAAGCAAAAATGTCTTGCTAGTCGCCTTTAAACATCGCTATCAAAGACATGGTTTATTAAAATCGACCATATAAAACGTACACTGTCTTATTGCGTTACTGTATCTTCGAAACCTATTTAAAAGAAAATGAATACAAAATTAACAACGCGAAATAAACGGAGCAGCCGACTGATTTAATTTTCACAAAACTCACCTGGTGCCATCATTCTGACAACTAGCAAAGCGTTGGTCTGTGTGCAGAGGTTGTCTTTTTATGAAAATGACGTTTCAGCCCTTTTACACAGATTAATTATGAATATTTTAGGCTTACTCGAGATATGTAAATAAAAAATAAAACGTGCGAATTGCAGGCCTATTTGTAACATTACATTCAACTCTGTTTTTACGTTTAGCCTATTATTTCGTTCTCATAAACGAAACAAAAAAACAACACAAAAAGGAACGAGAGAAACGGAGGGATGGAAAGACATGGAGGGGAAAGACCACAATAGGGACTACAACGGCGACGACCATGAAAACGTCATTTAAAATTGTGTGCTTGCGTTTTTCTTAAAACGTGAGCTTTGGTCATTTGACGTTGTAGATTGGCAAAGAAACGCAAAGAAATGTACCAAAGTTCAAAAAGCACGTGCAGAGCCATTGTTTTGAACATTAAAGTCTATTGTGTGGTGGCGTTCTCGCTGACGTTGCTGTCGTAGATCTTTAAGTCCGTATTTAATGAGTGCCAAAAACTCACCCTAGTTAGGGACTGAGCATTCCCTCAGCCCTCCTTCTCGGAACACGAAGCCCCCGAAAATAGACCACTCAACTTGAGCAAAAGGAACCTTGTAAGAACTTGAGAAATATATATCCGAAGAGTTAACCTCTGACTAGGTTTCCCTTAAAGTCTATCAAGGTAGTAGAGATCTTTGGAGGCAAAATATGATTGGTCACAGGGCAAAGGCAATATGAAGACTTTTTACAGACAAATATATGGTATAGTAGAATACGGCCTTCTTGCCCGTGACGGCTTGTTACAGTCCAAAATGCTCTAAACTAAGTGTATGCGTCACCAATGTTTTCGCAAATTGACGTGTTTTAAACATTACACGAGTATGGGAATTTCTAGTGTAAACAGTGACAAATGATAAAAATCGATTTCCTACATAACATTTATACAATAATTCCGATTTTGGTAGTTATAGGATTTGTCTGCTGTCAAGATCTCAATTCCCCAAATACGTTCACTAATTTTGTAAATACATACTTTTCGTTCGTCTTATCCGTTCGCTACCAGGATTAAAACGCGAGCATTTTGAGTAGATCTACCTTTTCCATTTATGGGTAAAACTACATACTTAATAATAGTTACTAAATAGCTTTTTCAATCCGATCTGAATGCACTTTTTTCTGTAGCTTGTAAGTTGAGGATTAAGGGCTTTGACCTCAAAAACCGAAGACGGAGTTGAGTGGAAGAATCGGCCGTGGAAAAAGATGGATCCTGGAAGGTCACAAAGTGAACAGCGCGCAATCGTTCTCGATACTTCTTATTTTAAGACCTTAAGACCTCAGTGGAATAACGGGGAAAATCTTAATCTAGTCCCTCGCCTTTCTAAATCCTTGGTCTACTCATACTTTACTGGGCAGGGATAAGACCATTCCTCGGTTGAATAGAAGTGCAGCAGGAAATTTAACTACGTTTTCCTAGAAGTTTCGCAAGATAATAGAGATCTTTGGAGGTAAAATATGCATAGTTCCTCGCCTTTCTAACTCCTTGGTCTATTTCAGACTAGAAGGCAAAAACGTTTAGACTGAATAGGCAAGAGTACCTAGCGGAGCCGCTCCTCCAAATATCCGCTCCGCAGACCGTACTGAGCTGGCTGGGAAATTTCCGTTTGAGCCAGAACCTTGCTAGCTTTTTTCTGAAATACCGATAAACTTGCTCGCATATTGAATTAAAACATGAAAACTTGCTGGGAAAAGAATGGCATGCTATATTTCTAGCTGCAGCCTTTTGCAGTGCTCTCTAGCTAGAGATCTCTAATCATGTAATTTAAGAGTCATGTCACACACCAATATGACAAATCCAGGCTACAGATAACAAAAACTCAAATTAGATGTTGGCAAAAAGCAACTTCTAAATAAATTTCCTGGCTGGCAGATCTGAAAAGTCAAAATAAGCCGCTGGCAAAACAACGCAATAAGAATCCTGGCTGGGAGTTTTTCCTTGGAATTGAAAGCTTGCTGGCAACAACTGAGTAAATAGGCCTTTGCTTGCTGGCTAAAATAATTGAATAACCGTTGCTTGCTGGCAGTGAGGAGCGGCTCTTTTTTTCCCACGCTAGTTAACTATTAACCAAAAACGACTCCGCAGATTGCAAAACATCGTAACATGCAATAAAACACCTTTCTAGAAAAAACATTCGTTGAGCACTCCTGAATAGGGATCAGACTGAGACCATTCCTAGGTTAAACAGAAGTGCAGGAAAATGCTAGCATCGAAAACACATAGTTTACAATCTGAGACAGTTCTTATGGGGTGGCAAAACTCTCAAAACCAAAGAGCCTGCCTTAAAAACAGTGCATGCTAAGTAAGTTGTCAAACTAAACGTACTGGCTGCATTCCTTTCGTATGTACAAAGCCCAGTACAACCTGATTTTGGCGACGATTGATCAGTTCTGGTATACTGAAACAGTTAAGGCCGTACACTGCAAGACAAAAGGGCTTTCCTCTGCCTCTGCCAATTCCCCCAAAGTGTTCAGTTCAGCCAAGGTCAAAATTGTCACAGGTAATTCAAGAAAATTGAGTTTGGCGTAATCCTATTTGATGTTACCATTCGACTAAATCCGGCATGTACTGTATGCTATAATGGTCCTACCTTGTTGCAACAGTCACTGCGCCTTGACGACAGCTTACGAGAGCAGTTTGTAACCTCGCTGTTCAATGACCCTCGTTAGCGAGAGATTTTAGCTGAAAAATATTCGCCGCGGCTACATTACAATGTTATCAGCGAAGATAAATAGGAAATGACTATGTCGGAAACAGACAGGAAGTAGAGTGATGTCAGCAAACAAAGGTGGCTTGATACCAAGGGATGTCGGACAGCAAACTGTGGATTAGCCAGCGAACACAGACGCATTGCCGACTTTTGTTTCTCCTAACTGTCGATATCACAGTGCATTAAAACTATCTGCACCTTTTCTACCTTGCGACTGAAATCAAATTCACGGCTCTAAATGTTTGCGCCATGAGGGATGTTTTACTACACTGATTGAATATACTGTAGAAAGAATGCAAAGGATTCGAGAATAGCGAATACTTAGTAAATTCCGGTCCATGGTATTGTAATCAAGTGACTCAGGTAACTGTAATCTACCCAATGGATCTTGGAGATAAACTTTCTCAATTACAGAAACAATAAGTCCTGCACCCTGATCGCTAAACCTTAAAGAAGTTTTGTCTAGTATAATACCAGATTAACTGTGGCGGTAGTACGAAGTCACAGTCGGACAATATTTCAGTAAAAGGAAATCATAAGGCGGAAAATTAATCCATGCGTCGGTTGCAAAATTACGACCTAAACATTGACTAAACGCCGGCGAATATGATAACACTTTCAAGAATCGCGTGATTTCAGCACGGTGTTGTGGTAAGAAGATGAGGTGAGCACGCCATGGCACCAAACGCGGAAACTTTGAAAAAGGCTTTAAGACACATGCAGGCTTTTAAGTTCTGTCAACTTTTATGGCCGCTTTAATTTTGATAAATGAAGCTTGCTCTGCCGAGTTGGCCCAACGCCATGTTTATCTCAATAGACAGAAACAGCGCTGAAGTAGGATGTGATTTAGTTCTTGATTCCTTGGAAGGCTACTGAAGAGTACATACTGTACTTGCTACTTTTTCAACACCGTGATCCACTGGATGTGATTACTGATATCTTGTCTGTGTATCAAAACATGCGGTGCCAGTGACCATTACTTAGAACGTCACCGAACTGCAGAATATGTATAGACTATGAACGCGATTTTTTACTACATACGTTGTGATTCCAACTAAATAGTCGGTGCTTGCAGTGTGATCATTATTTGGAAAGCTACTCAACTTTACTGTACTTTGGTATTGTTTGTTTTGCTGCACAATGTGATTCTTATTCAGTTTCAGCTGCGGTTGAACCTAATGCTATGGAAGCTATGGAACGGCACTCAGTGTTGCCGCGGAACATGTAGATCAAACCATACCGTGTGAACAATCGTACGAAAGCTTTTTAATAGCTTTCGTACGAATGTTTAAAAACTATACTCTAAATTTGTTTTTTAACGTTTTCAGTATGGCTTTAACGTTTTAATCTACGGATTGAACCATGCAGTCTGACCATTCAGTTGAAATCTACAGAGCGTTAACTACTCCGGTGCTGCGGCTGTTACTATGTGGTATAGATCTATTTTTACATAATTGGATAAACAATGTAGTCTTGTCTCTCCGCGTTCCCAGTTGTTTTCTAGTCTGGTCAGTAACTGGGCGTGTAAAATATTTCATCAGGAGCTAAGCTATTCTTTCCCTCTGCCTGAAACGGCATGCGCCTCC
Organism: Ricordea florida; assembly: GCA_949710005.1. Lineage (NCBI taxonomy): Eukaryota > Metazoa > Cnidaria > Anthozoa > Corallimorpharia > Ricordeidae > Ricordea > Ricordea florida. The sequence goes on along the minus strand of OX453278.1, from coordinate 20,536,152 downwards.
ATAACGAACCTTCAGTGCCAAGAAGATCATTAGCCAAATTAACCATCCTTATAAACACTTTCAGCCACAGACCTAACGTCAAACACATGTGTACGGCGGGCTTCTAACCTTTTTGTTCCAGGTGGGACAACGCTCTAATTGATTGACTTGAAGGTTGTAGGCAGATAATGTTTCTTACTTTGGCTTTGGGACTTGTGGTAGCCGGTTTGTGTTTCATTAAGATAAAGTCACGCCTATGAATTTGACATCAGTGGTCAGCGTATTGCATGGTGGTTGCTGGTGCTCAGAAACTAAAACATTTTCTTGGTTTCATACAAATATAGGAAACAGTGCAAATCAAGTACGCTTATTATAGCTCAGTAAATTAAGGATTTGGCATCTCTGAGTCAAGGCAGATTTCCTGTCATTTCTCAGGTATGGACGCATTTTTCTTGTTCCTTTTTTAATTTGTTTTTTTGGTCTTCAACTGAATCGCATCAGCGAATTAAGTAAATCAGTATTTTCCACTTTTGATCCACCCTTCTTGGGTGGTCTTTTGTGTTACCATGCACGGTCAATTAAAAACTAGCTCGACCTTTCCATGATTCGATTATTGATGAGCATCCCAATAACGTATATTGTTTTTTTGTTAATCGCGGGCGTTTTCTTTTCTTGCTTTCGATTCCATTACTGAATAGTTATTGAGTACTTAATTCAGTTATTAACCACATCAATTGCTGGTTTTGTACTGGTATAGTTTGCCAGTTTGTCTTTACTAACTCTTAGTAGCACTTAGGTCCGTGCTTTATAAAACGTATATACGGAATGGTTTGACTCGCCCTGAAGGTCACAGTTGACAATTGCTCAAGGCAAACGAAGAACAACCGTTTCTAAAGTCAGTATTCCTAAACCTTGCGCAAGGCTACTTGTTTCACAACCCTGCGAAACACAGTTTCAAGGTAGTTCCACTCCTAAATACATGGTAGATTTTTCAAAGGCAGAGCAAATACTTTCGATTATGGACTCCTATTCAAAGTCAGTCACAACATATTCTGTTGGTTACCTGAGAACCTATTGCAGCACCCTACATGTATGATTTGCATTACAGCACGTGTGTTTGGAACAAAAACCGTAACCTTTGCTAATTGTACACTTGAAGTTCAGTGTAATCTTAGTTCCACGTGGTAACGTCTTAGTTCCACGTGGACTCCTCAAATCTTTATTTTAACACGGTAAAAATTCATCAGGTTTCTTGTTACATATAAAGTATAAAACTACATAACAATATTTAACAATAATAAATACATATCTAAAAAGTCTCTTAAAAATACTACTCAAAATTACACTAAACTATACCTGTTTTCCATGCATGCCGTGTATCTAACTTAATTAACTAAAATGAAAGTTTAACAATTGCTTAAAACAATTTAGAGATTTCTCTTGCCTAAGATTGCAGGGCAGACTGTTCCAGAGAGTTGCACCTCTATAGCTAAAGCTCCTTTTTAGGTAGTTGGTTCTTGGTAAAGGGACATTTAATTTGTTCGTAGAGTCCCTTAAGACATAGCCTGACGTATTGCGCTCAGTAAACATAGAGGATAAATAATCAGGAGTCAGATCATTAAGAGCTTTGAACACCTTTGCCTGTTAAACACAGTGAGGACGATTTCAAACCAGTCAATAAAAAGGGGTGTTAGGCGATTCTTCATATAATATGAAACAGCTAGAGAAATCATTATGCGGTTAATTTGAAACGAACGCAGTAAATCGATGTGTTTTTAGAAAACAGTAGAATGGATTTCAAAATCTCCTCGGCGGTGCTAAATTCATTTAATTTTTTTTTTTCAAGAAACTGGTGTGCTACAGACACATGGGAAAGACGAGTTCTAATTCTATTTTTTTTTTCGCTTACGTTAATGACTAATTGTTGCTAAATTAAGGTCTTGGGACGGACGTTGCCTCAGTAAGCAGTTGCGTGGACGATTGTGGGCAGTAGTGGGTGGAAACACTTTGTCCAGAAATTCGCCTCACTAGGGAATTTCTGGAAGAAAGTTTTGAAATTAAAATTTATTTTTAAACCTGCCATACAGCTGCTGGCTCGCCGCGCGGCAAATTTCTCGACAAAAGTAGGCTCTCAAGACATCACTATATCTCTGTCAATAATGATTCATGACACAATAGTTTGCATTGGGGCTTGGTGCTCTCGCAAATTCAATTTTATTCAGTGTTGTCGGAATTGAATCAATTTGAGCTGATGGCGATTAGTATTTATCCAACGAAATACGAGTGTTCATTGAGTACTTTTACGTCTAACGGAGCCTACATTTATTATCAAAAAGTGTTAGAACTAAGTCACTATACTAGCAGATTTCTTGTGTTTATCATCGATGTATACATGAAAACAAAACGACAATCTCATAAGAAAAATTGCAAAGAAAACATAATTGCTACAAATCAACTTGTAGATCCGTAAGGCCATGGCTTTATAGAACGCTATTAAAACAATCCTACTAAAGGTAGGGAAACTTTGACGAATAAACGGATAATTCATTAAGGGGAAACAGATAAGAAACGGCCACAAGCTAGTCTTTCTTTTGCAAAAGACCTCCTCCAGAAATAGTCAATAAAAGTATGATACTAGTATACCTTCGTTTATGCAAAACCTCCTTCAATAGAAGCTAGTGGAGTATGACGTATTTATAACCTCAGTAACACGCGCTCAATTAAACGAAACACACCTGGAATACCACGTGCTTCATTCACAATCACAGGTGTGTAGCTGCTCGCGATACTCAAAAATCCATTTCGCGTCATGTCAATAACTTTCGGCCCGCTGTTGCTTTTGTCGAACTTCACAAAACAGCTTTTGAACTAGCTTACACTCAAGCATGACAACACTATTGTTTTATTCTACGTTCCAAGGCGTTTTGCCAATAAGATATTGGTGTTATTGGTGGCGTCTTGTTAGTTATATTGTGAAGAATCTATAAAGGCCCTTAAACCCTTAGTGTGAAAGTGATAAACAAGCCGCGTAACACTTGATCGTTCAAAAAAAAAAATTTGAAAATCACAAAAGCGTACTTCATTTTAAAAGTCGTATATCTGACTGCTACAAGACTTATCAGTACCTGTTAACTAATCATAGCCGTTTAATTTTGTCATCACTGACGGCGGGTTGACTTCAGAAATCTCATAGATGGGTGAACGGACAATCTCTGATTTCCTCTTGCCGACAAGCCCTTTACATCAGTAAATTTGTAGTCATTGACAAAACAAACAGATTACGGCCATTTTTAGGACATTCACGGCCTTTTCATCGAGATAACAGTGCATTGATAAGAAGCGTATTGCATAAGAAAAGCTAGGGTTATGGTTTTAAAAGATTAAGGCAACTTACCTGAAGAAATTCTGAATGACATCATCTTCGGAATGTTGCAATGCAAGATCTTATTTCTTTGTAACTCTCAGAATTAATCCCAAGAGTTAGTCTATTGTAGTTGTCAGTAGTAGTTGTCGAACGCAGGTCATTTTGTCAGTGATCAATGAACGCCGATTCTGGCTCCGCTATAGATGCAAATGTGTCCAATGAAAAAACGCCTTCATATGGAGATTATTTTGGCACGAGTTTTACCGGTCAGGCGATTCAAAGCAGTTTATGTTCTCGCCCAAGACAAATGCCGACGCAAAAAACGTGCGCCAAGCGCTCAGGAATTCCAAATGTCCAGCGAGAAATATGCAGTTATCAAACCTGCCAAAAAGCGCGCGGTTTATTTTGAAAATAAGCAAACAGTTATTACTCTTTAAGGAAATGCTTTAGGCCAACCGAACAAAAGCATTTTCGTGCTTGTGAACAGAAAAGCCACGTAATTAACATGACAAAAATTTATGACGCTGGCTGTGACAGGAAATTGTCGACAAGAAGTCGGCATGTGTGATTTAAGTGGGCATGTAGTTAACAAGAAACCTCTAAAATGATTTTCAACGCGAACTTTTGAGATGGTGGAGACGTTTGAGATCTTATTGGGATTGGAAAAATGTCGTGGTCCAAAACAACTGCTGTGAAAATGTTATTTTGAGATTATAACACAAGTTGCTGCCGATGCCGGTTGTAAATTGCCTCGCTTTATACTCTACTAGGTGATTGCGTGATTTCTGTGGTTTTAAAGAAGCTACTACATGACATTCAAAACAACATAACCATTGAACCTAGGACAAACACTCCAGCGCGTGTCGGTAAATTGTAGCTGTTGGAATTTAAACTATTTTTTTCTTATGGGAATTTTGGTGATGAAACCGCGATAATAACGTGGGTGTGTTACACAACGCTTGTTTGCTATGTGGTAATCCTTGCAAACAGGTTGAAATGTGTAGAACGTCTGGGATTCCTAAGTAACAAACAATGAAAAAACCTGGATAAAATCCGGTTTGTTTTGCGGGCTAAGTTCTATGAGGTGGCTTCACTTTATCACTAATACACGGACTCAGACTTTGCAAGTTGTGCTGGCTATCTGGCAAGAGAAAATTCGGCTCATGGCTAGTGTACGACGACCTGACTGACGTCATTAGATCGTAACAGCAGGAGGAACAGAGGAACAGAGGTACACCAGGCACATAGGAACAGAGGAACAGTAGGCACAGAGGAACAGTAGATACAGTGTGTCTACTGTTCCTCCGTTCCTCTGTGTCTACTGTTCCTTTGTTCCTCTGTATCTACCGTTCCTCTGCGTCTACTGTTCCTCTGTTCCTCTGCGTCTACTGTTCCTCTGTTCCTCTGTGTCTACTGTTCCTCTGTGTCTACTGTTCCTCTGTTCTTCTGCGTCTACTGTTCCTCTGTTCCTCTGTGTCTACTGTTCCTCTGTTTTTCTGTGTATACTGTTCCTCTGTTCCTCTGTTCCTCTGTGTCTACTGATCCTCTGTGTCTACTGCTCCTCTGTTTCTCTATGTCTACTGTTTCTCTGTTCCTCTATGTCTACTGTTTCTGTGTGTCTACTGATCCTCTGTATCTACTGTTCCTCTGTTCCTCTGTGTCTGCTATTTGTCTGTGTCTACTGTTCCTCTGTGTTTACTGTTCCTCTGTGCCTACTGTTCCTCTGTTCCCTTTGTTGCTACGATGTTATGACGTCAGTCAGGTCGTCGTACACGAGCCATGAGCCAAAAATTCTGTGGGACCCGAGGGGAAAGTACATACAACGTGACAAAGTGTAATAAGGGTATTTTGTGTTTGAGGCGCCCTCTGCCCGGGTCTAGTAGTGCTATGACCAGTGAAATGGCAGAGCGACATGTGATACCTAGTAGAGCCCGGGAGTGCAATGGATCCTACCCAGCACACACCTAAGGAAGAAAAAAGCCAGGCCACAAGGCCGTCTGCCAAAAACCCCCTAGATGGTGGGCGAGGTGTAACCGGCCCAACTGGGACGATTACGAGCGGTAGGTGCAATGTTCGTGTCACCATCCCGCGTCAGGTAAGTGGTATGTTAAAGACACAAATATGCGCACTTAAGGGACGGACCATTAGAAAAGTGATGGGGGGGCGGGGGTGGGGAATTTTCAGCTTGCACGAATCTTTTTTTTCGCTCACTGCTTGTGCAGGAATTTTTTTTTCAGGTGAATCCCTCTGCACCTGAATTTTTTTTTACTACGTGTGAAAAAGTCACAATTGGACCTTCCTTCTGCATGAATTTTTATTTTTTTTTTACCTTCTTCTTTGCATGAATTTTTTTCTTGGCATTTTCCTTTGCATGAATTTGTTTTTTTTTTTCCCAAGAAGGTCTCAATTAATGAGGTGATGACTTTTACTGCCTCGAGAAGAACAGTTAATGTTTTTACTGTTTACGGCTAACGGTTAATATTTTTGGCTGTTTTACGGCTAACGGTTAATATTTTTTTACGGCTAACGGCTAAACTTTTTCAATATATATTTACGCCTAACGTATAATTTTTTTGGCCCGTTTTACGGCTAACGGTTAGCCCCATCGAGACCCTCCTAGTACTGATCAGCGTCGGATTTCTCCATGTTGTACTCGGTAAACGTGGAGATTATATGTAATAAGAATATAAGGGAACGGTCAGTGATGTTAAACTGGCTTTATATGGCACATTTTCCTTCCTTTTACTCAATGAAATATATGAGGATAACTGATGAAATCTTACCTCAAGGTGAATAATAATTATTTATTCAAGTCAAAATAACCAGTGCAAACGGTATTTTTTGCGTTTATTCGATTCCGGTTAAATCAATGGTGAGGACGTTTATGCTCAAGTTTGCAACTTTTACCAGACTCTCATGGTACATCCAGGCTATACACGTAATAAATAGGTGCAAGTTTAATATAATTGCAAGAGTATTCTTGTGTGATTGTTTTTTCGGCGTTTTCATAATTATTCTTTGCTGTTGAAGCTCGTAGTTTTCTCATTCGTAGCGAGCGGTTTACGGTTTTCCCTTAGCAGATACCTAAAAAACAATGAGCAAACAAAAAATTAGCTGTAAGATTTAGGGCATCAGCCGAGTGAGTAAGATTTCGACAGTAACTAGGAAGTGATAAGTACGCGAAGAGCGTTTAACCCTTTCAATGCCACAGGTGATCCATGTATAAATTCTCCTGATAATTCCAATGCACTACCGCACAAACAGATTATGAGAATTGAGAACCTGATCACATCAAGGATGCTAAATCGATCAACCGCCACATTCTCCGAACTAGAACATAAGGAACTGTATAGCGCTTGCTCAGGAGAATTTATATCCAATATTGGCAGTGAAAGGGTTAATTAAAGGGGTAGAGAGGGGGATTAATGGCGCGACCTCTAAGCGCCCAAATATAGGGCAATTTGGCGTCTGATTTCTTTAGCTGTTAAATCCCAGTAAATGAATTCTGAAATTTGACTAGAAAAACCCTACTTCTGCGTTCTCGTATTGAGCTGTAACACCCATTAACAAATACTTCTACTTTTTTAGGATCCGACATTTAATAGAATGAACTTAACTTTGGACCGAACTTACGACACAGAGTTTCAGGTTTCATTTCACTCCTGAATTTTAACTTTGGAGATTTCTTCACGCTGGGTCAGACCACCCCCTTCAAGTGATCATCGGGGGCGCGAAGGGAATTATGGGTATGATTAAAGATGGCGTCTACCGTAGTAGCCGTAGTTTATTCAAAAGTGAATCACCATCAGCGAGTTTTAGAAGCTTTATTCTAAAAAGAAAGATGTATTATCTTTCTAAAACAGATAATACTACCGCTATGGGATCAATATCGTCTTTTTTCCGAGAAGTGGAGGGAAGTGTGGAGACACTCGAGGAAAAATATTCGTCATCTGCTCGCTACAATGATATTCAAATGCTTGTTGGTACACGCGGCATGGTAGTACGATGCTTGAAGAAAATGCACGATAAAATAATACGCAGATTGCATCAAAAGCCAAGTCTTGCCTCACCTTGGATGGGGAACTTTACTATAGATGTGCCCATGGAAGTTTTTGCTATAATTGGTAAAAACATTGTTCAGCACAATAATTTTGGCCACAAGTACCACGAAACGAAATGCTGCATTACTATAGAATTTACCGATCGAAGGAAGGCTGTCTTCGTCTTTGATAAACTCAATCTTGAAGGCATTCTTATACCGAAGAAGCAACTGCTGGTGAAACATTTTCATCCAGAGAAAGATGAATCTCTGGAAAGGTGTGAAGTAGTGATTTCAAGTACAAGGCCTATGAAAATGAAATTTTACAAAAATACAGAGACATTGTCTGTTTATTTTCACTTTCGATACTGGAATGAATGTGGGGTAGCACAACACTAATTTCAAATGTTGAGTTGAATGACAAGGATGATCAGTTGTGTTTCATTTACATTGACAACTCATAAATTGATTTATTTCCTAACAACCACAACAAAGCAATATGATCAACCTACTCTGATATATTCTGATATAGATCTATTAATTTGAGGGCTTAGATTTCTAGAAGTACAGCTCTTGTATATTTGAATCATTAAATTCCTAGAGCAAATATTGCACTTTGCCTCAGATGCGTCTTTTGAAAGACCATAGTAACAGTATTTTGGGTCATTCAAGCACCTCATTGGAATGTATTGTACTTTGCCTGTGCCATCTTTGGTGGATGCTTGCTTTGAAGCCTTAGCTTGCTGCTCCCTCAACCATACATTCGAAATGAAGTCATGCTTCATGACCTGTTGCCACCGTTGAGACTTGATTAAATAAAAGAAAAATTCCTTTACTCTCATGAACAGTACACATTTATATTATTAAATAAATCACTCCTCGGACTATTTAACAAAAATTAATAAAACATGAAATTTGAAATTTATTCATGCCTGTTGTTGTATCATTAAAACCTAAGAATGTTATAGACTAGCTAAACATCTGCCTTATATTCATAAATTTATTATATGTGCAGCAGCTTTTTGTAAATTGTGTAATAAAAAAATTCTAATTAAGTTTAAAACATGGTTTAAAAAAGATATGTAAACAAGGCACAAGCCTAACAAATGATGAAATGTTTAATTCTCTTTGAATGAAACATATTTCTTACCGCATTAAGTGGGGAGAAAATATATCTTGATCATATTGAAGACAAATCGTGCAAAAATTGCATAAATATATATACAGTAAACAATGAATTAAGCTCAGTTATCTCGATTATAATGAAAAATTATCGAACAACAACATTTGACAATTTACTTTTTGCTTTCTGTAGCTGAACTTTTTCCTTAAATTATCTACTAATTTATCTGCATCTGCGACCTCCTTTGCTGCTTCCAAGCGTGCAATCTTTCTCTGTCTTGCGAGTTCTCCGATTGGAAATCTAAGTTTTCTTTTCGCTGTTGGGTTTGTAGACTCATTTTCTGGTGTTCTGAAGTAAGACAGTGCATTTAGGTATTACTTTTAACTTTTGCTTTCCCCAGTTTGCTTTCTCTCTGCTTTGTTTTGTTTTTGTTTTTTTCTCCCCATAGGACAAAAACCGTAGTCGTCGTTTGAACGTCGCTAGCAGCCAACTAACCCGAACTGCCTCCAATGAAGCGTGCTACTACATTGGTTGAAAATATTCACTTTGCATCACAAAGACAAAAAAAATCCATATTCATGAAGTACTACGATTGATCCAACATCCTATCGTTTCAGAATTGTTGATTTCCAAACCAAATGTGAAAAAAAAATAATTCAAACATAGCATAAAATACATAGTGACTCTACATACACGCGAAACAAACCTTCAAGTCTAAAAAGGCATAACTTCATTGATAATGGTCCAATTTTCAAAGTTTTACTACCATTTAAAAGCTTACACTTACCTCTGTTCTGAAATTGCCGCCATTTTGTAATGCGTACAAAAGTATTCCCCATATGACCCTTGAAAGTCGGAGGAAAAATAGGTTTTTTTCATTTCCGGTTGCAATATACCCGTACCCAGTCTCTTTATCTTGGCCGCGCGAATATTACTCCGGAAAAATACATGATCAATGGAGGGGGGTGGTCTGACCCAGCGTGTTTGTATCTCAAAACAAGCTTTTGACCAATTGAGCAATCACAGTGCGCGTACTAACTGATATAATAATTACTTTTAATTAATACACCTAAGTTAGTGGTGAGGAGACCTCAGAAAACCACAAGGCTTATAGGAGAGGCCATCTTGAAGGAAAATATAAGAGTAGAATTTGGTGCTGTGTGAGGGCGGCATAACAGATTCAGGAATTTTTAAATAAAAATCCTAACACTTTTTTCTTGAAGATAAGAAAAAACTTGCTGAACAGGTAATTGAAGTAGGGAGAGAATTGATTTCCAAATCACAGGACCTTGAAAGAGAATTGTATTTGTGTTTGTAAGACAGAAATGAGGGCGGTAACATCCACCCGTTCCGGTGCCATAATTATGAATTTCACTACTTGTCTAAAACAAGCTGAGGAACATTAACGGCAACAATTGATTGTGATAATAAAACATAAACTTGGCTATTTGAAATTAGTTCACTTGAAAAGTATCAAGGATACTCAATTTAGCTAACAATGAAGCAGAATGTGCTCGATAATCTGAATTGGTGATGGCTCGCACAGCACGCATTTTTCAGAATGAAAATCCTATTTATGTTGGTACATACGTGGACGACCAAGAAAAGTTACAATAGGTGATATAGGGATAAACTAGGGTATCTAAAAGATAGCGATGCTGCGGCACATTCTGTTGAGACTGACATAATTTTGGAAGTTTTATCTACATGCGCGTCCCAAGACAGTTAAAGCACCTTTACCGTAATTCTCAAAATCGTCACAAATTTTGGCGTTACGAAAAGTGGTTTAAGATCCCCCTACCACTCCCCACCAAAACAAATTCGAATTCGACAAGTGTGAAGGAAAATTAAAACCGCATTAGGTCTAGGTTTATTTAGTTTTATTTTCAGTCATTGACTTTATACTAAGACGCTGGTCAACGAGGGTCTTAGTTTTCTTAATTTCTCATATCATGGACAAAATGCTTCCTCTAGAACGCACAAAATTCCTTTGTGTATATTATTACGGTTAACTATTATGTTGTAATGAAGTCATTGAGGGTTACATCATTGTCTGCTGGAAAAAAACAACAATTATATGCAAATCAGAATAAAAGACAAGATATAAACTTCCACTCAAAATGCCAAGAATTATCTTGCTAGCGGCATCTAGGGTTGCGTTCGAAGCATTCTGCTCCCTGGGGTAGAATGGTTGGAATAAACCGGAATAATGACGTCAGTCTTCAAAATTCGCGCGCTTCTCCACAGATATCGGCTCTCTCCCTCCATATTGCGGACCAGGAAGAAGCCTGGAACAGTTTCAATTCCTAGTTCTACAACAAGCTGTTCAAAGATCTTCACTGGGAGCCGAAAATGAGTTCGAAACTCTGCCAAACTGATATGTTTCGGAATATCCTACGATGCGAATAGCTTTTTGCCGCTCTGATATCAGGTCAAGCACACAATTTAAGAGAGGCAAGAGAAAATGAGGAAAAAGAACACAACCCCGTCTGATATGAAAAGGGGACAAATTCTATTTTCAGCACGGAATCTATTTATATCTCGTTCCATGGTTGCGCGGTTTCCCCATGGCGCATTGAAATTATAACCACGTAATGAAAAGGAAATCAGCCATTGGTCAGTTAAAATAGTTTCCGGATCTAAAAATAGATTCTGTCTCCTTATCATAGGAAGAGAACCCAGTATGGAAGATGCGTTCTCTTACCTCATTTTCTCTTGAGAAGGGTCAAATCTTTGACGACACCTTCACCGTTCCTCGAGAAATTCCTCAAGAAATGCCAAAGTACTCGCGACAGCGACCTTCAATTTCGCAATCCCCGCCATGTTTTTCTTGCAGAGTTAATTTGTATTTTTGTGCGGAATTCCGCTGTCTTATTGTCATCCCGTGGGCCATTATTCCGCAAAAGGAATACTCGTTTTAATGACTAAGCTGGGTATGGCTTTTCTGGAATAGTCCGGAATATATTCTTATTCCGGAATTTTTAGAGTCAAGCGAACGCAACCTAAGTTATCCTGTGAAAATGAATGGCATTTTGTAAACAACAATGTCATACATTGTCCTTCATAAATTAAATTAAAAGCTAATATGGCATTCAATCGTAGACAGGAGTGGAAAAATGATGGAAAGTAACGTGAGCGCATGTTTGACATGTCGCTGTTCATGGGTTTAGCATTGAAGCTAGGCTCGCTTCCACGCGGCGCCGAGCTTTTGACGCCAAAGATTCTTACCGTTTTTGTATTCAACCGCAGACCAAAAGAATCGCCGGAAAATCTATAGGATGAGACCACTCAAGCAGATCCATATTTTTTAAAAACCCGGGCTAGAAGTTAGCCTTAGTCAGACCCGAAAAACGCTAACCAATAGACCTACCTTTAAAGTTTCAGCATAAAACACAAGTCTTTGAGCAATAGGTTCTAAGTTTATACCATTTTTTGACTTCCCAGCACTTGCAGCTCATAAGGCGGCAGTATAATGGAAAGACGTCAATGCATGCTGCGGTGCAAAACAAAAGACAAATTATGATTATGCATTATACAACTTGTAAAGAAGCCATCGTGTCCCGGCTTTTGCTGTGTTATCAGTAATACAAAAAGTACTACGAAATATAACAAATGCAAGTAATATCCGTGTAAATTATTCTGTCCTACATAGCCATAGATTGGTTTTGATAAATTGGAAAGGTGACGCAGTTTAAAATCACTGGAACTTGACTTTCTTCTCTGAAAGCTAAATGAATTCATGCGGTTGTGTTTAATTGAAAGGTACGCAATGGCATTAAGCGAGGCACAGCCATCACACCTTTAAGACGACGACTCTGTACTTGTAGAATTTTTCTATCTACTCATTCATTGAACCTTCGATGACTGTATGACCAAAATCATAACTTTGCAGTTAATTTAGCAATCTTTCTGAGTATTAATGGCTTTAGTCATTGAGGAGTAAAGAATCTGAGTTGAGAGGAACTTCGAGGAAAACCGTACGTAAATGAGGAAAGGATAACAATGAGAAAGTCGGCTATGTTTAGGAATGGGTTGTTCATCGTGGAAATTGTGATGATAATGTAAATTCTTGTTTTGTCACACGACGTAGATCAACGTGGCAATCAACATCCAGTGAATACGTAGTGTGACAAAAGAAGAATTTACATTATCATGAGCAATTATGTTATAAATATAAAAAACTCTTCCTGTTTCTAAAGAAAACAAGGGTTTCCTTCATATACCTTCAGACGACTGTTCTCTCTGATATTCCTCGCTTCCGAAGACAGCAAAGGGACATATGTTTGCCATCAAGACAAAAGCAAAAAGCACGATTACCGTGGTCTGAGACATCTTATAACTAGTGCGTTTCTTGACGATTCTGTAGATGGAGTATGTCCTGTGTTACTTATATTTCATACATTCTGGACAGATGCGACAGCGGCGCCGAGAAGTGAGATTAGCTAGTTTTTATAATTTCAGATAATTAAACCTCAGCTCTGCCGAATCCCCTTTATACTTTGTCCATTAAGTGGTACGCACTGTTTTAATGATGGTTATGATTAATAGCGTGGGAGCACCATAAGTTTATTTAGACTGAGAGAATTTTCAAAATTCAACCGTGACCAAGAGCGCAGGCAACTACAAGGGCTTCTCTCGATACTGATGATTTTGGGATAACTTGAGATTTTTTGAATTCGAAGTCAATGAAGTAAAGGCAAACTTCATATTCTTATTCGTAAGGACTGCAATGTCAAATTTAACTTGGAAACGGAAATTTCTTTGTTATACTATTTATTACAATAATCTTCCAATAAGCAATTGGAATCAAATAGTTTTTCCTCACCACAAGAAACATGATGCCAGATTACTATTACCCATCACTTGGTAAAACTGTATTATGTCTTTTGGTCAACTGCAGTCTTTCGCAAATGTCACATACGTGTTAATTGCAGGCCTAGGATCAAGCGCTTACACGCGTATATAGCAAGTTGTATTTAATATTCTTAGCCAGAGTAGCATCATACTATGATGGTACACCTGGTTGCATTGGCGTATGGTTTAACGTGCAGTTTGGCGACTTGGGAAAGCTATAGAGTTCAAGGTCAAAAGTTCTTGTCATTTGGTCATTCGATGAACGTTAAATGATTTGCCTATAAGCTATTAAACGATAACAAACTAATTTTCCTTTAGCTGGTACCTGTAAATGTGCCCAGTTTTTTATTTTTTTTTTTGAGTCTTTTTTTCTAGCCATGTCATCTACACTTAGCGCTCCTCTACCTTTAGTTAACGCGTATGTGACAATTGTCCAAAAAGAAAGACGAAATACAGTTTTGCTAAGTGATGGTAATAGTCAAAATGAATCCTGTCCGAGGAGATCACAGGTGCAGTAGTACGGAATGTTCTTCTAGAATGTCTGATACACCTGCTTATTCGAAGGCGCAACGTGCTGTAGGTAGCGATATCGATGTCTGAGAAGCGACACCTGACGTTTCTTTGTGATAAAAATTCACCGCAAATAATGTCGTTTTCGTTTTCATTTAACAGGCGTGTGGGCGGAGACCGTGCCAAAACAAAGAACAACTGATCATGAAACGAAAGTTAGTCCACATTCAGAAAATACGGCTTCATGCAGCTCGAGTTGGAAGTTGTTCATTGAGCTGATAAGACACCAATCTATAATTCACGACCTTACAAGCGTGAGCTTGAAGTTAACAGTGCGAATTGTTAACAACAAATCGGGAAGCATAAACACATTTTTTACTCATGATTGTGATTTCATCAGTTTAATTTGCTTTACTTCTCAGCTAGCTGTGGGGTTTCATCGCTCTCACCTAAACGTCCTAGAAACCTTTGGTGGTTTAGATACAGATTTCCAAAAAAAAAACCACCTTAAAGAAGAAAATCCATGAGATCCAAGCTCGAGGTTGGGTTTTTCAATTGAAATCCACCCTGAAGACGGATTTCTCGGAGTCGAAATCCGTTTTTGGATCTCATGTTTTATTGCAAAATCCAAAATCCTGATTTTCCAATCGATTATACCTAAGTATAATCAAATTAATGAGATTAAACCTACTGACGAAGTCAGTAAATAGCATGAAATTTCCCTTGCCCTAATTCTTAATAACTGAACTATAAAAAATGAAGAGAACTATAAAGCCGGTTAAAATTTTAATTTCAAGTTCACTGATTCCACCTGGCAGGCAACAACGATGCGTGGTACGTTTTCAAACTGTTTTATTATCTTACTACCCAACTTATTACGCATAGTTAATCTCTGAAGAGCAGCTGAGTTTCATTTGCAATGGGAAAAACTTTTAGTAATTCTTTTTTTTTTTTGTATATTATACAAACTATATTACCACGTTATCGTGTATCAATAATTCATTACCTTTGGTGGTGTCAAGCTGCTAAGGTTTCAGCAGATTATAACAGCACTGTACTACTTTTAAGTGTTCAAATTAGACCGAACTGATATCTAGGGGAAAAAACTCAGCCAGTTTGGATCCATCATCGTTTATCGTTTAGTCAAGTAGCTATAGACTGATAAAAAAAGAAAAACTTAAAAAAATGGTCAATCAAAACTCTTTTGTTGACCGAAAGACAATAATTAAATTACTCCATTGGTTTTATTTCTTGTTCTTTAAGCAGCTTAGCTCATTTTGTCCACACTTAATTCGAAGAACAGTCCACCCTGATCCCTTGCTGATGTCAGCCCCAGATTGGAATCCAAAATAAAAAATACCATCATGCTACCAAATTAGGCCCAAATATTATTGCGAACACTGACAAAAGAGCTTAATTCTTCTTGATTGAACTCTTGCTGTAATGATAAAATTATATCATTTAATCAACATATTCCTTCATAATATAGTATAATAGGATGGATTTTTGGACAGTCAGAGTTGGATGACGTAACGGAAGTTGCATATCTTAGTGAGCAGGAAAATGGCGGGTGAAAGGTTTTCAACATTGAATGAGGAAGATAGCAGTAAGTTGCTAAGGGAAAAGGGCAGTTTTAACACGAAGAAATAGTTTGAATGCAAAATAAACAATTATTTGATTCGGCTTCTTGAAGAATTATGCAAATTTCAATAGAATGTTAACATCCTCTTCGATCTGCACAATTCCTCTGATAGATACTCACTCAACCTCATCCATATGAATCAGTTATTGTTAAATAATTAGGCTGGAACGAAATTAAAACTCATGATTAGTCATGGATTTAATCTCTCTCTTGCTCTGCTGAATCTGTATTCTAGCGTGGTGGTGGTACTTACCCCTTACCCTCCTGCAAAGAGGTGATGGATAACGGTTTATACCCTCTACTTCCATCCGTTTGTCAAGTAGAATTTTATGATTTACAATATCAAAAGCTTTTTTTAAGTCAACAGGAGCCCTGAAGTCAATAAATATCCCACAGGTAAACAAGCGTCGGTCCATATTTGACTGAATAGCTTCAACTATATCAATGATAGCATGATGGGTAGAGTGCCTCTGGAGTAATTCGACGAATATAGAATGGAATACTGCTCAATGACTTATGAAGCTAACCATCCGATTGTGCACTATTTTCTTGAAAATTAAGAGAGTAAAGATATAGGTGTATAGTTTAAAGGACCCGCCTCAACGTCGCATTTAAACATTGCAGTTATTTGTGATATTTTAACTTTGAGGGATAAATAAACCTCTGATGAGATGGAGATGTTGAAGATTTCCGCTAAGACAGGAGAAATGATATCGCATGCACATCTCAAGGGCTGTGCGTGACACGAGTAAAGCACATGTGATTTATTATTAAAAAGCGATAAAATTTCAAATTCAGCCTCTTCAGGTGAGCTGAACAAGAAAGGGAGAATCAGGTGATTTGGATTTAGCCAGATAATCCATATAATTACTACATTGGGATAATTTCATCGCTAACTTGTTACCAATGGTGGCAAAGTGTACATTCAAGACGTTAGGTATTCTTGAAGGATTATGTGTGACAAGGTTATAATCACGTGGGTCTTCAGTTTAGTGCCGTTATAGTGAGACTTTAGGTGCGGTAACATGGGGCACTTTTACCGTGAGAAATTGCCCTTTTACCACGAGAAACTGTATTTTGTAGTGTGACCCGAGGTAAATTTCCCGTGTTAAATATCTTCGATTCGTCAAAATGATCACGCGAAGCGCCCATGATATTAAACGTGTTAAGTTGCAATGCTGTTTTGATGCCCAAGGTACAAGAGCCAATCACGATGCTCCGTTTGACTCGCAACGCGCAATTCCAAAGTTCGTCGTAGTTTTCATCGCGCCAAATGACAAACTCGTTCTCGCCGGAATGATAAACTGTGTCTTTGAGACTGTGGACATGGCGGAATTGCGAGTATTTTAGGTATTTCAATTGATTTCTCTACCTGTTTACTAGACCGGCTATTTTAACAACGGCTAATACCAAAATTATTTTTGTTTTTGTTAGAAAGTCGATTGATATGCATGGCGATTTGTACAATGGAGTTCTCTTTAACCGGCGATACCAGAACATCAACCTGTACCGTCCAGCTTAGTAACCTATCCTGGTCATCAGCAATCAGTTAGCATGATAGCAAGAGAACGATAGATATGAGGCACGCTAATTCTCTAGACTCAAGAAGTTGCGATTCAATTTCTCGCCACATTTGCGTGTAAAAACTGGAACCACGATATACTAAAACCCAATTTACTGAACAATGTTAATCTGACCACCGAGGCCAACTGTTGCTGTAATCTTTGTATCAAATAGTTTATATTTTTAATTTTATTGTCTACATAGTTTTTAAATTTTACAGTCTAGCTTAGATAATCATATTTAAATTTTTTATATTGTAATTTTTAGAATACACGTTCACTTTTAACGAGCCCCTGGCTCATTGGTGATATGTGTTTAAATAAAGTACTACTACTACTGCTAGTGTGATGTACCGTGCGAAAATTTACCACGGGAAATAAATGCCATTTACCGTGCTGTGAGTAACCGCGACTTTTCTTTTGCGGTTTGTGAGAAGCTTATTTATTACTTGCCAC
The DNA here is from genome assembly GCA_949710005.1 of Ricordea florida. Taxonomy (NCBI): domain Eukaryota; kingdom Metazoa; phylum Cnidaria; class Anthozoa; order Corallimorpharia; family Ricordeidae; genus Ricordea; species Ricordea florida. Next base: position 20,518,623 of record OX453278.1, on the reverse strand, counting down.
GTTTTCTTCCTGTTGTTTATGTTTGCAAGGAAGTAATAAGGATAATGCTTTTGTTTACTTAGGCGTGTGAGAGTGGTTATCCCATTTCTGTATGTTAGACGGAGTCACCCATTACGTATAGTTTGCTTTTTACCTTAATTGAGGTTCTAAGTCACTTAATAATCCAAGGTTTAGCCAGTTGCTGAATTTTACGTATTGACAGGTTTTTAATAGGAGAATGTATGTCAACAATGTTATTTACACGTTTAAAGAAGGTTGAAAATAGATCATCATTATTGTTAGATTTTGTTGAGTATGTTTTCCCGGTCGACTGCAGAAAGATCACTGTTAAAGCTTTCTGCAGAGAACTGAGACAAGTCGCGTTTACGAATTATTTTCTTTACACTGGACTTCTCTTTTACAGAAGACAAAAAGACAAAATTGTGAGAAGTGATCCGGCAGAAACGTCTGTAATAATATTTCCCGCTCAGTAATACCTGCTCAGGATTGTTGACAAAATATTGTCAATTAGCGTTGCAGTTGTTCTATGAATACGGGTTAGCTTATCAATAGTTGGAATGAGATAATTACCTTGGAGGGTCGTAGAAAATCGTGACTATAATGGGATGTTGGTGTTTGAGAAGACACAAGTCGAAGTCACCTAAAAGGCAAATTCGCTTTCCTGTTGAGTTTAGTCTTTCTAAAGTATCAGTTAAGTAATTAAGGAAAACATCTTGCCAGTTATGTTGACGATAAATAATACCGCAAATAATGCTTTCTTTTTTCAATGGAAAGCTTCAGTTGAGCTCAGTTCAGTTTTCCCCTGGAGACCAGAGGTGTAGGCACTTGTTCAAAATTGTAGCCTGGGATTTGGTAATTACACAAGTGCTCATTTTGCACTTTGTAATTTTGGTTTCCGTTACACCAATAACATTGAAGTGAAAATCTAATTCGTCTAAGTAATGGGTTACTAAATTATCAAGATTTTTGTTTAGACTTACAATATTATTATGGAAAAATGAAAGACTTGGTTCTTTTTTACTTAATATAGAAAAACCAGAACCATACTCTTTAAAACTATGTGTCGGAAAAATATTGGCATTGGATATGCGGAAATTGGATATGCGGGTTTAAATTCTCATCAAGAGTTGAATTCATACTAAATAGATCGATATCGTGTAAACAGGGTAAACATTCAAGATTTCTTTTTGGTAGGTAGCTTACTTGTAAGTAAGTTGTTAAATTGATCATGATAAAAAGGCATATTGCCACTTAAGTTGAAGTACGGTAACTCTTTTAACAACGATCTTGTACATTTCCGTTCTTGGTTAGACTGACTACTACTTGAGCCTAAAGTTGTCCTCAGATTTTGCTGATATATAAATCAATTTGTCTAGTAGAGAAAAATATGGGTGGGGCCATCTCCTAACAGATCACGGTAAAGATGGCTCATGTTTGGGTAAAGTAAAATCTCTGATCATTTTGGGAACATGATGGATGATGAGAGGGTCTCACTGAATACATTTATTCCAATTTTGTGTAATTTATGTGGCGTGGAGATGTGATTTGCAGATTGTCACTAAAGTGAAACGACAAGATGGATATTGCGAAAAGATCAATTAACAGCTGTAACGTAATCACCCTTTCTCGCGGTTTCTTTTGTTGTTAGTCATCTGACGGGCTTCAGTGAGATGGAGAAGTCATAATTCATTGTTTTGAATTCCGGACCGCTCAGATGAAACTACAGTCAGGGCGAGATGAAGCGATCTGCGAGGCTGCGAGCTGTGTCATCGATGAAGTACTCAACCTCATTTCCAACACCATGATCAATATGATGGCAGATTGTGGGAGCGTGCTTCAGAATCAAGGCATTAAAGTGTGTTTGGATTTGAAATATTCCTGAAATACGATGGATCACCAAAGGACCGTTAAATTTGCACAAACTGTAGCCTCTGGAAAGCTGGTAGAAGGCTACCTGCATCGTGAATGGGGCAAATCTCTCCACGTTTATGGGCGTTATTTTTAAATGCTTCATAAGAACCCCAAAACACGCATCTTCGTTTGGGAATAACTTCACCTCACTTAGAGCCTTTGATAATCTGGGCAGCAAATGTCCACTGTAGACATATCCTGCTCCAGATACATAAGGTGGATATGTGGGCTCCGGATATTCCTCTTCGGATACATAATATGGACTTAACATGTCTCTAGAAGGATCTCCTTTGAGAATTGCTCCGGCATACAGTGGAACTGCCCTAGAAGAGTTCTGTGCTCCAAGCCACTTGATGAGCTCGTTAACGTTGACGTAAGAGTCGTCGTCCGTTTTCAAAACGTACTTCACTTTGTGACAATGATTTGCGGCCCATGATATACTCAGTGCCATCTTTAGCGTAAGGTTCCGATACGAATCGAGAAAGTCTCCAAAAACGAGATCTCCATAGCTACGAGCCTCGTTATGAAGAACGATGTCAAGCACGGGATCGCGCGTTTGACCAATGAGAAAAACGGTCCGCCATCTCCTAAAATCATATAATAATCAAGCTGCGTTGGCTGCAAATTACCATATGATAAACATTAAAAATATCATATAATAAATAAATAGCAGGTATTATATATCTTGCGGAGAAGCACCTTGATCACGCGAACTATTCGATATGGCTATATTCAAGGTGCGAAGCTTCCTTTTTTGCCCAAAGGGACCTAAGCCTGCCTTAAATGGAGCAAATGCAATCAAGGCTATAACATAATTCAGATCAGAGGGATATCGAACTGTACGGGGCAGTATGCAGCTCTAGGACTTACAGAATTTCTTTTCTATGATAAAAAAATCACAGAAGACCTAGAGATACAGCACAAACACTGCCTACAGCCCTGAAGGAAAACAAATCTGCGACGAGTAATGGTGGAATGATATTTTATGTGAAAAAATCTGGTCAGGAGCCATTGGCTCCAAATCTGGTAAAGAGACGCGCGCAAAACTACATCAAGATTTTTTTCCACTTCTATACTGTCACTGTAACAAACATTACAGCGGAATGGCCATTTTCCCTCGGCAAAGTGCAATATTATAGTACTTGGTTGAATTATCATTGCAGCAACGCCTTTATTTAGAAGAAGGAGGGATATATAACACTTTAGTAGAGATCTGTAAGTATACTAATGCAAATGCGGTAATCTGATTGGCTGAGCTACTACACACTATCATCCATTAGAGTGTAACACTTGGCAGAAGATCGTTTTCAAATTGCGGCGTCTTCGCCCTTTAGCGAAGTTTCACAGGAAGATTTAGTATTTTGGAAGTTTTTCACTGACACATTATTTATTTGTTATGATTTTTTCTAAATCAATTAAATTATTTGCTCTCGATTTCTATGAGGTGATAGTTGAAGAGTTGACTAGGCTGAAGGCCTCATCAACTATATATACCACCTCATAGAAATCGCGTGCTCCTAATCTAATTGTTAATTATCATAATTTATGACCAGTGCCGCCCGCACGCATTTCTGTTTAAAAAAGCGTTATAATTCCAGTTTAAGGGCGTACGGTAGCGCGAGCAGGGTCGGAAAAAGCTGTACGGCTCAGTGTATATGGCCGCAAGATTTGCAGCTGCTGCAAAATGGAAAAATTACGCATGATAAAAAGGAAAAATGAGAGCGGCAATGATTAAATTCCTATTTTCCCGTCCGACCCTACCACTCAGTCACTAATAATACAGTGAAAGACGGAAACGGGCACGAATGACTTCTAACCAGTTATAAGTGACAATTTTAGTCTTATCCAGTCAACCGAGGACAATGTAAATATGAATCCTTAACCTCGCTTTAAATTAGGCCAACACGGTCAAAATTTTTTAGAATTTGGCACCAAATTCCCTTTGAATGACACTTGTGTCGAGCGTCCATTTCATGATTAATTTGACGAGCTGAAGAGCTATTAATTCTACCAACCTTAACGGCTGCTCCTTTGAAGTTGCCTTGTTAATGCTATTATCCTGTCTTCCCCAAGACAATCTGATGGCCTCTCTTTCCAGGAAATGAAAAGGAGCTGAATGTACTTGAATCAAGAGATAAAGGTTATCTTTACATTCGAGTGCAGGGAAACGGTTGCTTTTACTGACGGCGTATCCAACTTGACTTTGACCAGCAATGACCTCCGCCTTTGACAATTCACTATCAACAGAAAATTCTCTTTCATTGAATCCTCGGTAAGTTTCATCGATCGTAGACTTCAGCTCTTCAAGATAATTTGCAGATTCTTGGGCTTTTGATCCTATACTGTAATTGTCCTCGACAAGAACAGAGTGTTTCTCGTATCCTCGTTTGGCATATTGAATGTTAAAAAGTAAAGCGATGTTTATGATTCCCAAAACAATGACAACATTTAATACCGTCGTTGCTCTGCCAAAACAGTTTATACCCATTTTGTTTTAAACAACACAAATACGATTCAACAGTTCCTAGATGCCTAGGTGTACCGAAGAGTTGGGAAGAATTTGGAGACAAGTGTAATTGCCAAATTGTGTTGAAAAATGGTGCGACATGAAATGATGTCAACTTGAGCAACTTAAATCATTAGCAAATTAAAAACATTCAAAAACATTTCAAACAAAGGATGCATAAACATGACAATGGTATGGCAAACAGAAATTTGGCGGGGGTTGGTCCTTGCCGAAAATCAGGACTACCATTGAGATCGCATAAACGCGGACTATATGCCTTATTCCAAAATGGCCGCCTTTTATATATTCCTTTGTTTTTATTTAAATTATCCCTTGATGCCTCGCTCAAGGTAAAATATTCTTTTGAATTTTAGCTTAAGAACGAGACATCAAGGAATAATTTGAATAAAAACAAAAAGAATATTTAAATGGCGGCCATTTTGGAATAAGGTGTATAAGGGACAACTTGAGATTAGCATTAACGCCCAGTGATGAAATAATTTGATATAACTCCTCTTTCTTATTATTTTGTACACTTCAATGAAATTTATCACTGGGATATGGACTGTTCTGTCAAACCTGTAGTTAATTCATTCTAGACTCAATGATACCAGGAGCTCCCGGTGGAACACATTAGAAAAAATCATGTTTCAAATCTCAACCCAATGTTTGACACTATCTTGCACAGCTCCCGAAGTAATTTTTCGATTTGCTAATCTGTACATCAGGGGCTTTACAAACATATGTTTAGCTAAAATCTTAATACGAAACGTTGAAGCAACACAGCTGACATCGTGTTTGTTTTCTGTGAGCTAACGGCACTTGGTAAGAATGATGTCAAAATTAATTGCGTTGTCTTTCTGAAGAGTCGTTGTCCTGGAAAACATGTCAGTTTCAAGCCGACATAAAAATCCCCACTAACACAGTTACTCTGCCAACTATTGCTAATCTCCTACAGCTTGATCCTTTTCGTTGATCCAATATTTTTGCCTCTGAACCGAAAAATATTGCAGTGTTACCAGTTTTTTGAAGGCTTATGAACACTAATTTCCCGTTTATTTGTTTATTCTATTTTTTATTACTTCCCCTTTTGATTTTCAAGAGATTGGACGCAGAAAACCACGATCGACCAACATTAATGTGGTGGTCTTTAAAATCAATGCTCTATGTATGCCCAAGGATTTTATAATAAATTATTTTAGCGATATTGTCCAGTGTTTTTTTCAAGTTTAGCGCAATACAAATCATTACTGACCTCATTCACTGCCGGCCCCAAAAACTAATGAATATATTTTAATTACCGATGATTGTTACAAAACTGGATTATTTTATCATTTCTTCTCCCAAAAATAGAGAACCGAAAGACATTATTGCCCGCCATGATAGTTGAACAGTACATGGTACCGTCGTGACGTGGAACCGACCAATGAGACACGATTGCATCGTTTGGGAAACATACGATTTAGTGAAGAATGAAGTTATGAAAGGGGAGAGAGAGCTCGAGAGGGTGGAAATGGAATGGGAATCCTAATAAACGTTGTTCCGGAATGATTCGATGTAAACTTAACTTATCTAAGAAATACTAGAAAACCCTTCTTTTTGAGAGTATCTTATCGCGAACGTAAACTTTTAAATTCCCACTTTTCCTTTTTTTTTCCATCAAATTTCCTCGGATAGATTCCTTAAACTGGCCTTCCTTATGGCATTACCTTCCTCTCCCTCCCTCCCTCGGTCAGCCTTTCGTTTCATTTTCTTGCCTCCTCGGGATTGTTTGTCTTTCACCAGCGGACAAGAGAGTGGGTTCATTAAAAGCCTCTTAAATGCTGTAACTTGCTTGTTTAATTTTTAGTACTGACGGATATTAATATTAAAAAGTCATGCTAAGTTTTTTTTTTTGGTTAGTTTATCGCAATCGATCTTTATTAGTTATTAATTTCATTGGTGAAAAACTGATTTTGTTTCTCCAATCAGCAACCCATACACTGGTGATGACGATGGCTGCGCCCAATTTTATCGATTGTAATTTTCACGTCCAGTCATGAGATTTGGTTGTCTAGTACTTAGTAATGACAAGAGAAAATGAGGAAAGAGAACACAACCCCGTCTGATATGATAAAGGGACAGAATCTATTTTTAGCGCTGAATCTATTTATATCTCGTTCCATGGCTGCGCGGTTTCCCAATACCGCAAGTGGAGAGTCGAGATCCAATGAAACAAGATCCCCATGGGGCATTGAAATTACAAACACGTGATGACAAGGACATCAGCCATTGGTCAGTTGAAACAGTTTCCGAATCTAAAAATAGATTCTGTCTCTTTGTCATAGTAAGCGTTCTCTTCACCTCATTTTCTCTTGGTAATGACCTCTTACCAACCGAGCGCGAGGGCCGTACTGGAGAATATTAGACCGAGGTCGTAGCAGTACGGGCTGAGGGCCGCGAGCTCTTTACAAAAACGACTAAGGTCCCGATTCTTCAGTATGGCCTGTTCCAGGTCCTCAGATGGTAAGAGGCGAGCCTGAATGCAAAAGGGTGAAGGGGATAGGGCGGGAGAAAGCATAGTTGTCCAATACTCTGACAAATTTATGCACAGCATTATATTAAAATGTATTGTGATGTATTATGTCGTTCTAGAATGTATTGTTGAACTATTGTTATGGCAATATATTACAATACATTGCAATGCATAAAATTGTCAGAGAATTGGACAACCCTCGGGGAAAGAGTGAAACACTGCTTTGAAAGAGGTAATATAACAGAGGATAGCAGCAGCACCCTTTAAATTAATCTTCAAATATGACAAGTCTATTCAGTGGGCCATTTCCGAGTTGCTGTTTCTCTCGTTATCGAAGTGAGTCTTGGTGATCAACTGTTGCAAAGGAAATGGGTTTGATTTGCATAAGAATACACAACTAATTTCCATTTGAATGGTTGTGCACCAGGACTCGCTTTGAAACTGAGTTATACAGCAATTCGGAAATGATCTATTTAAGGGTATACTATCTAAAATCGTTTTTCACTAATAGACTTACTGCACCTCTTTATATTAATTATTTTAATGTTCTTTGCAAAGCTTTAATTTTACAATACAATTATCAATGGTTGGAGAATTTCAGTCAATGGAAGTAAAACTTCTGTTCAAATGTCTTTTTCAAATATAGCATCTAGGGTACTGTTTAACATCAAGATTGTGTCTTCTTTCCACTACGGTGAAGGAAACGCCGAAGAAAATTGTACGAACTTTCTCTGCTTTCTGGGTTGACTCTTTGTTGAAAAAGTTTCATTTCGTCAGATAAACTTTCTTTTAAAGGGAGGTTTTCCAGATTCCATTCATTTACATTCCTCTTTCGAACACAGCCATTATCCTGCTCACATTTCAGCTTCTGATTTGCACAAAACGATGTACAGCTATTCGGATCGTCGCACCCGGTGAAACACTGTAAATAATGTTCATGACAGCAACGGCAGTCGGAGCAGCTTTCGGTGCCTTGAATCGTACAAAGATAGAAGGCAAGTGAGGTAGCCAGAAAAACCAACAGCTTCATCTGATGAGAAAATAAACACCGTAGCTTGAGGCTCTCTCTCTCTCTCTCTCTCTCTCTCTCTCTCTCTCTCTCTCTCTCTCTCTCTCTCTTTCTCTCTCTCTCTCTCTCTCTCTCTCTCTCTCTGGGCTTTTCGGCTAACGGTTAATTTATTTGCCTTACGGTTAACAGAAAACTTAAAAAATTAATTTCCATCCTTTTAAAACGTTAACAATTAAGTTAAAACTTTGTTTTCGTGGTTAGAATTTTTTTCTGGATCTCTATGAACTTGGCGACTTACTGTACAGCTGACAAGCGAGAGTTTAAGCAAGAGCTTCCCCCTGTTCTGCCATGGATACTCGAGAGTAATTGAGAAAGAATTTTGTTGAACGGCGGCGGGAAAAAGCAAATTATCTTCACGTGTAACAATATAGAAATCCTGTGTGCTGATTGCTTTTTTTTTGTATCAGTCACATCGTGTGATGACATCAATGCCCAACACCGTCTATATTCGCGCTATTGTGTAGCTATCAAAGTGATTACTATATGATAAACATTGATATTGCACATGAGTGATGTCACTGGCGTGTTGCGTTTTTATCTTTTAATATATTTGCTACCACTTTGTATGCCAATGAATGTTCAGATATAATAAAAAAATCTTGCACGCTCGCTTGGAGATAAGGAATTTCTATTTTCATTTTTCATAATGAAAAAATAGAAAGAAACTGAGAAATTTCATATTTCCGGACGGCCATTAATATCGTCTACCAATGAGTCATTTGGTGATATATTTCGAATTGCTAGTTGCATGATTTGCACTGGAATTACAAACGCGTACGAGTACATATACGGCATGTAGCTGTTTGTCGGGTTCGATTGTCCGAGCTTGTTCATACTATGCATACACAGTACGTAGTACTTGTATGAACTATTGTTCGCAGTCACTGACGTTTCGAGCGAAGTCGTCTTCAATTGCCTTAACTCTTGACATGACTTCATGATAGTCCGCAGTGATATCGATTATTATTTACTATTCGCACCGCAAAAAGTGACAAAAAAACTTGTCATCAACGTATTACACAAATCTTTTCCAGCATAACTAGTACCATACCAGAAATCCCAGTAGGTCCCTTCTACTATGTTGTCGAGCAAAGATTTCCAGTGATGAAAATTGTAAAAAGGAAATCTGGTATCGATATGAACAGTAGCTTATGTTTGAAGCTTTTTGTCTCTGAGCTATGCAACTGCCTATATATCCTAGTCACTACTCAGATTTATCTTGAGGAGACCTTATCAAATTTGAGTTTTTCAGCGTAGTCTTAGGCATCCCCGATTTTGACAAATGTTCCAAGATAAAGGACGGACCATTAGAAAAGTGATAGGGGGGGGGGGGTGGGTGGGGAAAAAAACAAAAAAAAATCATGCAAGGGAAAATGCCAAGAAAAAAAATTCATGCAAAGACGAAGGTAAAAAGGAAATCTGGTATCGATATGAACAGTAGCTTATGTTTGAAGCTTTTGGTCTGTGAGCTATGCAACTGCCTATATATCCTAGTCACTACTCAGATTTATCTTGAGGAGACCTTATCAAATTTGAGTTTTTCAGCGTAGTCTTAGGCATCCCCGATTTTGACAAATGTTCCAAGATAAAGGACGGACCATTAGAAAAGTGATGGGGGGGGGGGGGTGGGTGGGGAAAAAAACAAAAAAATGATGCAATGGAAAATGCCAAGAAAAAAAATTCATGCAAAGACGAAGGTAAAAAAAAATTCATGCAGAAGGAAGGTCCAATTGTGACTTTTTCACACGTAGTAAAAAAAATTCGTGCAGAGTGGTTCACCTGAAAAAAAAATTCCTGCACAAGCAGTGAGCGAAAACAAAATTCGTGCAAGCTGAAAATTCCCCACCCCCCCATCACTTTTCTAATGGTCTTTCCCTAATCTCCAGTTATTCTAACATAGTTTCTCTATAAATTTTAAGTGGAGGGGTGTGGTAAGCATTTCAGTGTTTTCCAGTCTCATGAAAAACTGCTGCTGTCCCCTCAATTTCCTCTGACCGATTTTCAAACAGTCCAAATAATGTCGACTTTTGCTGAAGTAATATAATAATTTTACTTCATCATGTTGAATGCTTTAAAATAATAATACTTACATCTCTCAGAAAATGAAGAGAACGTTGAAGTCCCCCCTCTCTTGTTCTTCCGTTTCAAATACTAGGGAAAATATTGCCATTTAAGTATCCGAAATGCACGCGTAGGCGTCTGAGTCACAATGTGTTACTTGAATCCTATTGCTAAATGTAACTATGCGACTGTCATCTATAAATGCGATAATAATGCTTAGGATTACTAGCACATGTTTTCGGTAACTTATTTCGTTTCCGTTCCATAATTATTGGCAACAAAGATGAAGTGATCATCTCTTTATCAACGTTAAGCCTAGAAAAAGTTTGTTCAAAACCCCTTTTTATGGTAAAAAAACCGTGCTCTTTTTCCCGTTATCAGGGCTGTTTCGTTTTTGTTTATTCATATAAAAAGCCCCAGGTAATTCTATCTTGTTTGGAAGTAGGTTTATTGCGAATTGAATAATATTGCGTTTTAAAATAACAAGCTTTGATGTGAAGCAATAAAATCCGTTAGAGAGGCTTTTGACGGCCTACTTTGTTTTCACATATCACAAGGAATCTCTCGCTGTGAAGTAGATTGCGTTGCTATATATACATGGCTATTAGTCGAACCATCTCATAACCATTTAATTTTGTAAATAGAAATACCGTATGGACTTAACTCTCTAAGTCCCAGTAGTGACCAGCATCCAATTTCTCATTACAATATTCACTGTTAATCAACTATTCAGGCTATGAGAATAACGAAAATGATCAACAAAGAAGAGTTGATATTTTGAGAAATTATCCTCCCTAACACCATAACAAATATAATGAGAACAGTTAGGAGAAAATGAATACTGTATTGATCTTGGGGCTTAAAGGGTTAAGCAGACATTGGTACTTTTGTGAAACCCAAACAGTTAGCATTGAAATTGGCAGCGTTGGTAAGTGGCAACGTACCTTCTGAAAAGACAGCAGTTCTGAATATCATTACTAGCGGCACCGTTTCAATTCTTCATGTTTCGATCTAAGTCAATGGGTTATTATCTAAGTTACTAGTGCTCTGTTATTTTCCAAACGAAACTTGCGGGACGCCATGTGTCGGTTCCTTTCTACGATTAAAAGCGCTATCGAAAACACCTCCAGTTTATTACAATTGTATTACTAAATATTCTCACCTTGGGTATTTTTCCAATTCCCAGAAAAACGAAGACCTTTGCTCTCGGTTCACGGAGTATATTGTGATGATCCTTGGTATGCTGTGTGTACTGTTTCAAGTACCTTTTATATATGCTCCAAGCATCCGGCCTCGTGGAGTTGGTCATATCCTTTAATGGACAAGGAATGCGGTACCATTTAAGGCTAAACGTAAAGGTCGGTGTCGATTTCATACGACGTCCGGCGAGTCTATTAGAAGGTGATTGCGTCGGACGACTTTTCAGTGCCATGTTTTTGTCGGCAACTGTTTGTTTTACTCGAAAATTGGCATTGTTTTTCTCAAAAAGCTCAATAAGAAGTTCACCTGTTTGAAGAGGTAGTGATGTATTACACGAGTTTCCACGTGCCTGTCGATTTTGTTCCTTAGATCACATCTATCGGAGGGGCAAATAACGAGGAGTTTTGCCTTAAACTCATAAGGCGAGGTCTTTGTTGTAAAACAAGCAGTTTATCAACATCTTGTGAGATCTTTGTCTCTAGGTGCCGGATATGTGACAAAAAAGCGATCGTTATTAGTGTAGTCACACAGAAACTGGCACGTTAAATGCGATAGAATATTCAAAGAAGGACCCATTTCAGCGGACATTATCTCATATAGTGACTTTGTACCTCGCTTTTTCTTTCGAACGTGGTCGATTCATCATGGTTCAATCAAAGCGTTAATATGCGCGAAAGCATTGACCACCAAACACCACCATTTTTGAATAATTCAATCATATCACCGACTTTGAAACACGACTTTCTTTGTTAATGTGACGAAATCATAAGTCTTAATGATGAAGTGAAACTCTGTAATATCCTTAGCATAATGCGGAGAATGGCTCTTAATCGATAAAAAAGAAACGCTAAGAGGACAAAAGTGTGAAAGGAATTCAAAGTATTCATTGCCTTTTTTACTATAACAACAAACTGCTTGCTTATAAGCAGAAAACAACTGAACCGCAAACTGTAAAGAGCGTTCTAGTTCTTATCATGCGTTTACCTTAGATAATATTCCACGTGCTTGAAGTAACGTCTCTTAGAGAGGAAATCGAATTTAAAGCCAGCATAAAGTAAAGATCAATATGGCTTGAAAGCCGATAAGAAAAGGTGTGAAGCTTGTTTGACCAAAAATGTAAGTACGGTCATTGCAATTATTCAGCTTACACCATCTTTGAAGATTTCTTTTTAATAGATTACTTTTTTGAAAAAGGTATAACAATACTACATGCTAAGATACAGAGACGACAATGCCTTAGGAAAAGCAATATTTAATAAACATTTGTCGCATAGACTGTCAAATTTGAAATGTGAAGCGTTGCTAGGTTGTATTCACTTTGCTTTTTTCATTTATTCAGGACTATATAGTAATAAGACGTTTAAACAAAAGAATCCGCATTCTGCCCGAGGAAACATTACGCAAACCAAAGGAAATAGAAAAGCAAATATTGCTGTCTCTTTGACTACTTTTCCTGCTATCACGCCAAAAAAAAGACCGGTTAATAAATGGCAATTTGGCATTTGAGGTTTCTATTGTGCAAAATATTTCGACGTTTTCATACAATACGGCATCTTAAATTCTCTGAAGGGTGAATTCTTGCGTGAAGTAATAAATCTGTCCTCGTTATATATCAACATAAAGCAATATCTGAATTTGAAGTAATATAGATTGGAAGTTGTTTGATGCCGTATAATAATCAAATGTTAGATTATAAGCAGAGACTCAATGAAAACTAGCGCAGACGTTTACTTCCTTTGAGTTAGGTTAATTTTTGGTTTATATTGTACGAAGAATGTTATATTCCTTTTTGTTTTCTTTTTCCTCACTGACGGAACATAAAAATATAACGAAGCCATGCTTTGAACTCGTATAGCGGTCCTTTAGTTTTCGGCTTTCTTATGGGGAAGCGCATTCTGGCTAAATTTGGCACCAGCGATTCTCAAAATTGGCGGCAAAGAAATTATAAGTGCTTCATTTCATTTTACTTGTCGGAAAGAAAGAAAAACATTGTGATGTTTCTAACAGCACATTTGTATTTTAAGCTTGTTCTGTACGACCAGTCTTATTCTTTGTTTATATTTTATTATTTTTTTTTCAAAAACTTTCAGTGGATTTCCTTGAAGTAATTTAAGTGTCAATCATTGACTACAGCAGGAAATGTCGAGGAAATTGCACTTGGTTCAGTTTGCGGTTTCAATGGTCCTTACAAAGAATTGTCATAGACCATGTTGTGATATTTGCTTCACATATGATGAAATTTCTACTAAATAGGGTAAGGCTTATGAGTCTGTATCGCCTTAAATAAAAATAACAGGTACCAGCTATTGAAAACGGACACGCAGAAGCGAACGCAACGACGTTGAAGTAATACGGCCCCTTTGGCAAGTTAACGGCTGTAAGCTGTACTTAATGTAGAAATAAAACCAAAGATTCCGAATACACAACTTTTTTGATCGCATTAACACTGAATATATTAACACTCAACGTTATTCAATTCTTAAAAACATTATTACGTTTCATCGATTGCTTCGTTCGTAACTGAATGTCGAGTAAACTGAAAAAGTCGGAAAGGCAAATGGAAGAACGTGCAGATAGAGGCAAACTAAGCTTTTTACAGATGATAATAAAAACGCAGATCATTCTATACACGTTTCAGTGCTGAACTTGTTATTTTTCTATTTAAGTGCCATTGTTCTCTTTAACTTACCTCAGGCGCTCTTCCAAATATATATCCATAATTTGAATTGTGTCGTTTTAGCTACTCATTTTTTTTCCTTTTTAGCTAAAATTACCTTATATCTCTTTATATAAGAACGTATAGCACTGACCTAAGTTTGAAGTAAGTTAATTTTAAAACTCTTTGCTGCTTTATAATTATCAAATAACTTATATGATTGGATCGCAAGTAAAGCCGAGCTGAGACCTTGCCAGGTGAAACGACTATTCATTATCTTTGCCGATCCGCTTTTTTCCTTTTTTTAGCTTAGCTTTCTTTAGCTTTGTGCTGATTTGCACGGAATGTTTTTAGCACTTCTCAAGATAATACCACTTGAGTAAGAGAGAGAAGTGTTTAGTACATGCAAAGTCCTCACAATTGTCAAGTGGATAAATTATTTTGAAGCGAACATATCTATTTCATATCAGGTTGTGTTTGTTGTATGGTCCTTGAAAAGCCAAACTATCCGAAGATAAGGTAGAAACGGAAAACTAGAACAAACAAGCCATTTTTTAAGCCCAAAGCTTCCCTATGATTGTTTGCCGAGTATCTTCATAGCACAATTTGAGCGCCACGATTGAAAAACACATCAAGTGCAGGTTTATTTCATAAAGTATAAATATATCATGAAAACGTGTGATTTATAGGTGATAAAAGAAACTAACCGAATTCTGCTCAGTGGAATGCGGCCAGTTTACTCACGACAGGGTTTTCGCTCCCAAGTTATTCCGTGACGCACGCACTAACCTAAAACAGGATGTAGCCCGTTTACAAACTAAGTGCTCCCTGCGAACAACTCCGTTTGCCATACTACACAGGAAGTTTCGCCCTATACTCCTACGACATTGACTCTTTAGAAAAGTTTATTTTGAGTCCCGGAATCATTGACATGAATCCGCTTTGATTGCCCAATGTTGACAAACTTGTCACTTCAGATAATTCTTTAAGCACTGGAAAGGAAGAAACCGCTGACAGTTTGATGTATGTTGTTATTAGCGGATCTTATATTGCGTCAACGTTCTTGAACAATGGCTCGGATTCTAGCGGTACGTGAATGAAGGCGGGAGATCGTGGAGAATGCCGTCGGTCGGTGTGACCAGAGTCATGGGCGACATACATTGAATACTGAAACGGTTTGTTCGCAATTTTGACTAACACTTTGATAGCTGGAATCAGTTTTGAAATGTAATTTTATGATATCTAATTGATTTTTTTACGTCGTTAGACACAATTTTGCCATTTGTGATATGTACGACCATTTGGCCACAAAACAGTTTAAGAAGTCATGCTAAGATGCTTTTCTATGTGGGGGTTTATTTTTGTAAAAACAGTAAGATTGATTTCTTTTATATTGTTTTCTTAGTTATAGATGTATGATTATTTTTTCCAAATGTAAATACTCAGCAATCAATGAGGCTGAAATGAATACCTGTTCCAGTATATATTCGAAAGGGCGATTATTAACAGTTGAATAAGAAAAAGAATGGACTGTGAAGTATGTGAACGTCCTAGCTTACTTATTGGAAGAATCGCCTCTAGATTGCTTTAAAGGCACTCTCGAATCAGCTTAGGCACCAGCAAAGCAGTTAAACGCATCCAAGTAAACATCATAAGAAATAACTTAAGGTTTACCTTTATCTATCCTTCTTGTCTTCATGGGTTAATTACTCTCGTCCAACATGTTTCCATAAACCATTTCTTGAAGGCACGTTAATAGCTAGATCAACTACTTCTCTATATCGTCCTCATTTGACAATAGCATAAGCATTGCTCTAGGTTCCTATTAATCATTATTATAAATGGCTTATGTTGTATTTGGAACAACAAAGTAGCTAATGTCCTAACTACTCTTATGGTCGACATGATTTTAATGTGACAGTGATAGTCTTAACATAAAATCCCCCGGCGTTCAGAGAAGTAATCATAGGGCTATATAATGTCATAAACATTGTATTTTGTTCAATGAATATCTTAGTTTCATTAATTTCTGGCGCGTGCTACAGCAAGATGGTGTGAAACTTTGAGAAGCGTTTTTCCAGCTCAATGGCGGGGTAGTTCTCTGATCAGATGTATGCGTTCCCACTACATCCTAACAACTTTATGATCGTGATAGTGTTTATGATCACTGCATGACCAGGATGGTTAAATCGTTTATGGGAACCAAGCGTAAAAATAAGTGTAACGTGGGAAGCAAAAGAAAACCGAGCAGACTGAATCTTCTTCAGAAGATGGCTGCTGGCTTTTGAGCTTTATTTTTCTATTTTTTGTTTCGGTAGCAATAGAGTCTTACCCCTTCTACCACTGTCGCCTCAGTGTGCATATGTGTGGGTTTAACATACTTTTACTACACTTTGACATTGTCATTTTAAGTCACATCCCAATACCCTACCATTCTTCTTTAGAAGGCTTGATTCATATCAGCGACTTAACCATTATAGTCATATATATATATTCACGCTGGCAGTTTATATCGATCACTTCTATATCCAAGCTGGAACACCCGAGAACACAAATATGCAGACGTCTATATTTCACATAATTATTTACAATTATAGGAAAGTAATCGAACAATTTCTTATGACCATGACTATGTTGATAAATCTTGCGTTCAGTACTCGAATACTGACGCTAATTTGTTGTATTTTGACTAATGAACGTCCCATTTGCCGTAATTTGTGATTCGTCCGATTCCAAGATGGCGTCCAACTGTGAAACGCGTTTGGCTAGCTTCGTGGAAAACTTTTCGATCATGTCTATCCGTTCCTAACTCAACACTTTATGTTACGACCATTGTGATCATTTTATAGCTGGAAACCAACCTTTTTGTTTATACTCATGTTTCCCATGCTTTCTAAGCTTACACTAATAATTCTCATGCGCAGTTATTACTCGGGCTACTACCACAGGTAGCCCGAGTCTAGGTTTACCTTTTCGGTCTATCAGTCTATCAGTCTATCAGTCTATCGACAACGTCGCAAATCGGACTACCCGCAGAGGCCCTTGGGTATTGCTATTGTGAAAACGAGGCTTCATCAAGCTATTTCACCATCGATGTTGGATGCGAAAGATGTGTACTCTGAACTATCTTTGAAAGCCACTGTTATGCACATGGATACTACTGACTCTTGTATTGTCAGCTACTGTTGTCATTGGGATCCATAAGCTGAAGTTAATACACGAATTTTGTACAGTAACAAGACACGCGTCGTTGGATGCCTCTAGTCAACAATTTGTGCAAGACAACGATACGCGAATAAAGGAGGTTATAAGGATTTTTTCATCTATTTTAAATTTTGGTGGCATTTTTGGATGAAGTTTTCTTAATCACGGTCTGTCTCATGCGTGGTCGCGTAGAAAGTAGTTGCAAGAAGACTTGACAACAAAAGCGTGATAACGCTCAAAGTCTGATTGCGCTTGCAGGTGAAACGGTTGACGTTACAAAGGATTGCTAGAGACTGTTTCTAAAATCTATTGAATTTGTTGTTTGTTTATAATTAAGTTCTTGGTAATTATGACCGCAAAACGGCTAACAAAGCTATTAACTCGGTGACTATGTTTGCTGATGTTTGTCAGCCCGAATTCCCTCGGGCCTCTTCAAAATCATCTCTGGATCTTTTCTTATTCAAACTCAAGTTTTTTTTTCTACGTGGTCGTGTGGAAAGACATTAGCGGGGACAGGGCCAAAAAGGCTAAATCGGAAGAAAAGTATATCCGATCGAGGAGTAATATTGTTTTTGCCACATATCGCTTTGGCTTCGCCTTCGATAACTTGGAATCGGATGAATGGCATCAAGTTTCACAACTGTTTTCTACCGTGGGAACCAATAAAGCTGGTTGGTCAACAATAATTCGATTAGTAAACAAACCCAATTATCACTGAAATTTCTGTAAAACCTTAGAAAACTTTCTGATAAAATCGCTCAGCTTAAGCACGACGTCGACAAGAATTGCGGTGCGATATACAGTCTGGTGGGTTTTTTGCGGTCGTGGAACCAGCCATATAGTATACAATTGTAGCCCGAGTGAACGCTCCCGAGAGCGTCTAGTTTCCTTTGTTATGCAACTTATTCTCACGACAGTGTCGACTTATGAATGTCATGTGAACCAGCTTCGACCAGGCACGACTTGAATTGTACAATCAGCTCTCAGGAGAAGGTTAAAGCTACAGAAGCCCAGTTTCAAACACAAACGTGCGTTGAACTCACCTGTGAAAGAGTACTAAGAGCACTGTTACACTGTGCAATATTTCATGCAGCCTGTCTCCCAACGCCATTACAAGACAAGTTGCAACAGGGGTGTGTCACACTGCGCAACGGGTACGACATTTTATTGAAATCGTTGCGGGAAACACTCTGCAATGGTTTCTGCAACATTTTTTACTTAAATGCGATGATTGGCTAAGGAATTATGAGACACCTTTGAAACAAAATGACAATTACCGAGCGTTAGCTGGGTTGCCTAGGATACGCGTAATTCCGCAAATTATGACAAGACTCCTGCCTGGAATAAAGAATAAAAAATAGAATGATAATTGAAAAAAATATTAGGAAATGTTGAGCCGTTCAGTGGTATTAGACCGAAATGTCAGACTGAAATCATCCATTTAAAACCCGGAAATATTGGACAAAAATCAAAGCTTTCGAACACCAATTCTTAGGATTAATCCTGGTGGATTTATTAAAACTTAAAGCAGTTATGTTCATTCTATTTGTTTTTTTCAACTTTGGATTTACATTTTGTAAAGAAAAAACCTGTCTAAAAACATTTTCTTACAAGTGAAATGAACCTAAAAAAACTGTCAATTTTCGTTTTACTTTTAAATATATATATATATAATTTATAAACTATTTGAGTGTCACATGGTAATTTCTGTCATTTCCTCCTGCGTAAATCGCTTTGCTTTGCATCCGTTCCTACAGTTTGTGGCCTCTTTGACGCAATAATGGCAGTCATTCTCGTTGCAAATCCCAATG
This sequence comes from Ricordea florida, assembly GCA_949710005.1. Lineage (NCBI taxonomy): Eukaryota > Metazoa > Cnidaria > Anthozoa > Corallimorpharia > Ricordeidae > Ricordea > Ricordea florida. Next base: position 20,499,690 of record OX453278.1, on the reverse strand, counting down.
CATCTTTGGAGTGTTTCGAAACAGTTGTAGCAGCCTGAAGCGGTCACGTGAGGATAAATGGTCATCAGAAATGTCAAGGTCAGTACAATTCCCCAAATCGGCATATTCATCTGCGAAAAGTAATACCACAGGCATCAATTAAAACATTTGAAAACATGTTCAAGACCTTGTTAAGCTGATCTTCACAATTTTAGTAAGACATTTAGGCTTATGTTTAACTGATGGTTATGTCAGTACTGGGGAGTAGAAATGTTTATCAGGACTGACGTGTTTAAAACCAAAATTTACGCTGTTAATCATTTGGAGCCAAAAAAAAAAATGAGAAACGGAAAATAAGACATTTTAATGATCTCAGACTAAAAGAAGTAGAAAGAAATGTAATTGACCGTGATAAGTAACTCGGTGATTGGCTTGGCTGAGAGCCAAAGTTTATTACGCTGTTTATCAGATTGGGCCAGATCAAAGTTTCAGGAATGGAAGATTAATGATTTAGTCATGATTATTCAGTATTCTTCAGTACATTGTATTTCTCCAGTTATTTATATTACAATATTTAATTTTCGGCTGTGCTATTGCTAAGTGTACAAAAGAAGGTCTCAATGGGGTGATGACTTTTACGGCTAACGGTTAATATTTTGGCTGTTTTACGGCTAACGGTTAATATTTTTTACGGCTAACGGCTAAAATTTTTCAACATTTACGCCTAAAGGCTAATATTTTTGCCCGTGTTACGGCTGACGGTTAACCCCATTGAGACCCTCGAAAAATGTGACGTTTTCCATTATTGTTAAACTTAGCTGGTACGTATAACTTGTTTCAGTCATATGAAAACAGCACAACATTTTTATAACAACTCGGCATTAATAACCTTTATATAATTATGTGTTAAAAACCGCCATATTCATTTTTTTATCAAAGGGACCATGGACTGCCTTATCTCGATTTTTTCAAAGCCGAGTATCTAATTTATGTTGAAGGCCGTTCCTTCATCTTATTGATTACTTAGCTGAGTTCCACGCAGACCAAGTAACAACTTGCAACTCAATATCTGTTAGGTAAATCTAACAAAAACATGTAGAAAAGCAGTGCAAGTTGCATTCTCAATAATTTTTTTGATGGTATCTTCAGTAACTATGAAAGGAGTAAGATTTTTTTAACAGTGAAGTCCAACGATGAATTTTTTTCAGACAGCACGACTTTTTCTGTAGGGACGAACAAGATACTAACAATTACATGTACACGTTATATTTAAGGCTTGATACCACTGATGCCATTAAATCATGATATAAGTCCGCCAGTGTTCATAGAAAGTTAATTAGCGCTAACCGAAGGTTACGTTTTACCTTTCAGCCCATTTTTAATTCTGGTTAAGTGCACATTGGCTCTCTGGCAACCAGGCGCAGATATTACAATACCGAAACACTATTTGCAAAAGTCAAGTGATATAGGTGGATTGTTGAATGACCAGAGAAAGAACGTTTCAAGTAGAAAGTAGCTGAGACTTGCCTCATAACCTTTTCGGACAAGTTGCTATTAGGAACACTAAAAGGGAGGCTAGTGCACTGAGCAAGAAAACAAATGTATGGTTATCATCTCTGAGAGGAGAAGCGAGATGAGAGAGATGCAATCCTGCCCTCCTCAGGTGACTGAAACTACAGTCACCTGAGGAGGGCAAGATTGCCGAAACGTTGTGGCGCAAGACCAAGAACTTAGGAACACAAGCACAAGTGGAAAAGAAGACGCCGAGAAGAATGTTAATACAGAGTACCACGTGCGCCCAACTCAAGAGTCTATCAAGAAAAGAAAAACTGTTTAGGCAAGATCAAAGGGCGAAAGGAACAAGAAAGAGGGACGGGACTTGTTTTCGAAACACTGAGCTGCTGACCCAGGAATCAATCTACTTATCGTTTCAAACATAGAAGTCTGAGGCTCTTTAAAACGACTTACTATTGATATGAAAGAAACCACATTACTAGTATTACCTTGGTCTTACAAATATGATGAAGACTCGTTGGTGTCTTGATTAGATTGAATGTCCTTCTTCCCCTCAACGCGACTTATCGAGCAGCTTATATGAATTAAAACATCATACCTTGTGGTTATTTATGCTCTTTTGATTTCAGTCGCAGTAAACAAAAGAATTGGCCTTATCTCATTTTCAAGTTATATAAAATTCAAACATCCATCACCACAAAACTTGGTATCCTTGGTAAGTAATCAACTTCTCATTAAAAAAAAAATTATCTCATTAAAACAATAATTGCTTTTGATTACATTGTCAGGGATATTTTCTTTTCTTTTCGCACCGTCACTATGTAAGTAATTCTTGGCTCTTCGTAGTTTACTCTTATTAGGTCACGCTAAGCTGGAAACGATGAATGAACAACAAGTAAGTTGCAGCGTCTACAGGCTTTGACGGCCAAGGTCATTGTTGTTGGGGATCACATTATTGTTTAATTAACATAGTGGAAAATGTACACTCTTCTATGCAGTCCTGGTCTCAAACGGCAAACGTTTTCGGTTCAAGTTCGAACTGACTTTGGAACATTGTAGCTTGGAAACAGAAGTTCCTGCTATTGTTTTTCTATAAACGATATAATGATGATGATAATCACAAAGATAACTTTCTTTCTTATGGCGCGAATGAAGCAAAAAAAGAGACAAATTTGTAGAACGAGTGTTAAATATTGGATTTATAAGATAGTTTGACGCATCCATACCATTGGTTTCAATTGTGCATGTTGAACTAGTCGATACAGAGCTAAATGTGCTATTAAGCAATGTGCAATGGTATTTTCATCAAAATCAAATACTTTCTTTCACCAACAGTTTAGGGTATGCGTTTCTCGAAAACAGTTGGCAATGGAGTCAAAAATTCCTCAGCCTTGGAACAACAAGACTAGAAAGATTTCTTATAAATTATTCCTACTTGAACGCCGTGTCGAAAGCTTGCAGCCATTTAATTTGGGCTTCTTTGCATATGTAAGAACATAATTAAACTAGTTTACACGATTTTTTGGTTCTCAGTAAGTCGGGAACTATGGAATGAAAGATGTGCCAATAACTTTACAGTGGTTTTCTTGGTAAATGTGGTGAGATAATACGATGGAACTGTCGTATAACGAAAGACAACTGGGTTTCAAGGGTAAAATGAAGCCCACGGATCTCGATCACTGATCAATACCAGCTGCATTACGTCGATAAACGGGGCATAGAGGTTTTCTGCCACATTTTGGAAACGATGACTAATTACTGTCCCTTGGCTGATGTCAACCTGGACTTTTACCACCAAACCGCGGAATGCATGTTTCTTTAGAAAGCTTTGCAGTTGATGTTTCCTTTAAAATGGTTGAAAAATAATCCTCTTTGCTACATATGTCCTTGTTTTTTAGTTTCCCTAGGTGTTTTAATGACAAACGAGTCCCCCTTTATAATTAAGCTATTCTATCATTCTCGTTTAATACAATTACTGTAGCCGACAGATGTTTCACAACTGGTGTGGAGAGGTACTTGGTATCAGCTGTGAAAATCGAATTTGAGCCGAGTCGATAGTTGGAGATAACTTCGGTCTTGTCGCTAGTCACAGCAGTGATGACATTAATTGATCATCGCAGTTATGTACACAACTTAAGCAGCTGTGAAATTAAAGCCTGGAAAAAAAAACTAAGGCCTGAATCGAACGGGATTCGAACCCATGACCTCTGCGATACCGGAGCAGTGCTCTACCAACTGAGCTATCAAGCCAACCGGCTGGGAGTTGGTCATGTTGTGAGTTAGTAATATACCCGTAGATGGAGAAGAATGATGCAAATGAATATATGAAAGACTATATATTTGAACTGCGGAGTAACTAGTAGTCACAGCAGTGTTAGAAATTCAAAATAGTTCTGTCCGAGGCTAGTCGGTTGAGTGGAAAGCTGCCCCAAACTGTAAGAAATGCTAGTTGAAAATATAGGATAATTTACTATGTTTTTCGGAGTAAAGGAGTAGATCATAAGTCAAACGAACTGTACTGTTCCATGTTGACAAGCCATGCGATTTACATATAGGGAGGACAAGGAAGTTTAAAGAATCATACTTCATAAAATGATCTGAGCTCAGTTGCAAAAAAACCTCACCCAAGCTGTTCGCCTGACTCCAGTAGAAAACAAAGTTCAGAGGAAGCTCGTGGGCATGAACAACGGAAACAGAGAGGCAAAGCCTACCCCGGGAAATAGAGAGCTTGAATGAGGACAATGGGAAGGGGTAATCTGAAAAAAAGTACTTTTATGATAGCGAGCCCGCACTGACCAAGAACAAATCTTACAGCGGTATAACAGCGTACGAGAAGAGGGCCAGTAACGCCCTCCTGAAAATATTGCCCTGATTGGCAAATGAGCCATGTTAGGACCATGTGCACAAGACACGTGAGTCCTTCTCTTTTTCTATGATGTAAAACCACACGGGATGTTGGGAGAACACGAATAGAGCTTTTCACGTGACAAAGCCCTTCGAGTGTTCTCTCAACATCGCAAGTGGTTTATTACACTGGTAAACCAATAGAAACTACGGTTTATTGCTTTTATAAACTAACTTTAAATAAAAACAGAAAATCTTAAAATATATAAATGGTTTAAACAGATCTAAAAATATAAAAAGGGATACTCTAAATTTTCGATCGCCTTCTGCGGTCTTCTTCAGAGAATGATGGATTTCGCAAGGTTCGCAGAATTCTAACAAGTTTCATTAGCTTTAGAGTTAAATTTAAATTTAGAGTATCCCTTTTTATATTTTTAGATCTGTTTAAACCATTTATATATTTTAAGCTATGACCACAGATCGCTCCAGCAGTTTTATTTAAAACAGAAAATGTTCATATTTTCTATGGGTCTACCGGCAAAACAACCCATAGCCTGGTTTTCGACCAATCAGCGCGCGTGTAGCATCTGAGTTATCATTTATAAATTTGCGTAAATGTTTTCCTTATCTCACCCCCAGGACTCTGTGGTTGTCTAAAGAAGTGTGCCCCGGAACAACTGTGTTTCCATAACTCATGAAACGAATACACAGCAGTAAGTGGTGTCACTGTTTTCAATCTTTAGTATATTTTGATTAGGCTGAATTAGAGCAATACACAAATAATTGTCGAAGAACCATGAAATGCAGAGGCTGCTGAAGTTCCAGCAAAAACATAAAAGTTCACCGTTTCCTTTTCACCTTAATTGATAAATACAAACAACTTTGACTTGATCGAGGAAACGCAGTTTTTATTCTCCCCATAAAGCGATGTCGAATCGTTCCAATACATATTTCATCGTGTGTCTTATTTGTCCCCGTTAAAATCCTCTTCAATGTAAGCGTCAAACTCTGCTCCCCTTTTGGAAAATCCGCAAGCTTTGTAGCATCGAATCTTTTTATTCCTGCAGTCAGAGGCACAGCGGTAATAATCAGAGACAGCGCACGTGTGTAGGCATCGCATGCCGTAGTCGAAGCAGAGGCAGGACGGGAAGGCCTCTACACTTTGCAGCGAGGACAGCATTACAGACACACTCATCATGGCGTACAGCATACAGCTCTGCATCTAAAACAAATCAAAATCATAATTAGAAAACAGTCCTAAGAAAATACGCGCGCTGATTGGTTAAAATTCGTGTTCCTATAACTCGATAGAAACACAGAACGAGCACGAGCTTTTGACGTAATGATGACGCGAGCAAAGAGAATTTACATTTTGATAATCAAAGTTAAAAATTTGTTTTTCTTTTTTTCGTCGCGGTGTTTTCTAAAAGAAATAGAAAACATGTTCTTCGTGTTTCTATCGATTTCAAGAAACACGAGTGGAAGTTTGGGAGAACGAGAAATGCTGTGGGAACACGAGCCGCAGGCGAGTGTTTCCACAGCTTTTTCGAGTTCTCCCAAACTTATTTCTTAAATGAACAATTCCCTGTTCTAAATCTTCGCAATCAGTAATCCTTGACCTAAGTGCACCTAATATAGGGCTTCAGTGTGTTCTTCTATTTTCTCAATAAAAGGTTTTTCTAAAAGCATCTTTTTCCCCCGTGACGAGCAGCCGTTAACATTTGAGTATTGGTGCGCTATCTTAGAACCCAAGAATTTTTCCAACTTTACACTGCATATGATTTTTATATGCGTCTTGAAAAGAGAAGTATTTTTTGCAGCTTTGTTAGTGGTGCAACTGTCACACGATCGTTTGTATAAGTAAAGTTAAAACACGTTATGTAGCGCCATAATATATATATATATATATATATATAAAAACGGTTATAAAATGCCTCAAGCCAACAAAGAATGCCACTGCGTCAGGAGGATCAATGAAGATTCACAGTCCAAGCCTCACCACAAAAATGAATTTAAAAACGTTAGATAAAGCAAGGACGGACAACTTCTGACGATAAAAAAGTTAAAAAGTTAAAAATTTAATAGAAAAAACGTTTCGGTCTTAGACCTTCGTCAGTTACAGGAGAAAAAGGACGGAAACTAAGTTTAAATACGGTTACAGTGTGGGAGATTACATACCGAAATGAAAAATACTATCGTGCTATTAATACATCGTGATTAATACAATACAGGGAAAAAAATGCAAAACGAGAAATACAATGCTGTACTATAAATTACGTCATACAGGGTGATAATTAATAGACCAAACGAAAAAGATACAATGCTGTGCATAAATTACATTATAAAGCGGGATAATTGCAGAACTAGGTTAAATTCAACCTAAAAACTAAAATAGTTAAAATAGATAAAACGGACTCTTGCAATGCGGTAAATATTACGGGAAAACTAGTTTACAAAGATATGCAGAAGAAACCTACGTTTACGCTGGACAGGGTTAATAACAAAATCCCAAATCGAGGCCTTTGGAGCATTAAAGGGTTGACAAACAACAAAATCCCTGGAGGGGCCCTTAAACAATAAGCTGTAATAAGATCCCAGGCAGGGCCTTTGAGCATACCTAACACCCAAAGAGCTGGCAAAATCCAAGGAAGGGCTTTTGGACTGCTTTATGGCGCAAACGCATATTTACACAAGAGAAAGTTAATTATAACAAATTCTGTTTTTGGAGTGAAATTCTTTTCTTTTATTTAAGCCATGGGGAGCCATAGAAAACAGTTGAGCACTCCAATAAGCCTCTTTCGTAATTAAAAACCTATCGATCTCGTCTAAGTCATTAGGGGCCTGCACCTGATCAATGCATTGGAATTCAAAATCATCCAAGGAGTGTGGAATTTTATTGAAATGTACTGCTACCTCACAAGTGGTTTTGTTTGTGAGCATAGCAGACTTGTGGTTACGAAACCTAACCCGAAAATCGGTGGTAGTTGATCCTACGTACTGTAAACGACATTTCTTGCAGGAAACTAAATAGATCACGTTTTTAGAATCACAAGAAAGCCTTGAATGAATGGTGTATTTTCTGCACGTTCTAAAACTTAGAAATGATTTAGATTCAACAAAGAAATTTCAACAGAGATCGCATCTATTTCTTTCACATTTAAAGCAGCCATTGTTTGGCTGAATTGTTTGTCCCTCATCGGCGGTTTTAAAACGAGATGGTGCTAATAATTCTTTCAGGTTTTTTGTTCTACGAAAAGATGGTATGATAGAGCCTTGAGGGAAAAGTTCTTTCAATTTAGGGTTGGATTGCAAAATCAACAAATGCTTTCTAATTATGCTACTCACATTAGGCAAGTTAGGATTAAATGTGAGAACAAATGGAAATAATTTCCTCGATTGTTTTCCGCGTTGCCGTAGTAAATCAATCCTAGAAATGGTGGAGGCTTTGGAGAATTGATCGTCAACTAATTTTGGGGGATAACCCTGATTAACAAGATAACCTTTGTACTCAACTGTTCTCTCGGCAAGGAAAGTTTCTTCAGAGCAATTTCTCTTCAATCTAGTCGCTACTCCAAAAGGAATAGCCTTGAAGACATGCTTGGGATGGCAGCTAGAGGGTGGAAGGTATAAATGGCTATCTGTAGGTTTAGAATAAACATCAGTTCTAATAAACCCTTCCACAAGATGTAAAGTAAGATCAAGTACGTGAAGCTCACGTTCAGAAAAAACTAACTCGAATTTAATAGTAGGGTATAGAGAATTGATATAATCAGTAAATTGATGTAAGGCAGGAAGGCCTTGCTGCCAAAGATCAAAGACATCGTCACGATAACGCCACCACAAGGATGGCTTTATCGGACCGGAAAACTTAGCTTTAAGATCAATTTCACCCATGGCTAGATCGGCATAACTACATGCATTTTTTGGACCCATGGGCGTACCATGAATCTGAAGAAAGAAATTCTCTTAAAAACAGAATGGTTGCTTTTCAAACAGATTTTTACGGCTTCTAGTATGCAAGATGTGGACGGAATTTTGTTTTCCCTAGCATTCAAAGCTTTCCTAACTGCAGTAAGACCAAGTTTGTTGTCGATGTTGGGGAACATTGAAACCACATCCCACGAAACCAGTAAGGTGCCAGTTGGAAAAGGGCCACTCGTGTTAAGATCTCCTATTTTGTTAAGCAAATCCGTGGTGTCTTTAATAAATGATGGTAATTTACGAGCAAGTGGTTGCAGATAGAATTCGGTAAAGGCCGACAAGTTCTCATATTTCGTATTTAAACAGTTCTCATATTTCGTATTTTCTCATTCTCGTATTTAAACTTAGTTTCCGTCCTTTTTCTCCTGTAACTGACGAAGGTCTAAGACCGAAACGTTTTTTCTATTAAATTTTTAACTTTTTAACTTTTTTATCGTCAGAAGTTGTCCGTCCTTGCTTTATCTAACGTTTTTATATATATATATATATATATAAACTTCCCGTGTCTTTTATCTACAATTTCATTCCAGAATTAACATCACTGTTCATTCCATGTGCCATTTTTTGTGTTCTTTACTTAGTTCCTGTACTATTTGGATTCCAAAGAAGCTCCGTTTGTGAAAATGGGATAGCATAGAACCGCTATGTGTGATTCACACTCCTATGTCATAGACTCTTTGTTCTTTCGTTGCTGCTACCGCTGAACCACTCCTTGCTCGTTTGTTAGTAAATCTATTTGAAAAGGTTAGTTTCTCAGGTAACCGCTGTGCTGCATTCTGGTGCGAAGTTGGAGTAACTAGAGTAACTATTAAACGGAGTAAGCAAAAGTATCGATGAAGTACGTGATTATATTTATAACGAAAAAAGCTGACGTTTCGAGTTAGCAGTTCGTCAAACCGAATAGTAAAAAATTGACTCTGGATCGATGTTCAAGAGATACTCAAAAACATGTCCTGAAAATAAATGAACGACTTCTAAAACTTCACACCCCTCGGATCAAAGTAGACATGAAAACGCTATCCTTTCCCCGTCTCCATCCTGGAGAGGTGGTTATAAGCTGTAAGCCAGTAATTCAAGTAGACAAGCAACAGATGTCTTAAGCGCCTATACGCCTTACTCACGAGCTGCCGAAGTGTTCTTTTAGTCTTAATAGTGTTTGATTAAAGGCCCAGCCATGTTTTTTGGAAACATGCCCTCCTGTCTATCTATATTGCCGAGATGTATTAGTACAATAATTTTAAAGAACGTCCGTCAGTATATGCGTAGATATGAACATCAGTCAGAGTTCTGTCTCAAAAAGCTCGCTTGGACAAAGCATTGCTTGCTTTGCTTAGAGAAGAAAATGGTTAAATTAAAGCCAGGCTATATGTTTCTGAAAACATGTTTGAAGCCTTCATTTTGCAGGTGCGTGGATTAGATTCGACATACATACGAGCGACCTTTAGCGGAAATCCTTGGGACAGCAGGCATGTTTTTATACGTTAAATGACCTTTTCACTCTCAGCAATGTTGAACCTTGAAGCAACATTGCCATATGTCTTAAAAAATATTGCACGTGGAAAGCGAGGGGAGAAGAAATGCTCAGATGATATCTTTGTAAGCGATCAACTGAAACTATTTAGCCTATTTCATGCTGTCATAGCATTGTAATTCCAGTGGCGGTCTGTGTACATGAAAACACGCGAGGTCATCCTTCTCACCGATGCGTCATTAGACATTCTATTCAGTTGACAGAAATTACGTCATCACTAGCTATCCAATAAGCACTTAGAGAACAATAACGATCTGAGTGTATCATTGAAAGTTGTGTATCGAGTATCGAGGACGCACGTGGCGATAGAGACAGCTGTCAACTAACTTTTAATTACTACAATCATAATGATAATGATAATGATAAGAAAAAAATAAGAATAATCGTAATAATAGTAATACAGTCGAACCTCCACTAACAGCCACCTCTCCACTACAGCCACCTCTCTGCAACGGCTACTTTATTTTGTCCCGACGATTAATCCATGCATTAGCTCTTGTTTAAACCTCTCTGCAACGGTCATCTCTTAACAACTGCAACTGCAACGGCCACTTAAGCGCGTCCCCATCTGTTAATTTATAATAACCTCTCAACAACGACCAGTTCTTTTTTTAGCGATTGACGAAAAAGTCGAAAAATTTGATCCTTATGGAGAGTCTCTCAATTGCTTTCAGAGCAAGTCTTTCAATTCAGTTAACATTAAATGTACTTTATTTGTAAGATCCGTTTTTCAGAACATGGTTTATAGAAAATGCCTCAGGCTAAGGCAATTATGAACATTTTAATTTTGCTCATTTGTTTTTAGACTACGTCGGTAAGAGTCGTTAATTCAATTTGGCGATTTTTATTTTGGCTCCTGCATATAAAATAATGCAGGAGCCAATATGTCAAAGGAAACACGAGTGATTGAGTGACCAATCAGCGCGTGCCTAGTATTTAGCCAATCACAATCCACATTTTTTTAAACTCATAAGTAATGAAATCGAGGAAAGGCGATAGTTATGACAAAAAGGTCCGAATAAACTTAATAAATGCAGTAGCCGCATGCATGCAATGCTTGCCTATTTTCTAACGAATGTTGCTGGATTCACGCTTATAAGTTGTTTTTTCTCATATCTCCATATAAGCATGATAGCTACGACATTTGACACTTCTCGTTTCGTCTTGCTAACATGAATTATAGGCTACAGTAAGCATGAACTTAGCACAATAACTACATGTTGTACTTGTCAAAAGAAAAGGCGCCATATTACACCTCTACCTCCCCAGAACGGCCACCTCTCCACAATGACCACTCTTCTGTCCCCAAGATGGCCGTTGTGGAGGGGTTCAACTGTAAAAGTAATAACTTTATCTAACGAGTGTAAGTCGAGACTGATAAACCTATCGCCCTCTAATCCAGATCGAACTGCAATTTTTAGATGTTCAAGTTCTATCATGGCAAGACGAAAAACGGAAACCCCCCCCCCCCAAAAAAAAAACCATCCTAACAACGAAACGCAACCCACATCAGATCGTGGGATGCGAACCCAGGTAACAGAGATGGAAGGTGAGTACTCTCACTTCTTCGCCAACCTTGAATATTGACTGTTAAAAACAGGCCATATTATATGACTTTCTGTCAAATCATGACCTCAACTTTATCTAAAATTTACGCATAAATCAATTTGCGTTCACTTTTTATGGGGAAAAGTGCTGGTAAAGAGACCTTGCAAAAAAGTTGCGTTTTGTTATATTGCCGGAATGCGACGTTTATCACAATGATAAGAGTTCCATGCCAGAGCCGCCATTTAACATTTAATATTTCAATTTTTTTTTTGGAAAAGATAGGCAATTAAAGATTTTCCGTTCAGGATCATATTCTCAGATTTCTTAAGTTAAGTGTTTAGGATGCGCTTACAACAGATAGGGCATAACCATATGAGGGTTTTTGGAACCTTGTTCTTAAGGACCAATTATGCCGTTACGACCAGTTACCCCGCCCTATAAGTAGAGCTCAAGAATAGTGTTAGGGGGCGTTTAAGTCAAAATTGATATTGCCTTTTTTTTCCAAGTCATTGTTAAGCAAAATTATTAGGTTAAAAATGACACGTCCATGGCAGTTCTTAGGCCCGGGCAATATGGTTTTCTTGTCATCCTTTTTTTATGCACGCTATGAGACTTGTGCTGGCTGTCACGGAGAATTTTCGGGCCATTACGGGAATTTATATAACGAGAGGCAAAAGAAACGGGCGAGAGCTGGCTAATTATTAGTCACCTGCCTGTTTGCGTCAAAAGAGGAACCATGCGTGGTTTGAATAAATATTCAGTTTCCAGGATGTTCTTGCGTCCAGCTGGTTATTCTTAAGTTACCATTGGATACTTATTGTCTGTATTTCAAAATATCCTGTTTGTTACGTAAAGAACTTTTATATCGTCCATCAGGAAGATTCACTCCACTGAGAAGAGACAAGCCATTCGGAAGGACGTTCTAAACGGCAAAAACGCACATCTAAAAGGAAACTTATTTAGCAACAAGGTAAGTGTTTTAAGAACCGTAAACCCCTAAAACACGTTTTACCCTGAAGGGAGATTGTTAACTGTCGCGGTCGTCGGATTTTTGTCGGCTCTAGTGCATAATTCAGTCCGTCTTCCTTTGTAGGCCAAAATGTTTACCTCCTTATGACTTACATTGATTATGCTGAAAATTAAAAAAAGCATAGGCTCCATTATCCGATCAGTTAGGTGAGTTTTGTGTAATATTGTACTGCCAACATGGCATTTAACACGCACCCTCTCGGATTTTAAAGCGTTTAATGCCCGTAAATAGAACAGTAAACAGAGATATTCAAATGTGTGCGCAACAGATTCAACTTCTTTAATTTCCTCATGTCCCTTTAATTTTGAAAAAGAAAAATTTGTAAAAACACTGGGTACTATTCAACAGACACACCCAAGGCTTTCACTGGCAATTTGGTACTTTAAAAACGACTCTTTCATCCCCGAAAATTGCCAATACATTTTAATTAATATTGATATTAATTAGCATTGAAAAAGAAACTCATATATAGGGAAATTAGAGCGGATGTATTATCGCTAAGTAATATCAATTTCCTTGAACGTCCTGATTATCGGCGAGTATGCTAGTTATGTTAATTTTTTGTCTCCCGATAAGTGGCGTTGACTATAATTTCCCTCTCGCATTCAAATCTTTTTCCGGAGGATCTTATCACGTAATCAAATTAATAATCTGGTGATAAATGTTAAGTTTATTCCATTTTTTAGTGCGTTTGCTGGGCTAAAGAGCGATAATCTTTTTGATACAAAGTGCCTCGACAAACACGCCAGCATTTCGCTGTATACGAACAGAACTTAACTTGTTTACCTGCTTGGATTCGTCAAATCATGACGGGATCTTTTTCTTGCCCATGTTTTGAGCATGTGAGTTAAGAAATGAGTTAACATTTTATCTACATAATAAAGGTGATTCTCAACGGGCCGCTATTTAAAATGTTTTTATTTTGCGAAAAGAAGTTAATGCACTTTGGCTGACAAATAATGTCATTTTTCATTTGCGGGCGTAGCACCATAATGATAAATTGACACATTTTTTTTCTCTAGTAAGGTAAGGCAAATTGCTGGCTTAGTCGAGAAATCCCCCGATGCGTGCAAAGCCTTCCTTTCAAGAATTCAACTAACATTTGCTTTTATTTTGCCATTTCACTAGAAGCTTTAATGTGTTTCTTTAAGAATCCTCTTAAAATAAAATAAAATGACTACAGGCTTTATTAATTTCATGCAAGGGTGTGTTTTTAAAGGCGTGAAACTTTAATAGCAAAGACGTTTCCTATGTCCGTAACACGATCTTATAAAATTTGGCAAAATGTACCTGTGGGATTTTTCTTCAAGGGAAGACATTTGCTCACCCTGCACAAACGTCTCCTAGAGACATGCTTTGAAACATAAATCATTGGAATTTTGTTTGTTAAATTTGATTCATGCGAAAGTGTGCTTTCTGGCTTGAAAGTGTCCCAGAAATAAAAACCTGATTATTCATCATGCGTCCTCAAGATTGTATCGTTTTGAAATGAAATTTTGGTTACAAAAGACGGTGAAAACGTATGAACGTTTAATAGAAGGGATGCTTCTCAATAAGATAGAGTAATAACGACTAAAACCGGAGCAGTCTGGCAGTGTTTGAATGATTCAAGAGCGTGTGTTGTCATGTATGTCGCCAGCAGCCCATGACCGGTGATGGGCTCCTGATGCCGCTTCACACGCTTCAGTAACATTTTAAAAGTTTTTTTTTTTTACACTCTTAGGCAAACAAAGTCTGTATTTCTCTAAAATGGTACTCTACTACGCGTCAAATTTTTTATCCTGACCAGTTCAAGGTGTTCAACTCGTCGTTAAGCACTGTATTTTGTGCTTGAAATATTTCATCAAGAATGTTCTTTTTTTTCTCATCTGAAATGATGCATTTATATTTTTCCGAGTCCAACAACGATACACTTTGTTTCCATTCGGTTTACATTAACATTTATCCCAAGTTCCCTCAGGTCTTTTCAGTGAAACATTACAATTCTTTCTCGCGGTTGAGATCAGACGTCAGCCAGTAAGGCGCCTCTGGAGCCGCTATCAGTCCATATTTGACCTCACCCCGGCCAAACCAAAACACCGGGAACTACCTCCCCTAATCTTTGCAAACAGCGTGTGGGTGTGTCCACAAAGTTATGGCGAGCATGTGTTGTGAGACGGGACCTACGGTTTATCGTCCTTATCCGAGAAGACCGAAAGTCTAACCATTTACAGACGTCATTGTCAAGGCAGCACTTTCTCCTCAGTTTTTTAAAGACCCTGAGTGATTGTCCGGCCGAGGTTCGAACCCATCTCCCGCACGATAGTACCGTCCTCTACAAACTGAGCTAACCGGTCGGCGGTTATACTGATGCATCTACAAGACGAAAGAAAGGTCATTCAGCTCAACGCTTGCAGGAGAATTTGCAAAAGGACAGTAGCTCAATGTCGCCTCGATATTTGTAACTCTTAAAACAGAAAACTGGGAAGTTCGTTTGATCGCAGCAAAAGTGATATCTTTTCTCACCGATAACGTTTGGATTAAACGCGGTGTTGCCATTTCTCACCACCAGGTAACGCTTAAAACTGCAGATCATACAGTAACGCGTCCGAGAAAGCCACCGTATTTGAAGCTTGGTTTAGACGAGTCGATAGTCAAATGCGTAAACGTTTCGCGTTCGTGTTTTCACGTCAGTACTTTCTTACCTCTTAGAATTATAAATAACGCACAGCAAGGACAAGATACAACGGCTTATCACATATCACACATAGAAAAACAATTTAAAAATAATATCCATTTTCACGAAATTTGAGTTCTTTGATAGGTAATAAAACTCAAAGTTTGATAAAATTCGCAATTGTATTCGCCTTGGAAATTTGAACATTGTAAAACTGATTTTGTGTGGTACTGAGAGTCTAATAATCTCCCAGATTGTATTCTTGCAGGACATTACTTTTTTCAAACGGTTCATTGCTGCTTTTCGATGATTTGAAAGATTTTCGCAGTTCCCAAAGCTTACCGACTGTTAATTGAAATGGTGTATCTTACATCATTGATTGACAGGAAGGTCACTTAACGTTCCCACTTTCAGGAAATAATTATAACCCTTAAGTACCGTATTGAATGGAGTGTTCCATGTGGTCGGGCTTGTTATCATAAGTAATCAGGACCGAGGATTGTGTTATCTGCCGAAGCCTAGACATATTTCTAAATACTGGCCATGATTTACATGTTACGGTTCTTGTTCCTTCCCTTGTTTTTTGTCGTCGTTGTTGTTGCTGGATTTTCATACCCTATTCGTTACTTTCCGTGATTTTTTATCTTAAGTTTAAATAGTCTTTCCAGTCTCCAGTACTGGCCATAACTTGACGTTTCTATTTCCCTTATGGCATTATTTATTAACGACAAATGGGACTGATCATGTGATATCGTGCCACCGGGCTTATAGCTTTCGTCTTTCAAAACATAGCCTAAAGAACTGGATTAACCAATCAGCAGGTTGCTTTCTCTGTGGAGATATGTTATGGGCCCTATCGCTGTCGACTAATGGGCGGTCAAGAACTCATGCATATATTAAGCTTCGTATTATTGCTCTTGTAATATCTAAATTAACACCCCAATGTGCCACGACTACCTCTGCTAGTAAATATCAATTCAAAAAAGTGATCGTGAGTTTCGTCATGAATTTTTTAAATCGTGTAAGGAAAAATTATGACGGAATTGCAATTGTCAGCAACATTAGGAAAATACTATTGCATAAAAAAAACTGTTCCTTTTTGCGTGTTATGAAGACCGCTTTTGTGGCTTTAGCAATTGAGACTGATTCGAAGATGCGAGTATTGAGAATAAGTAAGGATCCGTTCACACAATGGGCTTCCATACATGCCGTTTGCTTAGCGCCATTCAATGTGCCTACTTGTCATCTAAGATAATTGTTGACAGCTTGATTAATTAATAAAGAGAGAGCTGGTAGCAACGCTCCTGGTACTTCTTTTATTCAACTGCTTTTTTCTTTCTTCATACGATCCGACGTTTTCCCTTCGTAATCACTCGTCTCGAAGTTAAACATCATCACATTAGCGATTGTTCACCCTTTCCTTGTTCGTTCTCGTTCTTTCCTATTTTCAATTTTAATTTTCTCAGTTTCCTTTTCTTATAACCTTTTCAAATGTGTTTTTAGGTCTCATACCTACATTACTTACGCTCTTATTCTAAAAATCCTTTTCCTCTTTAGAAAAATGCATACATATTTGTCTTAAAGGAATCTTGTATTTCTTCATCTCTGTTAAACTTCCATTTCGAGCATTTCAGCAGAACTACTTGACGACAACAACGCGTCGACAAACTTTTTCTCCTTTAACTATACATTTACAATGTATAAACAAATAAAAACTTTTGAGAGTGATGGAAACAGGATGAAATGAATTGGCTCAAAGAAAGTATGACATTTTTGCACTAGAATATGGGGATTCAAATGATGCGCTATGATGTTGTTTTGACAGACACTCTGTCTTCCTCTCTTACTTTTTCAACGTATGTCCATTACTCTATAAAAAATCCAAACTAACTAAATATCTCAACTCTGTGGCGACTCAAGCTTTTCTAGTCAAGGTTAATGAAGTATAAAGCAAAAAATAATAATAATAATAAAATAAACAAATAACAGGAATTGACAAAAAAGTCTAGATATTGCACGCTAAGTACCTCCTCTTTTTTAGCTTAAAAGCTGTGAAACGATGAAAAAAAAAATATTTAGTGAGTTCCTTTGGTAAAGGCGGTAAACTGAAAAATATATCTCTCTTTCTACCTCATATTATAGTTACAAAGAAATTATAACCCAGTGAAAATCCTTTCTTACCTTCCACGACACTTTCACTTTCACTAGGTACTTTGCACCAAATTCATTTATTCTGTGTAATATCATCTGTCACATGCTGTCTAAAATATTTATTTCATCCAATCCGCACTATAATTACGATAGCCTTCACATTGCAAAATTGAGGAATAAATATAGTTCAATTGTACCTAACCCCTCTACTTCAAAGCATAATTCAAATAATTGAGGGTTAAATAAGCTCCTGTTAGTATCGAGCGCGCAAAACTATTTTATTTCATAAGAAGACTTCGCTCAAGCTAACAAAATGGACTTTAAACTTTATTTGTTTTGTGTGTTCGTTTTGTAGATTCTTAAATGTTCGTTTCTTACAAATTTGGTCCTTCCACCATTATTCCTTCACTCATTTTCAAAGTTAGTGAAAAACGCATGACATTGGAATATCAGGTTACTCCTACGATGGCCTTTGATTACTCGTTTTGTATCACCTGTTTGAAATTAAGGAAATGGATAAAATTATATAGAACTTACTTTTGTTTTGGCCTCGAAGGAAATCTCCAAGATATTGAGCCTCTTTATCCCAGTGTGCCTTCAATGTGCAACCACGTATAGCGGTAAAGAGTTGGTGTCTCCCTTTGTACTTCTATTTTAGTAGCATTCACTTGCATGTTTCCAGTAGACTGTTTACACCTGCCTAAACCATCAATTATCGTTTTTGCGTAAGTGAATAACACCAATGTTTGGTATAGCGTTGAGTTGGAAATATTTATTTTTCCCATAACCTCAATTACTAGACCTCTCCCTTCTTCTGAATCGGTAAGGGCAGAAGAATTGTCCCTGTGGTGAAAGAAATGTATAATTAATAAAAACGCTTATTTTTATGAAGAAAAAAAATAAGTAAACGTAAAAGTTTTAGAATGAAACCGTATTAATTAACAATTTCTAGTTTATGCTTAAGGGCTGCTTCAGGCACCAGTTGGTTTTATTACAACGAGTTCAAATTAATTTTCGCGGGACAAGGATTCAATGAATTTTGGCACTTAAGCTTTTAAAAGATTCGTCTCCAGATCTTAATTAATTGATACAACTGTCTCGAATGGCCTTAATCAATAATTGAAACTTATCTGCGTTATAAAGAATACTACAAAATATTTTCTATCTGATCGGAAGCTATTAAATAGAGACCAATAATAATAATATTGATTTTGTCATTAATATAATGGACACATTAATAAATGTTTTATTCCACAATTCCAATTTTTTTTCGTCTTCTCTTTTTGGTAGCAGATGGTCAGGAGCTTTATGTTCATAGGGGAATTATCACGAAGCAATAGTTTGCGTGTCAAATTTTCCTGGATGGAAGTACGTCATTCGCTCAAAACAAGTATAGATAGTTCAAAAACCTGTGACGACTGCACAGGCTCTACCACCCCTATGGAAAATAAAAAATACTGACAGGTTTAAAGAAAGGAAAAATAGGCTTCCAGGTTTTCAATATAAAATGTTTTATTTATTGTTTTTTTATGTTGTTCATATTTTAAGTCATTCCGATTGCGGTTGCGCCTCTCATCTGCTCGTTGTTTGAAAAGTATCATACACAAGCAGAAAAAAATTCTAGATCTACCGATGATTCTGAAAGCAGTAAGTGCTTAACTGTGTTCCATGTAGTAATAAGGCCCTCAGCTTCAAAATTGACCTTGAAATATCACATATAATTATTCAACTTTGGTAGAATTACGAGATGAACAAGCTACAGTAATGCTTTGCCGTAAGTGTTAAGTTAATCAACTAGTCTAGCGCGAACTAGGTTTTTGCAATACGCGGAAAAACTCTTTATTCTATTCGATTTTTTTTAATGGATTTATTTTTCGTGTCTTAGGCATAAAAAAGGAACTAACGTTAATAGAAATTACTTCACCCAAATTTCGCTATATGCTTGCTCTGATTGGCTCTTTCTGGCGTAAGATCGTTAACCGTCGGCGGGCATACTAAATACTCGCTTCTAAAATTAAATTTGATAAGTGATCAATACAAGGCTCGCCTTCAGCGCAAACAGCTGGTCAGGCTATCAAATAGTATTTTTTTTTTTTAATTTGTGTCAACTCTGTATTTCTAGGTCTTCGATTGACCGTTTTTTTAAAGTACGGTAAAGACGCCTCAATTTTCATTGCTAAAAATGGTATTGCGATCATTCTCTCTTTATTGGAGATTTGTTTTATATCCGATCGCTAATGATGTGGAATGTAATGGCTACTTCAGGATCTCTTACAAGTCATTTTTTTTTTATATATATATTAATAAAGCAAAACAAATACATACACACACACCACACACGCGAAAACTAAGTGACAAAGCGACAGCCGCGCAAATGCTGTCACAATAGTATTCTACATAGTATACTACAATAGTAGGTTAGCCTGCAAGCTGGCTCTTCCGTTGAAAATGGCGCGCGGTCGAAGTATCCTCTTCCGTTGAAAATGGCCCTTATACTTCGACCGCGGGCCACTTTCAACGGAAGGGCCAGCATGCAGGCCAACACTAGGTACACGGTACTTATCTACCAGATTAAGGTGTCGGATCGAATTAAAGTTTTGCTCTCGATAAGAAATCGCTCAGGCCTGATGGTTTAACTGAGCGCCATCTATAGGACAAATTCAGTGCTATCTTACGGTGACTGGAGTGTGGGCTGCATTTTAGCATGTGTCCAAAAGATAGCAATTTTTGTGGCTAGTGCCTCTAAGATGCTCAAGCCACTATGCTATCGCCCTTGAAAGTGCGTGCGTGCGTGCGTGCGTAACTCGTTTTTTTCCGCTATACTTCGCTTTCTACTGTTGGTCGCCCGATCATTTTTCGGTATCTTTCGGATATATTCGCCGTGTTACGTACTAATTGGGATTCCTGTGTAGTGACGTCATGAACAAAGCCTCGTTACTCCTCCTCCTAGGCATAGCCCACCAATGTACTAACCTACCCCTCCTGGGTGATCTCTCGCACACTCCTACCGCTTCCGGTAATATGCACTTCCGGTAACACTTCCGCTGACATGTCTTATCATGAAGCACTACAATTTATACCACCAAAGTGAAGTCTACTAGTACATGTGGGATGCAATTGCACTTGCACCGACATGCGCAACATCTTCATTCCGAAGCATTCGTAGCAACGTTTGTTCGGATATTATTATTACTTGGGTAACGCGGTGCAGTTTCATTAACAACCAGGCCTGGTAAATAGAGCTTTAAGTTCCTACCGCCGTTCTAGTGCGCAAGAGCTAACAACAAGTTATGATGATCTATTTCACGACAGAAGGGCTGAAAGGTTACATACCTGGTTAAGGCAAGCGAATGATCTATTCGTGGAACTATTGAAATCTCGCTAAACATTTTTAAAATAATAACATTTTCCCGTCTTGGAAACACATGAGACCAAAACTCTTCTCGTAAGAAAGAATTGGTTAAAACTGTGGTCATGAGAATTATATATACAGTTTTCACGAAAATGTGCTCTTTATCACATTGAATTGTCAGTTTCGATGTAACAACAATCAAGACCTAGCAAACTTACTTATTACGGTTGCGTCCCAAGACTTGAAAATGCATCCGCTACAACCTCCGAAGGGAAGGATCATTTTATTTTGGAGTGGGGGGTGGGCAATTTTGTCCTGTCGATAACTTTTTCCTCTTTGAACTGTGCAATAATTTTTTTTCTATACTTTTGCTGTGCAGGAATATTTTTGCCTCCATAAGATGTCAGACAAGTGTCTTTCATCAAGTTGTAAATGCATGTGTACATGACGTCGATTTTCTCTTCTGCCAACACCGTGAAGTGGGCAACACCATAAAACTGTGTTATCTTCATGAGTCCGCTGGATGTAAGACTCATCTCTTTTGTAAAAAAAAAGCCGTTGTGTTCTACGCGAGTTATCATATTGAGTGGTGTCAACCTGTGAGTGTCAGTTAATTCGCTTAGACAAAATACATATTTATTTGCGAAAATAAGCCAAAGCTAAACATTACAGGAAGGGCAAACACAGCTTTCAGCTTTGATGACGTGGGCATAGGATAAGTTTGTTTGTTTGGAAATCTCAGCCAATAGCACAGACTGATACATATTGAAAACTCTTAATTAAGATAGTCATAGATGATAAGAATGGGTTTATGTTGAATTGACTGTCTTGAAGAAGCGCCACAACTTCTAGTCTCTCCACTGAAAACAAGGCTTTGCTACTGTAAGTTGAAGGTAAGAGGAATTTACATTTCAGAGCAGGCATTACATGATTGTTAGCGTTTTCTCACGGAAGAATTATTAAGTGCTAAAACAGAATGTCCCAAGATGATATGCCATATTCAAAATTAAACGAGGCAGATTTTGTTAACTTAACCGAGCCCACTTCTGTATTTAACTGAAAAGTCCTTCCAGCAGATAGGTGGTGTTATGGCGATGGAACCGAAAGTGTCTATTGTTTATCATATTTGAACATTGATAAGATACGGAGAAATATAACAAGTGCGACTTTATCAAGTTAGTATGGCTTTTGCTTTTTTTACAATATAATTAATGTCACCCCTACTAAGCTGATGGGTAAATTTTCTTGTTTATTTTTAACCCGAAAAATGATACATCACTCTAAGAAAGTGAATATACGTTCAGGGTTAACGTTCTTATCGGATAAGTGTAAATTCTGTCTTTTCTGTTATGGAGAGAGATGAATATTATCGAGGTTCCTACTACGTCATCCAACAAATCGAAGACAGTGATAAAAGAAAAACAATTAACTTAAGGTTTTAGCTGCAATTTCTCCAGGCAGATTGTTAAAAAAAACACTCCTTTGTTAGGAAAAGGAAATAGTAAGTTATAACTGACAAGAAAAATAAAAAAAACATCATGTTGATGTAACTGACATTCCTGTTGGCATAGACCAAACATCACACGGCAGGCCTTCAACGAAAGATAACCTAATAACATGACAGCGTTATCTTACCTAGAGTGTAAAAAGTTGAAACCACATCATGTAAAGCGCCAGAACTGATGGAGGAGCCATCTTGTACCGGCAGTGCTGCTATTCGTTATGAATCTGATAAAAACGCTAACGTTATAATCGACAGTAACGAAGCGTTATCCCAGTGCCCCACTTCTTTCACTTTATGACACCAAACAGTTAACACAGACAATTGCTATGAATACCCTCGCGATCCCACCAAATTTATTATCTCATTTGCTGATTTAAACGTCAGGTTGACTTAAGTTTCAGTACAAAGAAAATTGTAAAGATGGAACGAATGAGGTAAAGGAACAGTCATAAGACATCTGAATAAAAAGGATCAAAAATGATCGAGCAGCTCCCATACTGAAGGCCCCACGAAAAAATAAAATCATGAAAAAAAAAGGCTATGCTGTTCAGAACTTTTTTGTATACATACCCAAGCTATTTAATGGTTTTATCCACGATGCCTTGTACAGTGAAAGAAACACGATCTCTGTAAACGGTACTAGTAAGTAGCTTCCCAAGGATTGGTCAAACTACGTTTTACATACAACAAAACAACGCCGTTGAAGACTTCATGGTTGTTCGTTCGGTGCTCAAAGGGTGCCAAAAAAAACAACAGGGAAAAGAAAGAAAGAAGGAGAGTAAGAATAAATGGCAGTCAATCACTTGTAACTAATCGATTACTTGAATCGTTTTAGTCGATTCTCTGAAAGATTAGTTTCGCCAGAAGACGCATCGTCAACGCGACAAAAGCTTGAGTTCAGTGATTTTGCATGTTATAAACTTTTTGTCTTACTTGGTCCCATGTAATTTCACAGTACATGGAATCCAAAACAAACATCTGAGGTACAGCTAGAATTTAATCACTATGAAAACAAGTTCACGGAAGCTTAGAGGGTTTCAGCTTTGAATTCAACGTTTTTTTGTTTCGGGGTGTATCTTTTGTTCTGTTAATTACAAAAATGGATTCGAGAATGATCAAGGAAACAATAGTATCAGCTTCACAGCCCAGTGATTGACAATGCACTGTTAATAATCAACTACCAAACTTAGATTTCAGTCATAAATGTTAAGAGCAGAAGGGTGGTCATTTCTTTGTCATACAGGCACATTGTTTTGACTCAAGGATCTATCCATCCATTATTAGTGATAAAATCACATCATGCCGGAAATGAAGTCACGGTATGAAACCACGTCATGAGCCACTGGACGACCTACGGAGTACTGTGTTGGCTCCGACGAAGGGCTAACGCTCGAAACGTCAGCACCTCCCTTTTACCTTACGGTGGTATAACTTACTTTATCAATTCGTTTGATTTACCCAATTTCTTTACTGTGATAATGAACGGAGTAGTAAAATACTGTGGCACGTTTTATCTAACAGCTAAAATTCACGTTAAAGCAAAAATGAGCATTGACTCTTACTCAGAGTGAATGAGTCATCAAGTGACAGGAAATGAGACTCTCAAATGAACCGCAAAACCTGGGAGAGGCAAAAGGAAACCATAGTTAATAGGGACAAAAGCGTAAACAAAACCAGCTCAAGTGACGCGAGCAAGAAAAAACGGGTGGCTAATACAGTAGACTCACAGGTACTTATGAATAAGCGAATTGATACCTTAGGTGTGTTACGCGGGGGCGCGCGTTTGATGAATCTTATCTTCTAGTCGTTAGTCTTTCTTTTATCATGAAAGGATGAACATTTATATCTTCAATCCACCGTGAGATATTCTTCTTAATACATGGACAGCCTGACTGTTTGCAAAAACAGCCTTGAAAAATAAGGAAGTAACATCATTGCTACCGGTTCACTTGTGATTGTATATGAACAATACAATGCATGAAGGAGAGGTTTATTTTCTAAGGCAGAAGCGCTCTATGAAATCGAGCTCGAGTACGAGTTAGGCATCGAGTCGTAGTTTGATCCAAACGAGAACATTCTGTACATTATTATAGGAAACAGGCTGACGCTTCGTTAAATAAATCTCAAAAACGTCATTCGCCGTGACAACGGGCTAACGTTTAACGCTATCTAACGTTATTACCTTAAGGTGGAAAAATTTATTCTATCAACTCGCTTGATAAGCTTACTTTTCGGTGTAAATAAAAGAGTTTATTTTGTTTACAACGACGTAGAAACTGCGAGCCCAATGGTTACAACATGAGAGCGGCGGAAACGTCATCGTTGCTCAGTACAGTCATTTGGTCTAAAACCAAACAAGGCAAAACATAAAACATGGAGATGCAGCTTGTGATCCGTACAAATTGCTTCGAGAGACAATTTCCAGTGATGTGGAAATGAATGCTTAATTATGCTTTTTTGACGAACAATGGAACGGCTTGCTGGAGTGACAGTTACGACATGGATTCTAAACATCCGCAATTTTCCTCAAATAACAAACGAGGCGTAACAAGTTTTAAGAGCGTACGCATTGAGAGTTTGAAAAAAATTATCTGCGTGTAGAACGCAAGCATAAGTTAACCAACCCATTCTGCGAAAGTTGGTAACAGCTCCTGGATACTTCGAAAACATATCACAAAGGTGAGGCAACCTGTGTTGTTTATTTACTTCAGTATACATTAGACAGGAAATTGTTTTCGGTGACTAGGCCGGTAGCCGTTAAGGACGTTTTCTGCGCGCGAAGCTACTTTCGTGAAAATGGTATTTTGGAAAAACATGGCCGCGTTTGGATAGTGATGAAGAGTCCACCATAGACTGTTCGTCAGAAAATGCTGTTTTTAACATGTGAACATAAAATATTTTGAATGTAAAAGATTTCCAGTTGCTGAGATAACAATCAGCTTACTGTTCTGATTTTAACTCAATCTCCGAAGTCTGTTTCAATGGATTAAGATTGATTCTTTGCGATAACATAGTGAACTCGAAAAATTTTTGAGCCAAATGAGGAGTTTTCTGAGATACTAGCAATTCTTTTCGTCGGCGGTAGGTTGACTACCGACGCGACGGTTATAAGGGTTAAATTATTTTGAATTATTTAAAGCGCTTTGAGACGGCTGAAGGTTAATAGGGACCAACGTTGTTTTAAAATGTTATATTTGCAATTATGTTAGTTACCAGCTAAAACCATCATAAGATTTGATGGTGATGATAGATTTAGAGATACATTATACATTATATATTACATTCGGCTTTCCTTAGTTATCAAGCGAGTTGATGAATACAAGTTGTATCACAGAACTGAGGTTGATGTTTTGACGTCAGGACGAATTTTTGTGTTTCGAATTCCCACCGATGGAGACGTAGCATTTGTTTCGTTAAGAACTGAACACTTATAACTTTTGGATGTGGCAAAGAATGATTTGATCAAGATCTCATTGCTATCTGCAGAGACCGAAGCCAGCTGATACGGAAATACAGTCCCTCGTCTCGACATACATTAGTATGCGAAGTCAGATCTCACTAATTGACCTTAATTATACATTAAATTTTGTACAAGAACGTAAAGATAGACTAATGACTTTAGGTCAGTGAAAAAAAGGATAGTGACCATTTCGTCTATTTCATCTCGTCAGTTCTCTTTGTTCTCTACCTACTCAGATAAAGATTTAGAATATTTACCTTGGCCGATTTGTTTCATTCTTGAAAACAAATACGTTTCCGCAAGTCTTGGAGTAAACAACAGAGAAGCAGCAGACCTTAACTGGAATATTAGCTACAGCTGTGCAGTCACGCGTACTCTTACGTTCATAGGCTACCAAGAAATT
Organism: Ricordea florida; assembly: GCA_949710005.1. Classification (NCBI taxonomy): domain Eukaryota; kingdom Metazoa; phylum Cnidaria; class Anthozoa; order Corallimorpharia; family Ricordeidae; genus Ricordea; species Ricordea florida. The sequence continues at coordinate 20,473,736 of OX453278.1, read as the reverse complement.
AGCTTTGAACAGGCACTCGGCCACAGATAGAGTCCAAGGTACAAAAACAAACAACTTGAAAGAAACAAAAACAGTCAAATTTTGCGCGCTGCAACGGTTACCGACATTATTCGTTTAACCTCCTTCTTCATAATAGAAAGTCTACTGTAGTCTCTCTACTCGATTGTCTACCCGGCATTTAACGACTGACATGGACTACTAGTTTGCGCCGTTTAACTGTGTTTCTATACTACACAATTAAAAATAGAGTTACTCCAGAACGTTTATGTAAGTGTATTTTAGCATTTTATTTCAACAACTATTGACGGTTATCGTAGTTATAAATGAACAGTTGAATAGTTGATGCCTCCTGCCGAAATCAGTTGTTTATTACCACTATTATCTGGCACAGATAGTCTTTCATTAGAACTGAGGACGAGCCTATCCATTAGGGACGGACCATTAGAAAAGTGATGGGGGGGGGGGGGGGGGAATTTTCAGCTTGCACGAATTTTTTTTCGCTCACTGCTTGTGCAGGAATTTTTTTTTCGGGTGAACCCCTCTGCAAGAATTTTTTTTACTACGTGTGAAAAAGTCTTGGCATTTTCCCTTGCATGAATTTTGTTTGTTTTTTTTTTTTTTTTTCCTCACCCCTCCCCCCCATCACTTTTCTAATGGTCCGTCCTTTACAAATCTTAGAATACAGCTGAGGTAAAAAGCTGGGGCTTTAATGGACTACAATGGGAATTTCGCACAATGCAATGCCTTCGCATCTAAATTTCAAATTAAAATTAGCCATTTTGAGTACTTGTCCACAGTTCCCTCCTTCGTCAGTTTCTTCAAATTCAAAACATTGTCAATTGTCAAGACAGGGTTGCACACAAAGTTCCTTTCATAAGCAATCCAGCTCTTAGTTTCGGAAACAAATCAAGTTGTCCTAAACTGGTCTTACAAAAAAGAGGGATTCGTGTTTTGATGGAGGACTGACGAAATGTCCCGAAAACAGGAAGAGAGAAATGTACGAATTTTTTATTGCAAGGTTACCTTGGTAAAGCAGAATGTTATACCCGTGCACTTAAAAGGGACTGGGCCATTTCAGTTGATTTTGAGTTTCTCATGGAAACGGAAACATTTCGGTACAATTTCGTTGGTCAGTATTATCCCAGACATGTTGAAAATTTCAAGAACTACCAATAATTGGAATAAACGTTAAAACATGGCTAAATGAATTCCCAAAAATAGTTTCAAATTACACATTATTTGACAAATCTAGTTTTTGACCCAGTCATTGCGTTGGTCCTTACATGACAGCCCGTCCTAACTTGATAAGAATTCTTACTACGTTTTTTGTATTTACGCGCAATTCGACATTCGATGCGATGAAGTTATAGCTAGCTCTAAAACCAGACAAACCAGTTTTGCATTGTGTTAAGGATTTGCTACCGAAATTGAGTTAGTACCCAATCTCGGAAACGTATTTCACCAGCTCTAACTGCCGCAGTAGGGCATATAATTCATGGTAGGCCACCATATAGTCACCAAATATAGTGTTTACATGGGTATACAAGGGTTTACAAAGGTATATCCTTGTAAACCCTTGTATACCCCTGTAAACTGACTATATGGTGGCCTACCAAGAATTATATGCCCGCAGCAGAAGTACGTTGGCTGTTGTGCGTTCTCTGTAACAACGAGCCTGAAAGGTGTATAGAGGCTGAAACCGCCCCCTACAATCCCGACCCCTCCCCCAAACTCAACCTGCTCCGAAAAAAAATATTCCGTTCTTACGAGGAACTCCGACAATCCAATATGTTCTTACGAGGAACTCCGACAATCCAATATGTTCTTATGAGGAACTCCGACAATCCAATACGTTATATGTGGCTTCAACTTACCCTTATTACATTTCAATATATAAAACATACAACCGAGTGCAAGACGCGTACAGCTGCAATATTTCTGAGAGATATTGCAGCTTACATCAACTGATTTTATTGATGAAGCGGATATCCTGCATTGCAGCATGCAACCTGTACACGCCAATATTTAAAATACAACAGTGTGCAGGTCGGTTGCAATATTTATGAGATATTGCAGCTTGCAACAAATCCTATCGATAAATATCGCAACTATTGCAATTTTGGAGCATATAGTCCGTATACTCCAATTAATGTAGAAAAAATACCAGTGTGCTGGTTGTGATAAGTACTGAGAAATATTGAACTTACCCTAATTTTAGTTATGCGTCTTTCTCGACCTCAGCGATAACGTGACTTGACATCGGGCTATGTTCATGGAAAAAGCCTAAACCGTACGTAGAATAGATATTTATGTAATATATGTTACCGCCAAAATAGTTTTGGTTTCCGCAACTTTCCTCCGCAGTTTTTTACGCCATCGTTTTGTAGCCAATAACGTTAAAATGTGGTTAAAACCTACGCTAGAGAACGGATACGCTGGAACACGTACGTTCCACAAAACAAGCCATCAATTGTACATTGTATTAGTGTAGTTTTCTGGAAACGTGCTTAAGGAAAAGCTCAGTTCTAGCCAAGGTGCGATCGTGTCAACATCAAGTTTTCCAAGCTCCATTCGCAGTACGTTTTGTGAACTCCTAAAGCGGACACAGAAGTAAGTGCTACGAACTTTGTACTTTACAGTTTTCCTTTGTTTAGATCGTTCCTTTCCTCGTTTACAATGGAGAAATTAGTTTCATTTTCTAGTACCTTGTTAGTCTAATTGTAGTTTTATCACACTATCTATTTTCTTAGTTTTTGAAACAGCTTCGCTTCGCTTCGCTTCGATCCGCAACGCTTCTCATCGCATCGCTTCGTATTGTTTAAGGCTTCGTAACACGTCACTCCGTGTTTCTGGTCAATAAACATCAGTTACCCAGACTTAGTCTTACGAACTTTGTGTGTGAAGAACGCATTCGAAGCGCGTATAGAAATATCTGGTCCAACGAAAGAGTTTACAAAAAGGGACGTAACGTTTCATTTCCCATCGTCCTGTGAGTAACGTCCTGCGCTCACATTCGTTTCAAAAATTCTTTGGGCTTCAACAGTTCAGAAAGAGAAGAACGATTCACCGTAACGTCTAAAACAAAGACATTTCTTCTGGATTGTGAACAGCGCCCACTGTAAAGGAACGGAACATGGCAACGAACGATGACACGTGTTTAAGGGTTGGGTATGTTATCGAAACCGATAGAATCGCCTCGACCGCAACCCATGACATCACCCTTCTAGACCTCAATACAGTAACGAACGCTAAAATTGACGAACAAGAATGTACTGACACAACGGACCCTTTAATCGATCAGTTTACTAACGAAATAGAAGGGGAAATTTCACTTGGTAGAGTTCGAAAGCTTACCGAAAAGGGCAAGGAAGAAAAAATTCGGCAGCTCAGAAGCAAGCAAATCGCTGCTCTAACAGCAGTCTCCCGCAAACGAACGGATATCACGCAATTGATGTGCGATCAAAACAATCTGGGTCTTGTCAGAAACGCGCTAATCGAACTTGACAGATTATGTCAACAGTTTCAAGATTGCTTTCACGAGCATTTACAGGAACTGACGTCTGATCAAGACAGAATATCCGCGTCCGCCCACTTTACTTCCAAAGAAAATGACATTTTCAATTACCGCAAACAAGTAGTGTCATGGATAACGAGCTGTGAACAACGACTAAAAAAATAGATCGGATCTCCGAACAGGGCTCTAAAAGATCATCTGCGTCACGCACGTCTCGGAAGTCGAAGCACTCGAACGTCACGACATCCTCCGTATCAGCGCGGGCTAAAGAAAAAGCGAAAGTCGCAGAATTGCTTGCCGAACGTTCTATGTTGAAACAGAAATTCGAATTGAAGGAGGCCGAGGAACAATTCGCCCTTGATTTAGAGATAGCAAAAGCTCAGGCGAGAGAACGGGTCTTTTCGGAAATCCAAGAGGAAGAAAATAAATCTGTTAAAAGCGTTGACAAGTGTAAACCTCAAAGCCTTCCGGAACAAATATCGCTCCCTCCCATAAAGCGAGAACCCTCGTTTTCTACGATCCCTAGCCAGGAGTTTATCGAGTACGAGCAACGTTACAGATATCGGCCTCTTGATCCAGAAGCTCCCGAATTCCTTGCTCTTCCGCCGGCTAGTAGAATAAAGACCGAAAGAGCAGAGGCAAAGTCCCAGCCATCACCGACCGACGAAGAATTACTTAAACAAACGATGGAATTGCAGCAAGCGCAAATTCGACAAATGATATCTTCGCAGCATCTTCTGGCCACTGCTCTCACTCTTCCCCAACCAGAGGTGCCAAAATTTAAAGGTGACCCTATGGAATTTAAAACTTTCATCATGGCTTTCGATGCGCGCGTTCAATCAAAAGTTATTAACAGCGCGGATAGGTTATACTACCTAGATCAGCATCTGCTCGGCGAGCCTAAGGAACTTATCGGCGGCTGTCTTCACGTCGAGCCAAGCGAAGGATACGTAGAAGCGCGGAGACTACTCCAACGAGAATATGGTGATCCGTTCAAGGTATCAAGAGCCTATATGCAGAAACTTGCTAATTGGCCGTCCGTGAAACACGACGATGGTCCAGCACTTAAGCGTTTCTCCTTTTTCCTAACGAAATGCAGTAACGCAATGAGAGCAATCGCACACATGTCAGCCTTAGATCACCCACCCAACATGCAAACGATCGTTCAAAAACTGCCTGGTGGTCTACAAGCAAAGTGGCGTGAGAACGTAGCAAAAATTAGACGCACAGGAAATGTGGCTGGCTTCAAAGAAATGACCGTGTTTGTACAGAATGCTGCTGAATCCGCAAATGATCCCATCTACGGCAAAGATGCGCTAAACGAGGCTAAATCAAGGCTTAAAGCTGGCAGTCAAGATGACAATAGGAAGTTCCCAGTACAAAAGTACAAAAGCACAAGCTTCGCCACCAACCTCGAAATCACCTCGAAATCTCCCTCGTCACATGTGGGGCCGGGAATTCCCGCCAAAACATCACCACCCGCACGTGCCCCCTATGCAGTCAACCGCATGACCTAGATGAGTGCGAGAGGTTTAAGAAAAGAAGTTTAGAAGAAAGAAAGTCATTCCTGGTGGAGAAGTCCTTGTGCTTTGGTTGTTATGGGGAAAACCATATCTCGAAAAATTGCAGAAGAAAGAAGGTATGTAAAAGATGCAAGAAGCCACACCCTACTCTACTGCACGTGGACGGCTTCTCTGTTCCTAAAGCAAACAACAACCAAGAAAGGAAAGACGAAGAGAAGGTGGCGAGGGTAACCAACGCTTTAGCAGATGTCCCACCAGCCAGCAACGACAACGGTATCCTGTTACAAGCTATCCTTCCTGTGTTTGTCCAACAGAAGGGCGCCAGCAAGTCGGTTAAAACCTACGCTTTCTACGACAATGGAAGCGCGGGCTGCTTTATCACCGAGCGTCTCAAGACTCAACTAGCAGCATCAAGCACCGAGACGAAATTGCAGCTGGGGACACTTCATGGTCAGAGTCTTGTCGATAGCTCCATAGTTAAAGAGCTCGTCGTCACTGATTTCCATGGCGCCAACCCTGTCAAGCTCCCGAGAACGTACACTAGAGAAGAGATTCCAGTCGGACCCGAACAGATACCAACGCCAGAACTGGTCTCTCGCATACTTCACCTCCGGGAAATTGCTAACGAGATTCCGTCCTACGATCCCGAATTGGAAATTGGCCTCCTGATTGGAAGTAACTGCCCCAACGCGCTTGTCCCACTCCAGGTAGTACCGAACGATGGTGAGGGCCCTTTCGCTGTACGGCTCAATCATGGATGGACGGTCAGCGGTCCCATTCACATCACCACCGAGCCACTAACGCATAAAGTAACCGCAAATAGGATCACAGTTAGAGAGATAGAAAGTGTGAAAGAAATTATTACGCCAAAATCGTTGCTCAATATGTTCGAGCTCGATTTCAGCGACAGCGCATCAAGCAACCTCCCAGAAGACCTAGGATATAGCCAGGAAGATAAGAAGTTCCTGGAAAAAGTCTCCGGTGGTATCCGCCTGAATGATGGTCATTACGAAATACCGCTTCCCTTCCGTAAGTCCCACATCGAGCTACCAAACAACCGCGAGCAAGCAGCCAAGCGAGCCATCTGGCAAAGGAAAAAGATGCTGCAAAACGACAAGTACTACAGCGACTACGTCGCTTTCGTAGAAACCATAATCGCCAAAGGTTATGCCGAAAGGGTCCCTAGCGAATGTTTAGACATAGATACTGGTAAGGCGTGGTACCTACCCCATCACGGCGTCTACCACCCTAAGAAACCAGAGAAAATACGTGTGGTCTTCGACTGCAGTGCCAAATACAGAGGGACATCGCTAAATGACCAACTACTCCAAGGCCCAGACCTCACAAACTCCCTGGTTGGCGTACTAACGCGCTTTCGCCAAGAGCCAGTTGCCTTCATGGCTGATATAGAAGCCATGTTCCATCACGTAAATGTTCCTGCTGACCATCGCAACTATCTTCGGTTCCTGTGGTGGCCGAACGGTGACGTAAACGCCGAACTGGAAGAGTACAGGATGACTGTCCACCCCTTTGGAGCCATCTCTTCTCCAAGCTGTGCAAACTACGCCCTCAGAAAAACCGCAGCTGACAACGAAAACGAATGTGGGAAGGAAGTAGCTCAAGCCATGCGCCGAAATTTCTACGTAGATGACTGCCTTCGATCAGTGGATACTGAAGGTAACGCCATAACTCAAATCGACAGTCTACGTAATGCATGCGCCAAGGGTGGATTTCGGCTAACTAAGTTTATTAGTAACAGCCGCAGTGTAATCGAGTCTATCCCGGAAAACGAACGCTCCAAGGACGTGATGACTTTAGATTTGAGTTACGACGATCTGCCAATAGAACGTGCCCTCGGTGTACAGTGGTGCGTCGAATCGGACACATTCAACTTCCATGTTACCATAAAAGACTAGAAATACGACTCCCGCAAAACCTCGCGAAGCTAGCCTTTAACGGACTTCTAATGGTTTTTCCTATGAGGTATAACACCCCAATTTATGTATTTACTTATTATTACATTATTTTTACTTTTTGTACTTTCTCATTTTTTGCAATTATCATAATTATTATTATTATTATTGTATTATTATTGTATTATTATCATTATCATTTTTAATATTATTACTGGTATTGATATTATTATTAGTATTGCTATTTTTTATGTTTAACATAATATACTGTTATTGGGTTGGGGTGTATGTCCTAATCTGGGAAAAGGTATTGTTCCTCTACTACTACAAGCAATTCTGTTTTTCTTCTGAATAGGGTTTGTATCATAGGAAGTAAAAATTACTCAACTCTGAACAATACCATTTCTTCTTTTAAGCTTAGAATCTAGTCATGGTTGCCACAGCCATAAGATCTTTAAATTTCTTGACTTTTCCCTGACAAATGTAAAATTTCCCTTACCAACTAAATTAGAAAAGTCACAAATTAGTCCTGGTAATGACCTCCAACCTCCTCTTACAACCAACCTCTCCACCCATTTATTTAATATGCTCTCAGAAATTCACATACAGTGTACATGGATTGATAGTTTCTTAAGATAACCAATTCATGGAAAAAGGATTGATTTTCTTGGAAACCCAAAATCAGCTTGTCATTTAATTCTACCAATCCAACACATTTCATGTCACATTCTTGACCACATCAAACCATCGCTGAATTGGCAAGAAATAAATTAGTAGTATAAAATTTCACTTTTCCCTGACTTGATTTGAAATTCCCTTACTTTTCACTAACCTTGAAGAATTTTTTTCCCTTACCATTTCCTGACCTGTGGCAATCATGCTAGTGCAGTCATTTGTCCATACAGTTAGTGTGGAAAATTATGATTAAAAGCATAGGGCATTAGGAAACTTCAAATCCTTGTTATTACATACAGCACCCTTGCAATGAATATATAAGAAAAATCGCTAAAAATTTTAGCATTTCAAACTTTAGTTTCTCCCTTGTAGAGTTTTTCCAATGTAAAAGGTCAACTGTATATTGTGGTTGTTATTAAATATTTGTATTTGACATCATAAAAATGAATTAAACAGCATTAAGGAAAAAGGTTAAGATGTTGTCTAATTTTGCAAAGTAGGGCTTAAATTAACTTTTCATTTGTGGGAAAAGGGTGGGTGCTAAGAGAGTAATTCCCAGGAATAGATGGAACTCAAAGGTAAAACCCATTTTGAAATGGCTATGGAACTTGTCTGTCCCAACGAAACTTTTTAATTACGTAATACATATATGTAGCAAAGAAATATAGCAAAGAGAAATACTACTCAAAAGTCAGCAACAACATCTGCTTTATTTACAAATAATTGCATTGATCAGTGATAATATTGCAGAACCGGTAACTTATTGTTTGGCATCTTTTCTTTTGAAAATGCTGAACATAACTGCTACATCAAACAAATCTACTATATATTTTCACTGTTGCAATGATATCAGATCACATAATTATAAATAATTGCTATCACAACTGCAATCTCTGTATTGGGAATTTCTTTCAAATGGAAGGCAATCGTTTCACTACGAAAAATACCTACTTGCATTCTCTTTGCAGTATTAATACTACGTGACTGTCATCTTTCATTTCTTTGCGGTTGGTTTCTGTTTCCCCTTTCCTGGCACTTTTTTCACGACGATATGGTAATCTGTTTTGTCGTTCGTCTTCTGATTCTGTCTGCATGCTGGAAGTCGTTCCTACTCGGTTTCCGTTCTAAGTCATTTTGCTAAATTTTGTTCGCCAATTTCGTTATGTAATCGCTTACTCATGTCCTGTATACCTAAAACGAGTCTTTGTTTCTATCGATAACAAATTCAATTTCCAATCTAACTTGATGGTAACTTGATGGTATTCCTGGTCCTTTTCCTTGCTGATTCCTTTGCTTTTTCTGAGCGAGCAGTTGTTGTCTTAGCTGCGATGTTATCGTCCCTACCGTCGTTTCTCAATCTCTGCTTTGAGTCGCCGCTTCCCGTGTGCCGATTTCTTGCGGCATTCAAACTTACTCGACGACGATCTCTCACCATTCTTTCTTGTATATGTCGGAGATCTTCTTGCTGGGATGTACTTCCAAGACGAGTGAAATCGGTTTCCACAAAATTCACATTATTTTCAAAACATCATTAAAGGAATTCGTAATGGGTGAATTTCACATGGAGTAACGCTGCCAGGTAACCTGGCCTGCGAACGGACACCTTTAAAATATATATATATACATATACTAGAAATACGACTCCCGCAAAACCTCGCGAAGCTAGTTTTTGAAGAAGTCACAATGCCTTTAGCTATTATCCTAATCCCCATTACTATATTCGTTATGCTTTGTTTGGTACACAATTATTGACACCCTGTGCAAATGACATGATCAGTATACCGCTCAACACAGTGCTTAAAAAGTTAACTTCATTTAGCTCTTTCACTGCCACTGAGATTGCACCAGAAGGAATAGAAGTAACATTATCTGTTATCCTTACACGGAATACAGAGTTTATGAAGTATGACAATAATATTCACTTAAAACAAATTGAAAATTATTGTAAATCTTTTGCAAGTGAAATCTTGAAGAACTGATATTAGTGCTTGTGTTTACCACAGCGTAAAAAACTGTTTTTTATTTTAGTTTTATTTTCTTAGTCTTTACTGCTTTGTCCGCTTTGTTGTACATCACTTTTAAAAGCAATATATTCTTACACCGAGGATGAACTCAATGCTCCAATTATTTTTTGTTTATGCTCTATTGTCATCATTGCATGAGATTCATTGTAAGAGTCTTCTGATTAGATATTTTATTGTCTACTGCAGTCATTATTTCATTCCTAGGTAACCACAATTGAGAGCGTTATGAATAGTGCACGTTTCAATTTGTTTACTCTCTTCAGTTGGAATGGTACTCCCAGTGGTAGATAGAAAAATTCCTCTTCCCTCAAAAGATATGCCATATCAACAGAAGTTAGAGATACAATGTCACTACATAAAAAAAATTGAGGGTAAAATAATTGGATTCTACAAAAACTTTGAATAAAGGTTTGGTAATAGAGAGTGCCTACTGTATAGTATGTGGCTGTGCTTTTTTTAGGTAATCATAAAAACAATAAAAAAATTAATGCAAAATCAACATCAAGCAGTCAATAGTATATACCACATGAAAGTTTAATTGTGCTGTTACAGAAACAGCCACAATATCCATACCCAACTAAAGAATAGTATATGAAAATTTCAATTATAACAACTGCAGAAGAAAAATTTAATAGTATGGTATTTCATAAAAAAAGTCAAAGCAGCTCGAGGTATTGAACTGTAACCAATGACATATAGTAATGAGAAGCACTATTATTATATTATTATCAGTATTATTATTATTATTATTATTATTAATTACTGGTATTGATACTTTTATTATTATTGTTATATGTTTTTATGTTTTTCTTAATGTATATTGTTATGGGATGGAATGTATGTCCTTATCTGGGTAAAAGTATTGTTCCTCTACTACTACAGGCAATACAAAAATCTTCTTGATAGGCTTTCCATCAGAGGTGGTGGTAATCAAAACAGCTCTAAAGAATGTCATTTCTTCTTTAAGGCTTAAAATCTAGTGCAGTCATTTGTCCATAAAGTTAGTGTGGAAAATCATGATTGAAAGCATTGGGCATTTATGAAACTTGAAACAATTGTTACTATATACAGCACACTTGCAATGAATATATGAGAAAGATCATAAAAGTTTTGGCATTACATACTTTAGTTTCTTCTTTATAGTTTTTCCAGTGTAAAAGGTGAACTGTATGTTGTGGTTGTTATTAAATATTGGTATCTGATATCATAAAAATGAACAGCAGTAAGTAACAAAGTTAATATGTTATGTATAATTTTGCAAATTAGGGCTTAAATTAACTTTTCATTTGTGGGAAAAGGGCAGGGGTCCTAGATAGCAATTTTATCAAGGGCTCATAGAACTGTAAGGTAAAACTGACCCATTGTAAAAAGGCTATGAAACTTGTCTGTCCCCACGCACTATTACTGAAACCTTTCAATCAGAGAATACAGTACTTAGTGACACTGGGAATCTATTCTGTTGAATATGCTTAACATAACTGCTAGATCAAGATGATTTACAATATTTTCACTGTTGCAATGATATCAGATTACATAGTTATAAATGATTGCTATCACAACTGCAACTCTCTGTGTTGGGAATTAAAATGGAAAGGCTATCGTTTTATTACGAAAAATACCTTCATACATTCTCCTGCAATATGTTGCTCGTCTTCCGATTCCGTTTTTAGAATGATAGAATTATTTTCCAGAGACATCTCTGATCGTTGAAGTCGTTCCTCCTCGGTTTCCCTTCGAAGTCGTTTTGCTAAATTTACTTCGCCAGTATATTTCGTTATGTAATCGTTCACTCATGTCCTGTATTTCTATCAATAACACATTCAAATTCAAAATTAACTTGGTTGAATTCCTGGTCCTTTTCCCTGCTGTTTCGTTTGCCTTTTTTAGGGCGAGCAGTTGTTGTCTTTGCTGGGATGTCTGTTGTTATTCTCCCTACCGTCGTATCTCTGGCTGTGCTTTGAGTCGTGCTTTCCTTGTGTTGATTTTCACGGTATTCGAACTTACTCGACTACGATGTCTTGCTGCTTTTCTTGTATATCTCGGAGATCTTCTTGCTGGGACGTACTTCCAGGAGGAGTGAAATCGGTTCCACAAAATTTACATTATTTTCAAAAAGGCATCACCGAATACGCAATGGCGGAAATTCAGCAATTTGTCAAATGCGCTACTGTGGCCTGGTAACCACGCCTGCGAACGGACACCTTTAAAATATATATATATATATATACATATATAAAAACTCTCGGCTCGATTTACTCGGGCTTGCGAGCCACGTGGTCTGACCGAAGGCGACACGATTAGTAACCTCGCTACGCTCGGCCTTCGGCCTCGCTTCGCGAGGAATAAAAACTCTCGGCTCGATTTACTCGGGCTTGCGAGCCACGTGGTCTGACCGAAAGCGACACGATTAGTAACCTCGCTTCGCGAGGAATAAGCCGCTGACAAGAAGAGGCATCCTTTCAGTCGTATCGTCCATCTACGACCCCCTAGGATTCGTCTCCCCCTTCACCCTACCAGCTAAGAAACTCCTCCAGGATCTCTGCAGAGAAGAGAAACTGGGCTGGGATGACGAGGTTCCCGAACCGTACCGCCAACGCTGGGATAAGTGGCGAAACGACCTCCCCTTATTGGAACGGGTAAACGTTAACCGGTGTTTCAAGCCGCCAGAAATGGCAGAAATCACCTCTACACAAGTACACATTTTCTCAGACGCAAGCTCCATTGGCTACGGATCAGTAGCGTATCTACGCCTCCGCGACAACCAAGACCGCATTCACTGCTCCTTTTTGATGGGAAAAGCACGCCTCGCTCCGATCAAGGCAGTAACGACACCGCGCTTAGAGCTCACAGCTGCAACTATCTCTGTTCGCCTTGGCGAAGTCATTAAGAAGGAGCTCGACAGCCAACCACACTACATTCAATACCACACCGATTCAGAAACGGTTCTCCGATACATCAATAACGACAAAAGACGATTTCACGTATTCGTCGCAAACCGCGTACAGCTAATTCGCAATCATTCTCAGCCCAGCCAGTGGAGATACGTGAAAACAAAGGATAATCCCGCGGACGACGTCTCTAGAGGCCTGGATGCTAAGTCGTTTACCGAACACCAACGTTGGATAACAGGACCGGCGTTTCTATCGCAACCGGAGGAAACCTGGCCTACTCAGCCACTGTCGTATGGTGAAATCCCACACAACGACCCAGAAATAAAGAAGCAAGTGAATGTCTTGGCAACAGCAATCAACGATCCAGCATCCACGTCGACCGTGCTAACGTTGTTACACCACTATTCTGACTGGTACCGCCTCAAGAAAGCCGTCGCCGTATACATGCGTGTCAAGGCCGTACTAAAGAAACGAATACAGCGGAAACACAAGGCACCACGAACGAAAGATGACCAGTCAGCACTCACCGTTCAAGAAGTAGAACAGGCTGGATTCGCTATAATTTGCTTCACGCAAGCCCAAAGCTTTAACCACGAATTGCAAGCCCTCGGTAAAGCAAGTCTTAGAGACGGTAAACCAGAACAAATCGAGCCACAGAACAACAAAGTTACCTTAGGCAAGTCTAGCTCAATTTACCGCCAGGATCCGTTTATAGATAAAGATATTTTGCGCGTTGGCGGCCGACTAAGTCATGCTGACATCCCAGAGGAGTCCAAGCATCCAGTAATTCTACCTCGTAAGAGTCACGTGACGACCTTAATAATCCGCGACATACACGAGCGTCTCGGTCACGCAGGGCGTGGTCACGTCCTTGCAAGACTCCGTGAAAATTTCTGGATTGTCGGAGCAAACTCCGCAGTTCGCCAGCTAATCGCACGCTGCATTGCCTGCCGCCGCCGCAACGCTGCACCAAAGGAGAAGAAAATGGCCGACCTACCCATCGATAGAGTAACGCCAGCTCCACCATTCACCTACGTCGGAGTTGACTACTTTGGGCCATTCACCACGAAAGAAGGACGCAAAGAACGCAAAAGATATGGAGCACTTTTCACATGCCTAGTAAGCAGGGCAATACACATCGAGATCGCAAACTCCCTCGACACAGATTCATTTATTAACGCTCTCCGTCGATTTATTGCCCGTCGTGGACTCGTCCGAGAAATAAGGTGTGATAACGGCACCAACTTCGTGGGAGCCAAGCGAGAGCTACGCGAAGCCCTGGAAAAAATAGATCACGATGAAATCCGTGAAAAGCTTCGCCAGCAAAGCACCGATTGGAAATTCAATCCACCAGCAGCTAGCCACATGGGCGGAGTCTGAGAGAGACAGATCAGGACCGCCCGAAAGATCCTTGATAGTTTACTCCGTGAACTAGTGTAGCTCTCACCTTGAGAGCCTCTGGAAAGGAGGCTCCGTGAGCCTCCTTTCCAGAGGCTCTCAAGGTGAATGCCAATACTTACGAAGGTATCGTTGTGCCTGCCGTCATCAGAAAATTACCGGAAGGAGTGAGACTGCAAATCACGCGTGGGAAAAATCACACTGAATGGAAAATGCAAGATTTATTGACAGAACTCATAAATGAACTTGAACTAAGAGAGGAACACTGTACCGTCCCTAGGAGCGACAGGAGCCCACGGGACAGCAAAGATAGAGGGAGAAACGGAGGGGGCCCGAACTCGGCTAGTGCCCTGCTAGCGAGAACTTTGAACGATTTGTGCGCATATTGTAGGGGCGGACACGCCCATCAGGATTGTAGCGTTGTGAAATCCGTAGACGAGAGAAAGCAGTTGTTGCGTAAGTACGGTAGATGTTTTATATGTGCAAAAAAGGGTCATCTTGCCCGCGATTGTAGATCAAAATTTACTTGTCCTGTTTGTCAGGGGAAACATCATGTTTCGATTTGTGATGGGAGCAACGTCACGAATCTGGATTCCTTAGGTCGCGCCCAGAATTGTGGTTTTCCTGGCTCGCCGCGTTCCAATAATGCCGGTAATGCAAGTCATGGCCAACCTATGGGTCCTGGGGGGAGCTTCGCTTCTCAAACTACCCAAGCTAGTCCCGCTCTACATGTGGGATCTGTGGGGAGAGTTGCGTTACAAACAGCTCAGGCTGTTGTAAAGGGATGCAATAAGAATCTAAGGGTAAGAGTGTTGTTTGACGCCGGCAGCCACAGATCGTTTATAACGAAAAATGCCGTTCAGTCGGCGGGGCTCCTTGTTGAAAGACAGGAGTGGGTGGAGATCAGTACATTTGGACAGGGTATGAAAGATAGTGGGTTGCGTGATGTGTACGAAATAGAGGTGTTTCCCGTTCCGGGGGGCCAGGGGGTCAAAATAGAAGCTTATGGGGTCCCTAGTATCGCCCAAATTAGGAACGAACACGTCGAGATCGAGAAATGCAATTTCCCATACCTTCAAGGCCTATGGTTCTCTGACGTGAATCGCGAGATGGACATCTTGGAAATCGATTTGCTAATAGGAGCAGATTTTCTTTGGTGTTTCCAGAAGGGGAGAACCATAAGGGGGGAGGTCGGGGAACCCGTCGCTATAGAAACTAATCTGGGATGGGTGTTGTCGGGCCCACTAAGGGGGTCTCATGACGAATCACAAGTAAGTGTTAACTTTATCACTCACGAATTGTCACGTAATGACGGCGAACTAGAAGACAGCATTCGGAAACTGTGGGATTACGAGACTTTAGGAATTAGACAAGAGGATGACGTACACGAAGCGCTAAAAGATGCGATTTCGTTTAATGGTAAAAGGTACGAAGTTTGTCTCCCCTGGAAAGAACAACATGGACGTCTTCCGAGCAACTATCAAAATAGTGTGAAGAGGCTAAGGGGACAGATTGAGAGGCTTAGAAACGACCCGGACATTCTCCATGCGTATGACGCGATTATTAAAGAGCAAGCCGAAGTTGGCATTATCGAAAAAGTGCCGGCCATGGAAACGCCGGAAAAAATCCATTATCTGCCACACCATGCGGTCATTCGGAAGGATGCCAAAACCACAAAGGTAAGAGTAGTGTACGATGCGTCGTCAAAGGACGGAAAACGTGGTGTGTCATTAAACGATTGTCTCTACGTCGGACCCGCCTTATCGCCATTGTTATATGATATCCTAATCCGATTTAGAGCTAAGCGAGTAGCATTAGTGGGAGACATTGAGAAAGCGTTTCTAAATGTTGAAGTTGACGTACGTGACCGAGATTGTTTAAGATTTCTTTGGGTTGAAAGTGTTGACAGAGATCAGGTGGATTCTGTGGTGTACAGGTTTTGTCGTGTTGTTTTTGGGGTAAACTGTTCCCCATTTTTACTGAATGCCACTCTCCAGTATCATTTAGACACGTTCATCGAAGTAGATCCGGAGTTTGTTCGCGTAATGAAAGAGAGCTTTTATGTTGATGATCTTGTGACCGGTGATGTAGCAACAAAGGAGGCAGGCGAGTTGTATGACAAGGCGAAGACCAGACTCGCTCTAGGCGGTTTCACATTAAGGAAATGGTTAACCAATAGCGATGAGCTGAGAATGAAAATTCAACAGGATGAATTGCGTGACGAATTGGAGGTAAACAAACGAATAGAAGGCGCTGATGATAGTTACGCTAAAGAAATGCTAGGATTGCCGAAGGGAACGAGAAATGAAAAGGTTCTGGGGGTGCCGTGGAATTGCGAAGAGGATTTATTCGTGATGGAATTTTCAGAACTTGTAAAAAGAGCTGATGAGATGAGCGTGACCAAACGAACCATTCTTAAGGTCATAGCAGGTTTGTATGATCCTCTAGGAATAGTGAGTCCAGCACTTGTTAGCATGAAAATTCTTTTCCAAGAGTTGTGTGCTAGAAAGGTAGGTTGGGATGAAGAGTTGAGTGGTGAAGAGAAAAGGCGCTGGCTTGGATGGATTAATGATCTTAGGAGCGTAGAAGAGATTTGTGTACCGCGATGTGTTTTCAAAGTGCCCCAACGTCAAATTAATTGCTTGTTACACGGATTCGGCGATGCTAGCAAGAAGGCATATTCTGTCGTAGTTTATCTAGTGTGTGAGGTCTTCGGAGCCTTCTATGTCACGCTTCTGACGTCAAAAACGAGAGTTTCGCCACTGAAGCCGCAGACAACGCCAAGATTGGAATTAATGTCAGGTAAGATTTTAGCTAAGCTCGTGGAGACCGTGACGACCGCATTGAAAGGGGAAGTAGAATTAACAGAGACTCGTCTGTGGCTGGATAGCAAAACTGCGCTGTGGTGGATCAACGACAAAGGCGAATGGAAGCAGTTCGTCCGTCAGCGAGTGAATGAGATCCTCAGAATGACGCGAAAGGAGGATTGGGCGCACTGTCCTGGGGAACAAAACCCAGCTGATGTGGGCTCAAGGGGAGAGCGGGCATCTGAACTGAAAGGAGACGAGTTATGGTGGAATGGACCAGCGTGGTTGGCGGGACCAAAGGACGGATGGCCAATTACGGAGCTCGATGAAACACCAGAGAGCAAGGAAGAGATGAAGAAGGTTACCGTGACAGTAGCTAGCGTGACACCAAAGAAGGGTATCGCAACTGTCATTGACATAAACAAATTCAGTAGATTTAGCCGATTGTTAAGGGTCACGGCATGGATTATGCGTTTTCTCGAGAATTCGCAGTCCACTAGGAAGGGGACTGTTCGAAACCTGGGCATTTTACAAAGAGATGAAATAGCAGAAGCAGAGAGAATGTGGATAGAAGCATCTCAAGATGAATTGAAAAAGGGCAAAAACTACAAGGAAACGGTAAGGAAATTAAACCTGGTTGACCTCGATGGTCTTTTAAAATGCAATGGTAGGTTGGAGAACTCAGACTTGGACCTGGAGTCGCAGCAGCCCATTATTCTTCCAAAAGATCACAGGCTGACGAGGCTAGTTATACAGGAATGCCATCACCGCACGCAGCATGGTGGAGTGCGGTCGACATTAGGAGAGCTTCGGTCACGATTCTGGGTTCCCAAAGGAAGGCAGGTTGTCAAGAAAGTGTTGAGAGAATGCGTGACCTGCAAAAAACAACAGGGCAAGGCCTTTGAGTCACCACCAATGGCAGCACTGCCGGGATTTAGAGTCAAAGAGGCTGCTCCATTTTCGAAGGTAGGTATCGATTTTGCTGGGCCACTGTTTATTAAGTCGCCAGCCGGAGAGATGGTGAAATCGTACTTAGCATTATTCACATGTTGCATGACACGAGCGGTACACTTGGATCTCGTGACGGACCTTACAGCGAGCACGTTCGTACGCTGCTTGCGGAGGTTTGCGGCAAGAAGAGGCACTCCAACACTCATTGTTTCGGATAATGCCAAGACCTTCAAAGCGTCTGAGAAGATATTGCGGCGTCTGTATAACA
Source organism: Ricordea florida (assembly GCA_949710005.1). NCBI lineage: Eukaryota > Metazoa > Cnidaria > Anthozoa > Corallimorpharia > Ricordeidae > Ricordea > Ricordea florida. Next base: position 20,455,772 of record OX453278.1, on the reverse strand, counting down.
ACGAAGAGGTAAGGGCACATTTAGAAACGAAAAGGATAGACTGGAAATTCATCTTGGAGAGAGCCCCCTGGTGGGGAGGGTTCTATGAGCGTTTGGTGGGAACAGCAAAGCGTTGCCTTACGAAGATCCTTGGAAATGCCAAGCTCAGTGAAAACGAGATGCTCACCGTACTCACTGAGCTGGAGGCGACAATGAATTCACGTCCTTTAACGTACGAGTACGATGAGATTGGGGCTGAGATGCTAACACCATCTCACCTTCTCTATGGACGCAGATTATTGAGCCTGCCAGAGGAGAGAAGAGACGACGAAGAGGAATACGAGACCGGTCTCCTCAGAAGATTCAGGTATCTGGCTCGGTTACGAAGGCATTTCTGGAACAGGTGGCGTAGAGAATACTTGACGGATCTGGGGGAGCAGCATCGTGGTGGAAAAGGACACAACGTCCGGATAACGGTAGGTGAAGTGGTGTTGGTATATGAGGACAACGTAAAGAGGAGTGATTGGAAAATTGGAAAGTAGTGCAACTGATTGAGGGCAAGGACAGACAGGTAAGAGGTGCGAGGGTGAAATTAATCGGGAAGGGTAAACCCACCTTTGTCAATAGGCCCGTACAGAGGTTATACCCCCTAGAAGTGTGCAGTACAACAAACAACGGGAACGTAGACTCAGGGGAAAACACCAAATTGCCAACTGTAGGGAGGGGAATCCCTAGCCGCGCGGCTGCGCTGGACGCACGTTGGAGGACGCGAGCCATGCTTGACCGCTAGTTGTCTTGTTTCTCTTGGGCGCGGTCGATTGAATGCAGATAGTGCTTGACCCCAGTGGTCAAGGGGGGGGAGTGTGTCCGATATTAATAACTATTATCCCAGCTAATTTTCGTATTTCATAAATTTCTTATTTCATTTTTTGTTCGCTACCTTGTACCCGTGACATTCCCAGTTTAGAATGCGTGTAAGCTTCAAACATAGCCATTACGTGCTTGGAATTTAGGGAACAAACGATATATTGTAACCAGTTATTAACAATAGAGCTTGTGTAGCTAACCGCAAAATTACTGTATTTCCGAAGAGTATATAACGCATCGTTGTAAGAGATTAGTTAGATTGAATGAACGCACGAACGGAGTAGACAGAGCAGATTGTATCAGAGTGAACACGGAGTAATAAACGGATCAAACTGAGAAAGATACAGTCCTCACTTGATTGTGAACCAGCGCCGAGAAGTAATTCCCGCATAGTATATTCAACCCAGTCTTTCATATCTTACTCTTGCTAGTTAAACAACTTTATAGTGTTTAAGGGGCCGGGAATGTTACCGCCAAAATAGTTTTGGTTTCCGCAACTTTCCTCCGCAGTTTTTTACGCCATCGTTTTGTAGCCAATAACGTTAAAATGTGGTTAAAACCTACGCTAGAGAACGGATACGCTGGAACACGTACGTTCCACAAAACAAGCCATCAATTGTACATTGTATTAGTGTAGTTTTCTGGAAACGTGCTTAAGGAAAAGCTCAGTTCTAGCCAAGGTACGATCGTGTCAACATCAAGTTTTCCAAGCTCCATTCGCAGTACGTTTTGTGAACTCCTAAAGCGGACACAGAAGTAAGTGCTACGAACTTTGTACTTTACAGTTTTCCTTTGTTTAGATCGTTCCTTTCCTCGTTTACAATGGAGAAATAAGTTTCATTTTCTAGTACCTTGTTAGTCTAATTGTAGTTTTATCACACTATCTATTTTCTTAGTTTTTGAAACCGCTTCGCTTCGATCCGCAACGCTTCTCATCGCATCGCTTCGTATTGTACTTATGTACGTACGTATTATGTACTTACAGTTGCTGCTAAAGCTAATAAAATCCTGGGCTTATTAAAGCGTACTTTTGGAAAATGTTCAGAAGCCATAATTACCGGTTACAAAACTATGGTACGCCCAATTATTGAATACGCATGTCCAGTTTGGAATCCTCATCAACAATACCTATCCGATAAACTTGAAAGAATCCAAAGGAATGCCTCAAGATGGATCTTAGGTAGTTCTGTTGAGTACGATGATCGTTTAAGATACCTTGGGTGGCCGAGTCTTTATACTCGTCGTGACTTTCTCAGTTTAGTTCAGTTATTTAAGTTTATAAACGGACTCTCTAAAGTCTCTCTAGATAATTATCTATCGTTTTCAAAAGGACGTACTAGGGCTAATCATGATTTTAAAATATGGACACCTTATGCACGGACTAATATATTTAAATTTTCATTTTGGATTAGATATATTAACTCATGGAACGATCTACCAGAACACTTAGTCCATTGTACATCGTTAAATAAGTTTAAGAAAGGTCTTGCTGAACACCTGTTTAAGAAATCATAATCATTTTAATCATAGTTATATCATATATATTTATTTTACTTTTTATGATTGTATTTATATTTTCTTAGATATTTTATTACTTATATTATATTTTAATTGTTATTGGGGGCTGCCGCTTATGAGGATTTAGTTCTTCCCTGGCAGCACCCTTTTTGCAGTTTTTCATGTTTATTTTAGCAAATAAAGTTGTTATAAATAAATAAATAAATAAATAAATAAATAAGTATTGTTTAAGGCTTCGTAACACGTCACTCCGTGTTTCTGGTCAATAAACATCAGTTACCCAGACTTAGTCTTACGAACCTTGTGTGTGAAGAACGCATTCGAAGCGCGTATAGAAATATCTGGTCCAACGAAAGAGTTTACAAAAAGGGACGTAACGTTTCATTTCCCATCGTTCTGTGAGTAACGTACTGCGCTCGCAATATAAATAAACTTGGGAAGCACTGTAAATTTATAGTAACTTTCCACGTAAAAATAAATACATTTAACTTTGAGATAAACATAACTTAATTGCAATCAGTCTTACCGGTGTTTCAGACTGTAGAATTGCCCTGGTTCACGAAAGGTTTGGCGATGCTTCTGGCAGAATTGAGTCTCAACTCAGTTTTTGATAAATTCTCCAACTCCAATGAACAAAGTATTTTTTTTCCGAAATGAATTTGGCTGGTCTAGTAACAGATTTGCTAAAAGATGCAGAATGTAAAGGAACTTCCCGTGGTACAACAATACAAATCATGGAACTACATAACAAAGAGATTATAAAGATATATGTCACCATAAACCGACGAAAACACGACTGCAAACGAAAACAATAAACAGGAAATATGGAAGCGCTTCAACTGAGTAGATCAATTTTATTTATGAATGGCCTGTTATTTCGTGTTCATGGAAGAAGTAGAATAATCGATTGATTACAGTACTGCTACATACCAGACCGAGTTTTGGAGTGTAGTATCTTATGACGTAATAGATGGATGTAACTAGGGAATTATGGGTAGAATAAAAAGATGGCTGGTTAAGTGCTGCACGTGGTTGTTTTATTTGTGAACTTAAGTCGAGTTTTAGACCTTTTAAAATACAAAATTGGCGACGAGGATTGTTGTTTCGCTCACGCAAGTGTAAAATATGGCCGCAGTCTATGGCAACGTGGGCCCATACGAAGCGTTTATGATAGCAAATGACATTGCCGAGGACAGACAGGTACATGTGTTCCTAGCAGTGGTTGGACCACAAGCTTACAAGTTGTTAAAGAATTTATGTGACCCAGATAACCCAAATACGAAGTCGTATGAAGATTTGAAGCAGATTTTGCAAGCACATTACGAGCCGGCTCCAATAATCATTGCTGAGAGACATAAATTTTGGACTGCGTCACAGGAAGGAACCGAAAGTATCGCTGAGTTCGTGGTTCGATTGAAGAAATTGGCAGCTACGTGTAATTTTGGTGCCTTTTTAACAGAAGCTCTTCGCGATAGACTCGTGTCTGGGTTGCATTCTAAAATGTCAAGAACGCAGCGCCATTTACTAGCGGTGAGAGAGCTGACATTCACGGCTGCACGCGACCGGTGCATTGCAGATGAGTTGGCGAACAAAGCCAACATAGAACATATGGGCGAACCGATGGGTGAAGAAGCTAACCAAATACAGGACCAAAATCAGGATAGCGGACGAAGAAGCACCGATGGAGGCCGTAAAAGTACTTGGAATGGCAGTTATGATCCGTGTAAAGCGTGTGGAAGTAAAACTCATGGTTTTGCAGTCTGCAAATTCAAAAATGCAACCTGCCATCGCTGTCAGCGAAAAGGCCACATTCGTCCAGTGTGCAAGGCCAGATTACCGGAAAACTCTTTCCCGAGAAGACCCAGAAATTCCACGAACGCGAACGTGAATAATTGTGAGTTTAATTCAGAAGAGGCCGGTGATGATGCCAATTTTCACATGTACATGCATGAAGACTCCGCAGAAAGCGTGAATACTGAAGGATTTGGTTTGTACAGAACTGGAACTGATACTATGACTGTTAAACCATATGTGGTTGATGTTCAGTTAGGGAAGGCTAATGTCATTATGGAGATAGATACTGGTGCTTCTCGTTCAACGGTGTCCCAGTATCTATACAATACCTTGTTAAATGAGTTTCCCCTTCAGAATACTGAGGTTACTTTACGTAGTTATTCAGGTGAAAAAGTACCTATACTTGGAAAGATTTCTGTACCTGTGAAATATTCTTCCAATGATGAAAAAGTCCTTGATCTAATTGTAGTGCAAGGGAAACGCCCAGCCCTATTTGGGAGGGATTGGTTAAACAAGTTAAGATTGGATTGGGCAAGCATTTTGAAAGTGACAGAGGATATAGAGAACAAGTGTTCTGTTCCCATATCAGAGATGTTTTCCCTGAATTTAATGCCTTGTTAGAGGGTAACAAGTGTTTGTTCAGCAAGTTGGGTTCTGGCATAAGGGGTTTTACAGGTACCTTGACACTTGAACCAGATGTCAAACCTGTATTCCAAAAGGATAGGCCTGTGCCTTACTCGCTAGTTGCACAAGTTGAAAATGAGTATGACAGGCTTGTACAGGCTGACATATTGTACCCGGTATCTCATAGTACTTGGGCTAGTCCAGTAGTTCACGTCCCCAAGGCTGATGGGTCCATCAGGGTATGTGGAGACTATAAAGCACTGAATAAACGTATTGCTGATGATGTATACAAATTGCCTAATGTACAAGATATGTTTGCCATGCTATCTCAGGATGGTTCCACCCCAGATACCTTTTCTGTGATAGATCTAGCCAGTGCCTTCAATCAATTATTTCTTGATGATAAATCATCGGAATTACTAACTATCAACACCCGCAAGGGTTTGTTCAGGTCAAAACGTCTCTGTTTCGGAGTGAAGACAGCCACCGCTCAATTCCTTAGAGTCATGGACACCATTTTGTCTGGAATAAAATGGGTGATGGTGCGTGTTGATGACATATTGGTTGCTACATCTGGTGGAGTGTCTGGACACTTGGAAGTTCTAAAACAGGTATTTGGTAGGTTAGCCAAACATAATGTTCGGTTAAATGGGACAAAGTGTCAGTTTTTCAAAGACAAGGTAAAGTATATGGGCCACATTTTGAGCAAGGAAGGTATTAGTCTTGTCAAGAATAAACTCGAGGCTATACAGCAAGTGCCAAGGCCTACTGATGTCTCACAGTTGAGATCATTTCTGGGCATGATTAATTATTACTCAAAGTTTATTCCTGATTTTTCATCCAGATTGCATCCACTGTATGAGTTGCTCAGTAACAAAACTAAATGGTTTTGGAGTGAAAGTTGTGAAGCAGCCTTTTTGTGGGCCAAGGAGGTGCTCTCAAGTGAGCAGGTGTTGGTTCACTATGACCCAAACAAACCCATCATATTGAGTGTTGATGCTAGCCCATATGGTATTGGAGCAGTTTTGAGTCACAAAATGGAGGATGGGTCTGAAAAACCCATTGAATATGCATCTAGAACACTCAGTGAGGCAGAAAGAAATTATGCCCAAATAGAAAAAGAAGGGTTAGCCATAGTGTTTGGCATCAAAAGATTCAATCTTTATATCTATGGCAGGAAATTTATCCTTGTCACTGACCATCAACCTCTGACATGTATATTTGGTCCTAAATCTAACATTCCTCCTTTAGCTGCAGCTAGGTTGCAAAGGTGGGCTGTGCTTCTGTCTGGGCATGATTATGACATTGTGTATAAAAGGTCCACAGACAATGCAAATGCAGATTTCTTCAGCAGATTTCCTGTTCAGTCCAAAGATGAAGAGGACCTTGACCCAGATGAACACTATGTGTTTACAACAGCAGTGAGTAGTTTACCTGTAACGGCTGTGGAAATTGCTGCCCTTTCTAAGTTAGACAAGGTACTTGTTAAAGTGTATGAATACACCTCTTCAGGTTGGCCAAATCATTGTCCTGATCCAGAGATCAAACCTTATTGGAATCGTAGGGAAGATCTTTCCTTGGATAATGGTTGTATATTATGGGGTAGAAGTGTGGTCATTCCTCTCAAATTACAAGGGCGTTTGTTGGATGAGTTGCATGAATGCCATCCTGGCATGTGTCGTATGAAGGCCCTTGCCAGATCATTTATCTGGTGGCCTGGTATTGACCAGGACATAGAAGATAGAGTCCGCTTTTGTGCAGACTGTGTTAACACACAAAGCACTCCTCGAGCAGTTCCTTTGCTATTCTGGCCGTGGGCTACTGAACCATGGCAAAGAATCCACATCGATTTTGCTGCAGTAAAGGGACAAGAATTTCTTATAATTGCTGACAGTCACTCAAAATGGTTGGAGATTTTCCCTATGACCACCACTACTGCAACTGCTACCATCAATGCTCTTAGAGCAGTATTTGCTAGATATGGATTGCCTCATGAAGTGGTAAGCGATAATGGCCCTCAGTTTGTATCAGAGGAGTACCAGACATTTTTAAGAATGAACAGGGTCAAACTCACCTTAGTTCCGCCCTACCACCCTGCTAGCAATGGTTTGGCAGAGAGACATGTACGGACGTTCAAAGGTATGTGTAAGGCTTATGGCGATAAAAGGTCAGTGCAACATAAAGTAGCTGACATTCTGTTCCGATACAGGAATATTCCACATTCCACCACAGGTAAAACTCCGGCTGAGCTGTTTCTTAAAAGGGAACCCAGGACATTTCTTTCCTTGGTCAAACCCAGTTTAAAAAGCCGTGTAGAAAGCAGACAAACAGCAGCCAAATTGTACAAAGATGGTGCTCATCCTACATTTCGAGCTTTTGATTTGTATCAACAAGTCAGAGTTAAAAATGTCAGAGGGGGGAAAGAAAAGTGGATACAGGGTACAATTGTAGCCAGAAAGGGCCCAGAGACCTATCTTGTTAGAGTTCCAGGTAATAACCGTAGATTTGTACATGCAAATCATTTAATACCTGATGATGCTAGAGACCTGAATGCTGAGAAGGAAAAATTTGAAAGAGACCCTGAGGAATTTAGTCCCACTCCTCTGCCACGAGAAGTTCCTTTGTCTCCCCAGGTAAAAGCGTCAAATCAAAGTAAACAGGTAAATCCTGAATCGGCACCAGCCCCTACCATTGTCATAGAGTCTCCACCTGACTCAGACATTAGTAAAGATCCAGGGTCGAACCCCCATTCTGTGGATAGTCCAGTTAAGGTTACTCGTTCTGGACGAGTAAGTAAGCCCCCTGAGAGACTAAACTTGTAGTTCTCATACTTTGTTTCCAGTAGTTGTGTTTAGGTTAACATACTTGTTGTAATAGGAAGGAGGAGTGTAGTATCTTATGACGTAATAGATGGATGTAACTAGGGAATTATGGGTAGAATAAAGAGATGGCTGGTTGAGTGCTGCACGTGGTTGTTTTATTTGTGAACTTAAGTCGAGTTTTAGACCTTTTAAAATACAAAATGGAGTAGAGTGTTTCCTTCTGTCACCTTCCATCGCCTCCTCTCCTGACCGACTTTCAGGATTGCCGTCGGTTTCATCTCAGCTCACACGCGGCTCATACTGGTATGGCTGGATTGCAGACCTTTCACAGAGCTGTTCTCCGTCGAAATTATCAGAAAGCGACCCAGCTTGCGACATAATTCTAGCAATATATTTTGCACAGAGAACTTTGCTGATACGAAGTACACAACCCGTACACTCGCAAAGATTGAATTACTTTGACGATCTGACGTCACAAGATCAAACGCTGACCAACTTCTGAGTAGGCAATCGGTTTCCAACATGGCGGATCTCTAATCGTGTTTCATACTGGCTTCAATGACCAAATGAATCACTACTTTGTAAGATACAAGAAGGGGACTGGAAAAACTCTAAACAACTATGTGAGGCCTATTTTTTTGGAAATTCCTATTTTACCCTGCCCGAATTTTGCGTCAACCTTGATTTGTTAACAATAATAGACCCATAATAGTGCAAATCGTAATAGCAATGATAATGAAAATAATTGCTTATTAGATTGAATTTTCACTTGTACTACGTCTGCCTTATATGTTATATACCTTCTGCAAGGTCATCATTTTGAGAAAAATGAAAAGGTAGTTACGTTACGTTACACACCCCCCTCCCCCCCCCGTATGTCAGCTTGGATGGTTAATGCGAGCCATTAAATGAGACAGAAATGTCGATTACGTTACGTTTAACCTGGTCACGCGATTAGTGTCTTTTTTACCGGCCACCTGGGTGTTGGTCATGAGGTTAAGGATGCCAAGGATGCTTTATGTGACTCGCTAGCGTGACAAGTGGCGTGACGGATCATGTGTCTATTGTTATAACCAGTGAGATGGCTAATGATGTGTAAGATAGATAGATAGATAGATTGATAGATAGATTGGTTTATTACATACCCCTCGCTGTTAGAAAATGAATTACAGGCATTAATAGGCATAAACACGAACGGCTAAGCGATGACAACATTAAATTGTTCAAGTACTTTACAGTTACAAAATTTAACAAACGATTTGTATTGCAAAGTTTCGGTTTCAAGACAGCAGTGTTGCTTAGATTGTACCGAATGCTAACCTCTTGTACCGATCTTCTAGTGGCTAGGCGATGTAAGGGATTATCCACACTCAAGGAACTCATACGCTGTCTATAAAGCAGGTATCTTCTATCTTTCAGCGAGACAAGTCCAGCTTGCTCTAGGGCATCATTATAGTTACAGCTCGGAAAAATTATCCTAAGTGCTCGTTTCTGGATGCGCTCTATAGCATCTGAAAGCACCATACTCTATAACTGACCGTATTAATGAACAGTAAGCAGTGACTAAATCTGATTCTTTTACGCCGCACCTTTTAAGAGGGGGGTAAAGGAGGAAGGGGGGGGAGGGGGGGGTCCCAAGCACGTTTGACGGACATTAAAATGTAGAAATAACGCATCACGTTTAATCGGACAAACGCTTTTTAAGGTTCACGTATCACGACAGGTAAAACATTCACAGTTCACGGATTTTAATTTCGCGTTTTCACCGGTCACCACAATTAAAAACACTTAATCACGTATCACGCAATAACCCATTTACCCCCCTCTTTTAAGGACACGCAAGTGCGTTAAGCCTGTGGTTCGATTTTTTGCAAATGTGGTCGTAACGGACATCCCATGTCAAGTCATTAGAAATATGAATACCGAGGAGTTTATATGACTTGACACATTCCAGCATGATACCTCCGACATATAACTTAGGTCATTTGTCCTTTGTGATGTTGGCATAATGTTGCTACATTAAAGTCCATTAGTGTCATCGCACTTCGGGGTTATTAACTTATTACATTAAAGCCAAAAGTTGTTACATTTAGGAATATTATATTTAAGGCCAAATCAGATTACATGACTTTATTACATTTGAGGCCGGTTGTTACATTTAGGTCTTCGACAGTCTCCTTTTCAGTTAAATATGTTTTAATTCCGTCATGCGCTCTTCTTGCCAATAATGGTGGCCAATGATGGCACTCATTACCAGGCATGTCTTTTCCTAAACAATGGTTCTGCCCATCACCACAGATGAAAACATCCGCTTCAGTTAGATGATATCTTTTAGAAAACTTGATTTAGCAGAGCGTGCGTATTGGGACCCTAAAAGTGGTGAGCTATACCTGAATAAAGTGAAGCAAGAGGAAACGCTGGTGGAGGCTCGTTGCGATTCTGTTAAGCAAATAATCGATCGTCAAATTTGGGTATAGGGACGAACGGACCTATCGAGCCGTCTAGTAGCTGGTTTTCATTTCCGAAGTTTCCCTCAGGATAACTGGAGCTGTGTGACTAGCTCCAAACTCAGGTGGACATGGCTCTAGAACACCATCTGTTAAATCGTAGGCTACAACTAAAAAAAAAACACAAACACATAAAAAACACGCTTTTGATCCGCTTAGGAAAATTCGAATAGGTCGGGGAACCAATCAGAAGACTCTTTTCTTATTCTCGGACGTGTTGATTTTTACATTTATGATAGACAGAAACGCATCTGAGAGCCTCAAACAGGCTAAGGTTTTCGTTTTTGTTGCTTAGCTGGCGCTAGTGTGAAGCTCTACCTACCACTTTTACGATTTTCACACGTAAAGGAGACGAAGCTATTCAAAACAAAACCTGAACATTCAGTTTTGATATAAACCACATCACATGGTTCAATTTTGGTTTGTTAAGAACACATGTACTATGGACCCAACCCACCTGTCATGTGCCAATTTGGCTTCTGAACTGTTCCCAACAAATCAACGGAGACAGGCATCACTCCCCTGAATAACTATTTGCGCATGTGCAAATGCGATAATTCCACCTTCTTTCTAGATCTTGCTCTTTCACAAACTCTCTCCCTCTCAATTCCTCTCTGTCATTCTCTCTATGTTTTCTCATATAAGCGCCTTGAAGAGATCAATCATCCGATCAATGTAGGATCCAGCTCTTGAACGTTCAGTCATGTGGATTTTTGTTTAATATTGTCTTTTTACGTACTAGAAGTTGAAGGGGGAAAGATAATTGACGGTGCGTGCAAAAACGTTTGAAACACTGAGGCGAAGTACTGATATAGAAATATACGCACGAGAACGGGCGCCAAAATGAGAATCACGGACAAACATATATTGAGCTGGGCTTGTCGATTGAGTCTGTTCGTTTTAGTACTCAAATTTTTCGCCTGAGGAAAATTGGTAAATCAGCCAACTGGCAGATACGAATGACTCAGAAAAATGAAAACATTCAAGAATAATCAGACCACAGATGTGCTCGCCTTCAGAGGGCCAACCAGCTGCAATGTCAAAACCATTAATTGAAAACATCCTAGCTAGGGCCAAAGAAATTTGTAACAATTGACTAAATTCTTTAATTTTTAAACATACAGAGCTCACTAGTACTAAAATGCTGTTCGAGCGTTTTCTCGCAAAAAATTGTGGTGGAACCAGCTGCCGTTGCCGGTGAGTTCCACCTTCTTTCGAAGTTATCGACCCATGCCTTCTGTACGACTCGGAATGAAATTTTTGGAGATTGGGTAGACGAATGATGAGAGGGCTTGAAAATAGATGTACTGTTATTTTTTATGCCTTGTTTCTTTAGACATGTCTCTCATTCGGTATTTTCAACCGACATACAATAAAAAACGGATCTTTATTGATCGAACCAGTTCGGTCATTCATGTTGGCTCCAAAACTTAACGCTGACTCGTTGCTTTTTACATATTTTGGATAATTTTGGTCCATAAAAATGACTGCCACTAAAAGCCTTGCTGTCTTGGCCTACCGCATGACCAATAGTACTTAGTGGGCTCGCGCTAATATGCTTGATTCGTAGGAACTTAGCTTGTGAAGAGGCGGATCTCATTAACGTCACATCAACATTCTAGAAGCATATTTGAGTAGCGAAAAATGTGTTTATTCAATTCTTCTCTTTCCAGATGCCCTATCCCCACATTGGCGTGGATTGCTATTCGGTATTCTCAAGTTGTTGATTCTGACACTGCAACCAAGCTAAAACAAGCCGTTCACTTTTAATCATTTGAAATATCTATGTACGCCTTTTCTAAGTCAATGCCGGTGGTGAACTGCGGCAAGACGCATTCATCCAGTGGATAAGTTCAAATGAGCTCTGTTTGCATCGAAGACCAAAGACTGATCGAGTTTAGCCGAGAATAAACGCAGAACGGAGCCATGAATTAAAAGGAAAAGAAGCTTTAAGTTATGACATTATGTTCTGTTGCGAATCTTGCTATAGCTCGGCTGCTGTCGGCCTAATAATTAGGAAAGATCGAGATAAGTTTAACTCAGAAGAGAGAGTTGGTACTTGGCTTGTGTCGGTTGACATGAAAGTAGGCATGATAAAATGATATGCACGATAAAGGCAACCAAATGGCATTTATACACCCTGTTATCTAATTCAGACATTTCCTAAAGACCGAAGGAGGTCTTTTGCAATCTGTTAATGATTGAACCCCTGGGAAGTGAAGATCCTTATCACAGGAATGAGTAATAACTAATAGTTCTCAATACGGTGGATCAAACGTTGAACAATCGCGAGAATATCCGCGTGGTGAATGTAAATGCCACAAAAATTAATGTCGGGTGGTGCCACTTATCAACTTTAATTACCAACTTTACTTTACTTTAATTAAAATTGGTGAAGTTAAAAATCTCATTATGAGAAGGGAACTACTCACCACGTGATGCCCGACAGGTGGCGACATAAACTGAAATCGCTTTATATAAGCCAACTACCCTCGTGTAGCTCATTTCAATTGAAAGTTCGACATACTAGTGTAACCCTAAGAAGTGGACCATTCTTAACTTTAGAACAATCGCAGAGCGAAGGTGAGTAGAAGCATCCTTTTTCACCCTTAACGCGTAACTCTTAATCCCTACATTAAATGCAAGTGTGATATAAATTCACATAGCAATCGATGTTAATGTTTATCGAAAAAGTTGTTAAGAAGTGAAATATTAATTGAGAAAGTATAGTTTGTTAAATGACAAAATGAAGCCAGCGAGCAAGGTTCGCCTCCACTGTACCTTACATGAACGTAGGCGTTTTGATTACAGTTTTGGTTTGTTTAATTCAGTGTACGTCTGGCCAAATTGACCAGCCCAGAAGTTTGTACTCAATCATAATTTTACAGCACAGATCGTAAACCCCTCACTGCCAATACATTCACGGAATTGCAGAAAGAGGCTATTCCGACAATTCATTTCAAGTCACGCAAAAATATATATTCATACACTTGCAGCTATTCTCTCAAAAAAAATCTCACCAAAAGACGTCTTCACAAAGGTTATTAATTTTAAAGTGAATAAATCAGGTAGAGAAGGAACGACGTCTTAACAAGAAAAGGGTGATTCTGGCGATAAACAGAGTTATAAATTTTGGAAAATTTCATGTACCCACGGACAGCCTTAAAAGTTTAAGAAAAAGTTAAGAATTCTACTGTTCTAGACAAACTAGACACATCTTCGTTAACTCGACTATCTTAATAGGAAATCCTGAGTTTTCTTTGTTAATGTCGCTCCTCTGCATTTCGTCCCAGTTGAACTCCCCTATAATGCATGTGCATTTGCACCTCGACCATAATTTGCTGCTGAATGTAAAATACAAAGACCAACTTTCAACTCGGGCGTTCCCTCTTTGAAAGCCGAGTAAAAATGTAATAACAGCCTAATTATGTTTTAACAGAATGGCCTGCACATTTTACACTGCAATGCCGTTTGCCAAAAGTTTACAAATGAGAAATTTCGCAAGGCTATTTCAGCTGATGAATACAGAACAATGGAACGCAACAAAAAAGCCGCGGTTTATAGCGTCAGTATAGAGTACTAAAGTGATGACATCACAAAAACTAATTTTCTAAAGTTATGGGATTTATTGAGACATTTCAAAGGAGCATGATGAAAAATGCCAACAGGCCAAAAATCAGCCTCTCATGTCAATTTTGGAGTGAGATATTGCAGCTTTTACGCTCCAGTGATTCCATACAAATCCTTCTAATTTTGTCTCGGTTCCAAACGTTTAGAACAGAGACAAAATTAGAAGGATTTGTATGGAATCATTGGAGCGTAAACGTTACAATATCTTCACTTCAAAATTGACATGAGAGGCTGATTTTTGGCCTGTAGGCATTTTTCATCATGCTTTTTGCAAACATCTTAATAAATCCTATAATTTCAAAAATTGAGATATTTGTGACGTCACACTTTAGTACTCTATAATGCTGACTATTATTCTTTTGTGTACTTAATTGGTCTGTGGTATGAAGACAAAGGACAGGTGCAATTTCCAGTCAGTACACCAGTACTTCTCTATTTTGGAGAAAAAAACCCTTAAGCAGCCACTTTTATTGAAAAGAAAAGGGGAGAAACGCAACAGAACACGGAAACCGTGAAAGTAAGGCTTTCAAAAAATACCGAAGATCGCTAGATGATAAGTGTAAATTTTTCGCTTTCCGGAGCCACTGATATTAATTCGGCCTGCACGTGATTCCGTTTAATTACAAATTACCATGAACTAGACCTTTCTAAAGAGGTAAGGTGTTGACTTAACTTCTGATAAACATACTAATTAAAGGGCGCTCAACAGCATCAATCGAATCAGCGATTAATATCAAGCGTATGTCAGTCACTATCGTTAACATCATTGGTTTTAAAAGACTTACGCTTGATACGGCTACACGTGCAACGGAAGCGAAGAGCGCGGCCATCAGAAGGTCCATATAGAGCCGACAACCGCAAATTAAACAAAAGAAAACTGTCAATTTTATGGCTAAACTAGCCCCAAATGAATACAAATATGTTTGAACAGTGTCGACTTTTTGCATGTGAACCACACATAGAGATGCTCGGACTGCTTTCGTTGTCTTCTGTTTAAAAGCTCGTCTGAAGCAAACCGTTCTCAGACTATTCTTCGGTAGAAAAAATCTTATAATACTTCTGCCGTTTAGATTGAGCCTCAATTCTTAGAAAGCTTCTTAAAGATGATCGATCGTGCTAGAATTCTGAAGCAAACGTAAGCATTTTTAGTGAGCCGGGTATAGGCAAGTATCAAACTTTATGCAACTCGTCGGTTTGGTCACTAGACGGAAAAAACTGGTCGGTTACAATGAACGAACTAAAGTCAGCTTACAATTTTCATTACTTTTTTCCTCCACTTTGTTTATCACTGCTAGTATAAACTCTTGCATGCACTTAGCAAAAAATCGAGAAAGTTAAGTTAATTACCATTCGATCGTGATTCCAGGGTATAACACATAGAGGCTATGGCAACAGCCTTAAATGATTCGTCTTTTTCAGGAGTCGGCAGTAACCCATTACTAAGAGCTTTCCCGCTTTTCTCTATTACCTTTTTTGATTGGGCGTTTTGACAGAACTAGTTGTCCTCGGCATCATAACAGCTTCCGTCTGAGTTTTGTAATACTGCTTCAAATTATTGCAAACAGGTTGACAAGTTAGGGCGCATCTAATTCATGGTAGGCCACCATATACAGTGTTTACAGGGGTATACAAGGGTTTACAAAAGTATATCCTTGTAAACCCTTGTATACTCCTGTAAACACTGTATATGGCGACTATATGGTGGCCTACCATGAATTATATGCCATTTAGGGTGGCTTTGTTACAAACATTTTTTTGAAAACCGCTGAACTCCTTGCAGTGTGCGATAACATGCGCGATTGCGCAGAAGTATTATGCGATTGCAAACTGATTGCTCTGAGAAATGGCCCGTACAAAGCTAACTACGGAAACTGAAATATGGAGGAGAGTTCTTAATTATGCACAGCCTGCTTGGCAGCTGTATTGCTTTTCCCAACATGTGCGAACCTCGGCGAACACAACACCATGTCGTGCGAAAAGCGTTTCTAAAAATAACCATGTATGTCAAAAAGTCAGATCAAGAATACAACGGAGAGTAATTCTCCTAATGATGGCCTCCTGGAGTCAACCTATTTTTACTCAGCACTTAACGCAGGAAAAATTTAACTCGATGAGTAAGCATGACCAACCGTTATGCCACTTTCACCGAATAAATTCTTTATTACACGGCATTCAAAAGAGTCGAAAGTTGCTTTATGAAAAACGTCACGGTCGCACATTTGCATGATCGTTTCAGTGTGCATCCGTAATCTAAGGTTCTATATATGTCGTTTAATGAATATTAATCAACGAATTATTAGGTACGAGCTAAAAGACATCATCGCCCTGTTATTAACAATGACAATGACAAGGTTCGGGCCTTGTAAGCAGCTACTCTTTAGTCTTATAGAGGACCAAGTGCATTGTTTATCATGTTTATTGAAGTCTGGATGAATACATTGAAAACGTTGTTTAAATGCCGCCGATCACGATATATTTTAGTCTTCCTTGTAAAGACTGTAGAGAGGGCTGACTCACACATATCTTGCGTTATAGATGAAGATTCGTACGATGCTCGTTGTCATTGGTGTTGCCTTGGTGATTCACTGCTGTGGCGCCAGGCCTAGTAACTGCGGTGGCTGCTTAGACCATGCCCGAATTTGCCAGCAACAATGCCCCGGCAACGTAAATATCGATAACTGTGTTGCAGGATGCGGTGAATCATTAACTACATGTATTCAGCAACATTGCCCACGGTTAAACGACGACAACCAAAAGAATCTTCCAATGGATCAACCAAGGAACTTTGAAGGCATTTTTGCGAGACTGTATCAATAGATAAACCCGAGGCAAATAGTTTGTCAAGTATACCATGCAGTGGTCGTAAATAAATAATTGCTTTTCACTGAAAACTGCAATATTTTGTAATGAGGATTAGACGCCTCCATAGTTGTTTACGCAAACCAAGAGAAGATGAGGAAAGAGAACATAACCCCGTCTGATATGATAAGGGGACAGAATCTATTTTTAGCGCGGACTCTATTCATATCTCGTTCCATGGCTACGCAGTTTCCACATGGCGCACTAAAATTAAAACCACATGATGACATCAGCCATTGGTCAGCAAAAATAGTTTCCGGATCTAAAAATAGATTCTGTCCCCTTATCATAGTAAGAGAACCCAGTATGGAAGATGCGTTCTCTTACCTCATTTTCTCTTGCGCAAATTAACTAATCCTAAAATGGGAAAAAAAACCAACAGCAAGACACCCTCTTCAAGTGGAGGACAATGTCCACTTTCTACAAACCCAAATAAGCCGCTTCCAAATAATAAGCTGCCATTCTCTAGAAAAGGAAATTTTGTGAAGCCCCTTCACCCCCATCTTTTAGTAACCCTCCTACCCTACCCTGGAGAATTCAACATCATGCACAGTTGCCTGGCTGGATCAGTAAGTGCTATGATTTATTTGCGTCAAAGCAGTTCAGTTTGTGACCGTTATCGGCACCATTGCTTCTGGTAATATTTAACAGGAAGCCATTAGTTACCGGTATAAGAGGGTCAGGATGGGGGTTCTGGAATCTCAGCTGTCAGTTAAATTTTTGGCCATTTCTCAGCTAACAGTTGTACTATATTAAATCTCAGTTAATACTTTTCCTCAGTTTATATTCTTTTTTGTTTTTCCAAAAAATCTCAAGCGTAGTGTTATATTGTTTGAGATCACTGGAATGCTTGCTCTCCAGTATGGCGTTGCTATGTGGTATCCAAGCACGTGACTGCTAGCTGAAAAAGGCCTATTACTATATAAGCAGGGCTCCTGGTATCAGACGTTCAGTTATAAGCATTTGCAGCAACATGATTGTTTCTAAAGGGTTCTGAACAATCTGGCCATTGTAAAAGTCAAAATCGTTTTAACACCTACTTCAGGTGCACGCACCGTTCTTCCTTAACTGCCTTTACTTAGGGGAGAATAAATGGAAAATGAATAGTAGTTGCGTTGCAGACCGTTGAAGAAAAACTGATAAAAAGTTATCCAGTTACGCAAACTCCGAAAAAAACTTGTTCTACGGCCCAAGGCCATATTCCTAAAAAAATCAGCAAGATATTTCTTCGTCTTCTTTGCATCTTGTAAACGATGCTGTTTTAGGCAGCTGGGCGAGATTCGACTTTGATGCCGTTCAAAGGCTCCTTCTTCGCGGTGCTAAAGCTTCGTATCACTTTCACAGTTCCACACAAGTCAGTCGCGTCACTCGACGCCACGACCCACGTCATCTATAACAATCGTCCCGGTCAGCCCGCGCGAACCCAAGCTCTTCACGCACCTCAGTCTGTAGTGTAAGCTAAGCTTTGTAACGTAGTGTAATAAGGGACGGACCATTAGAAAAGTGATGGCAAGGGGGGGGGGGGAAACAAAAAAAAATCATGCAAGGGAAAATGCCCAAAAAAAAATTCATGCAAAGAAAAAGTTAAAAAAAAAAAAATTCATGCAGAAGGAAGGTCCAATTGTGACTTTTTCATTCGTAGTAAAAAAAATTAGTGCAGAGGGGTTCACCTGAAAAAAAAATTCCTGCACAAGCAGTGAGCGAAAAAAATATTCGTGCAAGATGAAAATTCCCCACCCCCCCCCCCCCATCACTTATCTAATGGTCCGTCCCTTATGAGACAATGGCAGGAGCCCAGTGGGTACCCTGCTAGCCGGATCTCATTTTTTCTTCAGTTCTTTGTATATCATGGTAAATCTGTATCGGAGTTTCGGGATTTTTGTTACACAAAGGACGAAAAGAAAACTCTCCTATTTACGAAAATAAAAATCTCTCAAAATGCGAAAAACTTACAATTTTTCAATTGGCTGAATCAATAAGCCCCTCCCCACTATTAGGCCGCCCTCTCTAATAAACCAGTCCAGACAGCCCCCTTCCTCCCCCCCACCCCTCTCCAAAGAAACTTTCATTAAATAAGCCACATGGGCTGTAGTACTATAAGCATTATAGAAGTTATCCATAATCCTATACAACTTCGAAAGTTACTCAGCTCCAGGATCGCTTGAAAGTGACAACAACCCCCTCCGCGAAAGTGTTCCAAAATGCATTAAATTCCTTTAGGGCGTGTCTAGACGTTTGAAAATTTCCCGGGGAGGATGTCCCACGTAACTCGTCCACAAGAATAGGTCCCTCTTTTCTCGGAGTAAACCAAAATAAGCGCAACCTTTTGGCCACCATCTTCAAAATTTCTTTCTACGAGGCTGTTAGTGAATCATAAGACTCGTAATCGATAGCTGACAAACACCTTCCTTTCTGGCATGAAGTGTGGGGACGGCTTCTACACCGGCAAGTTAGCTCTTGGTACCCGCGTTTTCTTCTACGTACGGGGCACGGAAAAAAAAAAAAACTCATGATCAGAAAACGTCTAAGCGAGTTGCCATCACATGCCGTTGGGCAATTTTTTAATGGAGTTATCCCGGCTCATAATGCACTTCGTTTTTAAAAATAAGTGAAAATTTCACATCAATATCGCTTACAGTCATCTTGGAGGTAGATCGTTATCTTAATTGTAAACCAGGCTGCTTTTTAGATGATTTTTTCTGATCCTCATCAGTGTATACGAGGCAGCAAATACGACAGATCTGCAATTATAAGTTATTAGTGCATGGCTGAATCCATCAGGACTGCAAATGGAAGCGTACTTGAAGTCTTAGCATCATGTCACTAGTAGTGCTTAATCATTTATTCAAGTTCAAGCAATTGTGATTTATATTAGCCTGAGGAAAAAGAATAGGTTGCAGCGGGAGACGAACCTTTAACCAAAAGTTACAAAGGAATGCAGTATGGGTGAGAATCCCGTTCTACTGCAAGGTTTTCAACCATTAATCCATCCAGGAGCCCATCATGGGCTCCTGTCCATCTTAATTTCCATGTGATTTCCGAGGGACAATTCACAGAGTAAAAGCCAGACATGAAGACGAGATCGTTGCTAGACTGAGGCTGAACACTATTTACTACGGGTCTCGTTATTTTGGAAAGAAAAGTACAATATTATGAGTAGATGTGAAATGCCGGTCTTGGCGCATGATGAAATCACGGTAAAATCATTCATTAAAGATGCATTAACTTCCACTTAATCCAAAATCAATCAAATCAGCCAAACTGATCAGACAAAATCAGCCAAAATCAATATCCGAAAAAAATCGGCCGAAATCAGGTCTGAAAAAAAAAATTAAGAAAATCCAACAAATCATGCTCAATCATACGGAGCAAAATCAAAATTAAAATAAGAACAGTACAAAATCAACCAAAATCAAAATCAAAATCCTGCCGATCGGCCCCGATTGGAATCGGATCCGACTCGGAAAACCATCCGCCCAACTAACAACCAACTTATTATATAATTATATTAATAATTACATATAATTATTAATAATTATATATTAATAATCATATATTTATAATTATATATTAATAATTATATATTTAATATTATATATTAATAATTATATAATTACGTAAATAATATGGTGACGGCAGATAAATATTCCCCCACCGCTGTTGTCGTAACCACCAGGAGCCCTCCTGTAATCACATATTGATCCAACCTATATGATAAAGGTATTGTTTTATCAACTGTCTGGTTATTTCAGTTGTCTTTTAAAATAGCCAATTTTAGGTTATTTAATTCATGGTAGGCCACCCTATAGTCACCAAATATAGTGTTTACAGGGCCGATACAAGGGTTTACAAAGGTATATAAACAAAGGTATATATCCTTGTAAAACCTTGTATATCCCTGTAAACTGACTATATGGTGGCCTACCATGAATTATATGCCAATTTTACATGACAGAAACAAGATCCCAGCCGCGATCCGCGCAACCTCACAAATTTACAAGCGCAAGCAGAACTTCATAGGATTACATTAGATCCCTCAACAGCCAAGGCTGAGCAAACCTTACCCATTCATATATTGCAATTTATATTTGAAAATATGGTTATTATACCCTATAGCGCATACCTATTATTTGACTTAGCAATGACAGGCCATGAAAACAATACTTTGGTTCATAAGGTTGAAGTCACACTTGAGACAAATACCTGAAATATTGTCTGAAGATGTCGCAGACAATTTTGTGTCAGAACTTGTCCAAGACAATCAAAATGTTATCGTTTTGAGGTCGCACTGTAGAGGCTATCATCAGAGACAAACGTAAAGTAAAGATAAGACCTATCACTTCTGGCTTTTGTCTTAATTTCCCCGCATAAATGATTATTTCCTGCTTAATGTTTAGAATAGAACGGCCGCAATGAATCCGCGCCAGCTCTGTTTCTAGGTTTCAATTTCCATGTTCTGAACGTTAATGCAGCTAACGGTACTCAAGGAGTCATTCTCCTTTCTTCCCTCCACCAAACTTCCGTCGCTGGTGGAAAAGTGTTCTGCGTAATTTGCTGCCTCAAGAACAACTGCCCTGGCCTATAGCGGTCTTGCGCTTCATTTGGGTTCATCATCTGATCGGAATGGATGTCCCAAAAACCAAGAAAAATTGTTTCGAAATCCTGGATTCATGATTAGCCGTGAATGATACGAAGGTCGCAACATAAAGTGAAATGTTCACTGAATTGACTGACAGGTGTATCACAAGAAAAACGTTTTTTGTTTGTTGTTCGCAAAAAGTCGTGCTCCGAGGCAGGCCAACGGCACCTATAAAGACAAGTTGCTGGCCGCGTCGAAGCAATTAAGGTATCAGTAAGCGGAAAATTTGCCATTTTGCATAATTTTACTTTTTTAAACGGTTGGATAAATTATCTTTAAAAGTAAAAAAACTCGACGAAAAAATATTATATCTGTCGCTAGTTATTGCGCGATAAAGATTTTTTGCACATTAATTACTTAATTGAGAGTTGACAAGTTCTGTCAAATGAATATTAATTGTCGAGGCAAGGTGTCACGTGACATCAATAACATGCTCAGTTTGACACGCTACTTCGCGCGCCATAATCAGTCAGGGTCTCAAAGGGGGGATCCCTGGAGCCCTGGAGCCCTGAAATTTCTGCTGTGGAGCCCGGAGCCCGATCATTTTACTGACTGGAGCCCTGATCCTGTTTTGGCTGTGGAGCCCGGAGCCCGAATAAATTTTCCGCGGAGCCCGGAGCCCAGCGTTTTGAAATTTGATCATTCGAGTTCCCAGATTTTTCGTGTTTGTTTGTGCGTGTTAACTCACTGGCATAAAGAAACAGAATCGGAAAAGAGGACAGTACATAATACAAGCATACACGATAATCGTAAGTTCATAATGATATGCAACAACTTATTTGAGGATTTCATGAAAACCTTGTTATTTTAGTGAGCGCGATAAAAACACCTTTATACTAGAAATACGACTCTCGCAAAAACCTCGCGAAGCTAGTTTTTGAAAAGGTCACAATACTTTTATATTTTATTTTATATTTCATTTTTTTATATCAGCGTAATCCCCATTATTTAATTTGTTATGCTGTGTTTGGTACACAATTAGTGACACCTGGTGCAAATTACATGATCAGTATACTGCTCAGCACAGGGCTTAAAAATTGACCTTCATTTAGCTCTTTCAGAGGTTAGATTTAAGCAGATTTCAGATTTAGCACCAGAGGGAATAGAAGTAAAATTATTTGTTTTCTTGACAGGGAATACAGAGTCAATGAAGTATCACAATAATATTCAGTTAACACAAATTGAAAATTATTGTAAATCTTTTGAAGGTGAAATCTTGAATGCTTGTGTTTACCACGGTCTAAAAACCTGTTTTTTTTAGTTGTATTTTCTTAGTCTTTATTGTGTTGTCTTCTTTGTTGTACATCACTTTTAAACACAATATGTTCTTCCACCGAGGATGAGTTGAATGCTCCAATTATTTTTTGTTTATGTTTTTTTCTAATAATTGCATGAGACTCATTGTAAGAAGAATCTTCTGATTAGATATTTTATTGTCTACTGCAGTCATTATTTCATTCCCGGGTAACCACAATTGAGAGAATTATGAATAGTGCATGTTTTAATGTGTGTACTCTTTTGAGTTGCAATGGTACCCCCAGTGGTAGATAGAAAAATTCTTCTTCCCTCAAAAGAGATGCCATATCAACAGAAGTGTGAGATACAATGTCATTGCATAAAAAAAAATTGGGGGTAAAACAATTGGATTCTACAAAAGCTTTGAATAAAGGTTTGGTAATAGTGAGTGCCAACTGTATAGTATGTGGTTGTGCTATTTTTAGGTCATATCATAAAAACAATACATGTAAGAAAGAGTTATTGAAATCTTAGTTATGTTGAAAAAGATTGCTGCACTACGTACTCCTGTAAGAAAATAATGTGAAATCAACATCAATCAGTCACAAGTATATACCACATGAAAGTTTAATTGTGCTGTTACAGAAACATGCAAAATATCCATACCCAACCAGAGAATAGTATGTTATTTTGAATATATGAAAACTTTTGTTATAAAAACTGCAGAAGAAAGATTTATTATAAGGATGGTATTTCATCGAAAAAGTCATGGCAGCCAGAGTTATTGAACTTGCAACGAACGACATATAGTAACGAGACGAACTATCATTATATTATTATCATTATTATTATCATTACTATTATTATTATTTTTGGTATTGATATTATTATTATTATTGTTATATTTTTTACGTTAAACATAATATATTTTTATGGGGTGAGATGCATGTCCTAATCTTGGTAAAGGTATTGTTACTCTACTACTACAAGCAATACAAAAATCTTCTTAATAGGCTTTCCATCAGAGGTGGTAGTAATCAAAACAGCTCCAAACAATACCATTTCTTCTTTAATGCTTAGAATCTAGTGCAATCACTTGTCTATAAAGTTTGTGTGGAAAATCATTATTGAAAGCATACTTTAGGGCATTTAGGAAACTTGAAACACTTCTTACTACATACAGCACACTTGCAATGAATATATGAGAAAGATTATAAACATTTTGGCATTACAAAATTTCTTTTCTTCTTTATAAAGTTTTTTCAATGTAAAAGGTTAACTGTATGTTGTGGTTGTTATTAAAGATTGTTATTTGACAGCAGAAAGTAACAAGGTTAACATGTTATGTCTAACTTTGCAAATTAAGGCTTGAATTAGAATTTCATTTGTGGGAAAAGGGCAAGGGTTCTATATAGCAATATTATCAGGGGGGTCATTGAACTCTAAGGTAAAACTTACCCATTGTGAAAAGGCTATGGAACTTGTTGTCTCCATGCAACATTATTGAAACCGTTCAATCAGAGAATACATACATATATATATATAGCAAAGAGAAATACTACTAAGAAGTAAGTAATAACATTTGCTTTATTTTCAAATGATCGCATTGATCACTGATAATATTGCAGAACCAGTACTTTATAGTGACACTGGGTATACTGTTGAAAATGCTAAACACAACTGCTAGATCAAGAAAATTAACAATATTTTCACTGTTGCAATGATGTCAGATCACATCGTTCTAAATGATTGCTATAACAACTGCAACTCTCTGTGTTGGGAATTTCTTCAAAATGGAAACGCTATCGTTTTATTATTACAAATACCAACTTACATTCTCTTGTAATCTGTTGGTCGTCTTCCAATTCCGTTTTTAGACTAATAGAATTATTTTCCAGAGACATCTTCAATCGTTGAAGTCATTCCTACTCGGTCTCCCTTCTAAGTCGTTTTGCTAAATTTAGTACGCCAAGATATTTCGTTATGTAATCGTTCACTCATGTCCTGTATTTTTATCAAAAACACATTCAAATTCAAAACTAACTTGGTTGAATTCCTTTTCCTTTTCCCTGCTGTTTCGTTTGCCTTTTTCTGGAGCGAGCGGTTGTTGTCTTTGCTGCGATTTCTGTTGTTATTCTCCCTGCTGTCGTTTCTCTATCCCTGCTTTGAGTCGTGCTTTCCTTGTGTTGATTTTCACGGCATTCGAACTTAATCGGCGACGATCTCGGGCTAATCTTTCTTGACTGAATATCTCGGAGATAGGATGTACTTCCAGGACGAGTGAAATCGGTTTCCACAAAATTTACATTACTTTAAAAAGGGCATCACCGAATTCTCAATGGCGGAAATTCAACAGTTCTCAAGTGAGCTACTATTGCCAGGTAACCTGGCCTGCGAACGGACACCTTTAAAATATATATATAGATATATATATATACTAGAAATACGACTCCCGCAAAACCTCGCGAAGCTGGTTTTTGAAGAAGTCACAATGCCTTTAGCTATTATCCTATTCCCATTACAATATTCGTTATGCTTTGTTTGGTACACAATTATTGACACCCTGTGCAAATGACATGATCAGTATACCGCTCAACACCGTGCTTAAAAAGTTAACTTCATTTAGCTCTTTCACTGCCACTGAGATTGCACCAGAAGGAATAGAAGTAAAACTAGAAATACGACTCCCGCAAAAACCTCGCGAAGCTAGTTTTTGAAGATGTCACCATGCTTTTATATTTTA
This sequence comes from Ricordea florida, assembly GCA_949710005.1. Taxonomy (NCBI): domain Eukaryota; kingdom Metazoa; phylum Cnidaria; class Anthozoa; order Corallimorpharia; family Ricordeidae; genus Ricordea; species Ricordea florida. Next base: position 20,430,554 of record OX453278.1, on the reverse strand, counting down.
TTCTCTAGTTTTTTTTTATATTTTATTTTTTATATCAGGGTAATCCCCATTATTTTATTTCTTATTCTGTTTTTGGTACACAATTAGTGACACCTGGTGCAAATTACACGATCAGTATACCGCTCAACAAAGTGCTTATAAAAATTGAATTGACCTTCATTTAGCTCTTTCACTGCCACTGAGATTGCACCAGAGGGAATAGAAGTAAAATTATTTATTATCTTGACAGGGAATACAGAGTCGATGAAGTATCACAATAATATTCACTTAACACAAATTGAAAATGACTGTGAATCTTTTGCAGCTGAAATCTTGAAGAGTTGATATGAATGCTTGTGTTTACCACAGTGTAAAAACCTGTGTTTTTTTCCTTTAGTTTTATTTTCTTAGTCTCTACTGCCTTGTCTTCTTTGTCCTCTTGGTTATAATTGTATGAGATTCATTGTAAGAAGAATCTTCTGATTACATATTTTATTGTCCACTGCAGTCATTATTTCATTCCCGGGTAACCACAATTGAGAGCATTATGAATAGTGCATGTTTTAATTTGTGTACTCTTTTCAGTTGCAATGGTACCCCCAGTGGTAGATAGAAAAATTCCTCTTCCCTCAAAAGAGATGCCATATCAACAGAAGTGTGAGATACAATGTCATTACATAAAAAAAATTGGGGGTGAATCAATTGGATTCTACAAAAACTTTGAATAAAGGTTTGGTAATAGTGAGTGCTGACTGTATAGTATGTGGTTGTGATATTTCTAGGTCATATCATAAAAACAATACATGTAAGAAAGAGTTATTGAAATCTTAATATGTTCCAAAAGATTGCTTCACTATGTACTCCTGTAAAAAAATAATGTGAAATCAACATCAATCAGTCAAAAGTATATACCACATGAAAGTTTAATTGTGCTGTTACAGAAACAGGCAAAATATCCATACCCAACCACAGAAGATTATGTTATTTTGACTATATGAAAATTTCTATTATAAAAGCTGCAGAAGAAAGATTTAATATAAGGATGGTATTTCATCGAAAAATTCATGGCAGCCAGAGGTATTGAACTGTAACCAATGACATATAGTAACGAGAAGAACTATCATTATATTATTATCATTATTATTATCATTACTATTATTATTACTGGTATTGATACTTTTGTTATTGTTATATTTTTTATGTTAAACATAATATATTTTTATGGGGTGGGATGCATGTCCTAATCTTGGTAAAGGTATTGTTACTCTACTACTACAAGCAATACAAAAGTCTTCTTAATAGGCTTTCCATCAGAGGTGGTAGTAATCAAAACAGCTCCAAACAATACCATTTCTTCTTAAAGGTTTAGAATCTAGTGCAGTCATTTGAGTATAAAGTTTGGGTGGAAAATCATTATTGAAAGCATAGGGCATTTAGGAAACTTGAAACACTTGTTACTACATACAGCACAATTGCAATGAATATATGAGAAAGATCATAAACATTTTGGCATTACAAAATTTATTTTCTTCTTTATAAAGTTTTTCCAATGTAAAAGGATAAATTATTGCATGTTGTGGTTGTTATGAAATATTGATACTTAACATCATAAAAATAAAGCAAACACCATAAAGTAACAAAGTTAATATGTTATGTCTAACTTTGCAAATTAAGGCTTGAATTAACATTTCATTTGTGGAAAAAGGGCAGGGGTTCTAGATAGCAATATTATCAGGGGGGGGGGGTCATTGAATCCTATGGTAAAACTGAACCATTGTGAAAAGGGTATGAAACTTGTTGTCTCTACGCAATATTATTGAAACCTTTCAATCAGAGAATACATACACATATATACAGCAAAGAGAAATGCTACTCAGAATTCAGTAATCACATTTGCTTTATTTTGAAATGATTGCATTGATCACTGATAATATTGCAGAACCAGTACTTTATAGTGACACAGGGTATATATTCTGTTGAAAATGTTTAACAGAACTGCTAGATAAAGAAAATTTACAATGTTTTCACTGTTGCAATGATATCAGATCACATCGTTATAAATGATTGCTATAACAACTGCAACTCTCTGTGTTTGGATTACTTCAAAATGGAAACGCTATCGTTTTACTATAAAAAATACCTATTTACATTCTCTTGTAATCTGTTGGTCGCCTTCCGATTCCGTTTTTACACTAACAGAATTATTTTCCAGAGACATCTCCAATCGTTGAAGTTGTTCTTACTCAGTGTCCCTTCTAAGTCGTTTTGCTAAATGTAGTACGCCAATATATTTCGTTATGTAATCGTTCACTCATGTCCTGTATTTCTATCAATAACACATTCAAATTCAAAACTAACTTGATTGAATTCCTGGTCCTTTTCCCTGCTGTTTCATTTTTCCTTTTTCTGGAGCGAGCAGTTGTTGTCTTGGCTGCGATGTCTGTTATTCTCCCTGCTGTCGTTTCTCTGTCCCTGCTTTGAGTCGTGCTTTTCGTGTGTTGATTTTCACGGTATTCGAACTTAATCGGCGACGATCTCGTGCTGCTCTTTCTTGAATATCTCGGATATCTTCTTGCTGGGATGTACTTCCAGGACGAGTGAAATCGGTTTCCACAAAATTTACATTACTTTCAAAAAAGCATCACCGAATTCCCAATGGCGGAAACTCAACAGTTCTCAAGTGCGCTGCTATTGCCAGGTAACCACGCCTGCGAACGGACATTTTTAAAATATAGATATATATATATTTAGCAATTATTCCACGAAATCGAGTCGTATATGAGCTAATAGCCAACGAGGCGCGTAGCGCCGAGTTGGCTATAGCTCGTATACGACTCGATTTCGTGGAATAATTGTTTTATTATATCTCTAAACCCTCACTTATGAGACACTGGAATTAGTTTGTACGACAAGAATTGACTTTGTTATTGTTTTTGAACAGAACCATGTTGTTGCCGAGCCGACATATTGTAGAGCCGATGTGTAAAAATGTTTCAAACACGAGTCCGGCTCGTTTTTAAACATCTCTTTAATGTACTTGTCAATTTTTTTTCGAGTTAGCAAATTAGTTTAAGAATTTTGAAGTGGAAAAAGTAGGCAGAAATAAAATAAAAACTCAGTTTACGGGCTTCACAGATCTTTCAAAATGGCGGCTGTTTGTAAGAGTTTCACTTTCGTTCGTAATAAACAATTTCGCAATATAATTTGCCCACTTACCGTCGAATAATTTCATCCCATACTTATTTGCTTCGGTAGTATTTCTTTGGTGTATGATTTTGAAGCTTGACTTGAATTTCTCCCAGTCTAATTCAAGAAATCATCCCTCCATGATGGCCGTTTTCCGTGCCAATGGTATATGAGCTGATATACCATGAGTAGGGAACCAATCAGAGCGCGCGTTTGCTCATATACAAGGGTTGCAGATATAATAAAAATATATATATATATATACATATATAAAAACTCTCGGCTCGATTTACTCGGGCTTGCGAGCCACGTGGTCTGACCGGAACCGACACGATTAGTAACCTCGCTACGCTCGGCCTTCGGCCTCGCTTCGCGAGGAATTATTTTTACTTTTTGTACTTTCTCATTTTTTGCAATTATCATGATTATTATTATCATATTATTATCATTATCATTTTTAATATTATTACTGGTATTGATATTATTATTAGTATTGTTATTTTTTATGTTTAACATAATATACTGTTATTGGGTTGGGGTGTATGTCCTAATCTGGGAAAAGGTATTGTTCCTCTACAACTACATGCAATTCTGTTTTTTTTGTGAATAGGGTTTGTATCATAGGAAGTAAAAATTACTCAACTCTGAACAATACCATTTCTTCTTTTAAGCTTAGAATCTAGTCATGGTTGCCACAGCCATAAGATCTTTAAATTTCCTGACTTTTCCCTGACAAATGTAAAATTTGCCTTACCAACTAAATTAGAAAAGTCACAAATTAGTCCTGGTAGTGACCTCCAACCTCCTCTCACAACCAACCTCTCCACCCATTTATTTAATATGCTTTCAGAAAGTCACATACAGTGTACGTGGATTGATAGTTTCTTACGATAACCAATTCATGGAAAAAGGATTGATTTTCTTGGAAACCCAAAATCAGCTTGTCATTTAATTCTACCAATCCAACACATTTCATGTCACATTCTTGACCACACCAAACCAAAGCTGAATTGGCAAGAAATAAATTAGTAGTATTAAATTTCACTTTTCCCTGACTTGATTTGAAATTCCCTTACTTTTCACTGACCTTGAAGAATTTTTTCCCTTACCATTTTCTGACCTGTGGCAATCATGCCAGTGCAGTCATTTGTCCATACAGTTAGTGTGGAAAATCATGATTGAAAGCATAGGGCATTTAGGAAACTTCAAAGACTTGTTATTACATACAGCACCCTTGCAATGAATACATAAAACAGCAAACAGAAAAACAGCTAAAACTTTTAGCATTTCAAACTTTAGTTTCTCCCTTGTAGAGTTTTTCCAATGTAAAAGGTCAACTGCATATTGTGGTTGTTATTAAATATTTGTATTTGACATCATTAAAATGAATTAAACAGCATTAAGGAAAAAGGTTAAGATGTTGTCTAATTTTGCAAATTAGGGCTTAAATTAACTTTTCATTTGTGGGAAAAGGGTGGGTGCTAAGAGAGTAATTCCCAGGAATGCATGGAACTCAAAGGTAAAAACCCATTTTGAAATGGCTATGGAACTTGTCTGTCCCAACGAAACTTTTTAATTACGTAATACATATATGTAGCAAAGAAATAGAGCAAAGAGAAATACTACTCAGAAGTCCGTAACGACATCTGCTTTATTTACAAATAATTGCATTGAACAGTGATAATATTGCAGAACCGGTAACTTATTGTTTGGTATCTATTCTGTTGAAAATGCTGAACATAACTGCTACATCAAACAAATCTACAATATATTTTCACTGTTGCAATGATATCAGATCACATAATTATAAATAATTGCTATCACAACTGCAATCTCTGTATTGGGAATTTCTTTCAAATGGAAGGCAAACGTTTCACTACGAAAAATACCTACTTGCATTCTCATTGCAGTATTAATACTACGTGACTGTCATCTTTCATTTCTTTGCGGTTGGTTTCTGTTTCCCCTTTCCTGGCACTTTTTTCACGACGATATGGTAATCTGTTTTGTCGTTCGTCTTCTGATTCTGGCTCCTACTCCGTGTACCGGCACAGATGACGTAAAACAAAGCCAGACAATAACAAACATGTTACTGAATAATTTTACACACAATGATGAAACAATGCGCTACGTCATCTGTGCCGGTACACGGAGTAGGAGCCCTGATTCTGTCTGCATGCTGGAAGTCGTTCCTACTCGGTTTCCGTTCTAAGTCATTTTGCTAAATTTTGTTCGCCAATTTCGTTATGTAATCGCTTGCTCATGTCCTGTATACCTAAAACGAGTCTTTGTTTCTATCCATAACAAATTCAATATCCAATCTAACTTGATGGTAACTTGATGGTATTCCTGGTCCTTTTCCTTGCTGATCCCTTTGTTTTTTTTGAGCGAGCAGTTCTTGTCTTAGCTGCGATGTCTCTTGTTATCGTCCCTACCGTCGTTTCTCAATCTCTGCTTTGAGTCGCCGCTTCCCGTGTGCATTTTTTGCGGCATTCAAACTTACTCGACGACGATCTCTCACCATTCTTTCTTATATATGTCGGACATCTTCTTGCTGGGATGTACTTCCAAGACGAGTGAAATCGGTTTCCACAAAATTCGCATTATTTTCAAAACATCATTCAAGGAATTCGTAATGTCGGAATTTCACATGGAGTAATGTTGCCAGGTAACCTGGCCTGCGAACGGACACCTTTAAAATATAGATATATATAAACATATATATAAATATATATATATATATACATATATAAAAACTCCCGGCTCGATTTACTCGGGCTTGCGAGCCACGTGGTCTGACCGGAACCGACACGATTAGTAACCTCGCTTCGCGAGGAATTATCTGTTATCCTTACACGGAATACAGAGTTTATGAAGTATGACAATAATATTCACTTAAAACAAATTGAAAATTATTTCATTCCTAGGTAACCACAATTGAGAGCATTATGAATAGTGCATGTTTCAATCTGTTTACTCTCTTCAGTTGGAATGGTACTCCCAGTGGTAGATAGAAAAATTCCTCTTCCCTCAAAAGTGATGCCATATCAACAGAAGTTAGAGATACAATGTCATTACATAAAAAAAATTGAGGGTAAAATAATTGGATTCTACAAAAACTTTGAATAAAGGTTTGGTAATAGAGAGTGCCTACTGTATAGTATGTGGCTGTGCTTTTTTTAGGTAATCATAAAACCAATGTAAGAAATCTTCATGTCTTCAAAAAAATGGCTGCACTACATACTCCTGTAAAAAAAATTAATGCAAAATCAAAATCAAGCAGTCAATAGTATATACCACATGAAAGTTTAATTGTGCTGTTACAGAAACAGCCAAAATATCCATACCCAACAAAAGAATAGTATATGATTTTGAATATATAAAAAATTTCAATGATAACAACTGCAGAAGAAAGATTTAATAGTATGGTATTTCATAGTCATTTCATAAGTCAAAGTAGCTTGAGGTATTAAACTGTAACCAATGACATATAGTAAAGAGAAGCACTATTATTATATTATTATCAGTATTATTATTAATTACTGGTATTGATATTTTTATTATTATTGTTATATGTTTTTATGTTTTTCTTAATGTATATTGTTATGGAATGTATGTCCTTATCTGGGTAAAAGTATTGTTCCTCTACTACTACAAGCAATACAAAAATCTTCTTGATAGGCTTTCCATCAGAGGTGGTGGTAATCAAAACAGCTCTAAAGAATGTCATTTCTACTTTAAGGCTTACAATCTAGTGCAGTCATTTGTCCATAAAGTTGGAGTGGAAAATCATGATTGAAAGCATTGGGCATTTATGAAACTTGTTCCAATTGTTACTATATACAGCACACTTGCAATGAATATATGAGAAAGATCATAAACGTTTTGGCATTACATACTTTAGTTTCTCCTTTATAGTTTTTCCAGTGTAAAAGGTGAACTGCATGTTGTGGTTGTTATTAAATCTTGGTATTTGATATCATAAAAATGAACAGCAGTAAGTAACAAAGTTAATATGTTATGTATAATTTTGCAAATTAGGGCTTAAATTAACTTTTCACTTGTGGGAAAAGGGCAGGGGTCCTAGATAGCAATGTTATCAAGGGCTCATAGAACTCTAAGGTAAAACTGACCCATTGTAAAAAGGCTATGAAACTTGTCTGTCCCCATGCACTATTACTGAAACCTTTCAATCAGAGAATACAGTACGTAGTGACACTGGGTATCTATTCTGTTGAATATGCTTAACATAACTGCTAGATCAAGATGATTTACATTATTTTCACTGTTGCAATGATATCAGATCACATAGTTATAAACGATTGCTATCACAACTGCAACTCTCTGTGTTGGGAATTTCTTCAAAATGGAAAGGCTATCGTTTTATTACAAAAAATACCTTCATACATTCTCCTGCAATATGTTGCTCGTCTTCCGATTCCGTTTTTAGAATAATAGAATTATTTTCCAGAGACATCTCTAATCGTTGAAGTCGTTCCTCCTCGGTCTCCCCTCGAAGTCGTTTTGCTAAATTGAGTTCGCCAGTATATTTCGTTATGTAATCGTTCGCTCAAGTCCTGTATTTCTATCAATAACACATTCAATTTCAAAATTAACTTGGTTGAATTCGTGGTCCTTTTCTCTGCCGTTTCGTTTGCCTATTTTGGGGCAAGCAGTTGTTGTCTTTGCTGGGATGTCTGTTGTTATTCTCCCTGCCGTCGTATCTCTGGCCGTGCTTTGAGTCGTGCTTTCCTTGTGTTGATTTTCACGGTATTGGAACTTACTCGACTACGATGTCTTGCTGCGTTTTCTTGTATATCTCGGAGATCTTCTTGCTGGGATGTACTTCCTGGACGAGTGAAATCGGTTTCCACAAAATTTACATTATTTTCAAAAAGGCATCACCGAATACGCAATGGCGGAAATTCAGCAATTTGTCAAATGCGCTACTGTGGCCTGGTAACCACGCCTGCGAACGGACACCTTTAAAATATAGATATATATAAACATATAAATATATATATATATATACATATATAAAAACTCTCGGCTCGATTTACTCGGGCTTGCGAGCCACGTGGTCTGACCGGAAGCGACACGATTAGTAACCTCGCTTCGCGAGGAATTATAGTATCTTTATTTTATTTATTTATTTTTTTTTTATTCCTCGCGAAGCGAGGCCGAAGGCCGAACGTAGCGAGGTTAGTAATCGTGTCGCTTCCGGTCAGACCACGTGGCTCGCAAGCCCGAGTAAATCGAGCCGAGAGTTTTTATATATGTATATATATTTAACAATTATTCGCCGAAGGCGAAGTTAATATTGGCGAATATTTACCGAGCCGAAGGCGAGGTAAATATTCGCCAATATTAACTGAGCCTGAGGCGAATAATTGTTTTAGTATAATTTCAGAGCTGAACAACAGAGAAATCGGGATTCAACACATTTTATTTCCGCTATAAATGTCACATGGGTCGATCTAGGGCTGCTCTGATTGACAACAAACTTGTTTTCTTGTAATGGCTTCCGTCTTGTCGTCTTGCTGATAAATAAAACTTTGAAAGGCAGTTGTTCATTTCTTTGATTTCCATGCACTTAAACTCTGTTTCGAATTCGGTTTGTTAAGCGAACCATTCTGTGTAAGGTAAATTAAGAGTTACGACAGTTAATTAGCTGTTTCAGCCGTTGTTATCGGTACTGTTTCTGTTTGTAAAGTTTCAAAGTAAAATAATAAGCCCAACGGAAGAGGCTGACATACCTTTGAAAAGTTTAACACCATATTTTGTTGCATTTTGCGTTGTTTTCGGGACTGCACTACTTTTAATTTCTGAGATTTCCTCGTCGGAAACATTTACAAACCGGCTGCTGGCAGCCATTTTGTTTTGCTTTATATTCACCGCCTAGCGCGGTGAATATAACGTCATATGGCGAGTACACTCAACCAATCAGATTGCTGGAAACACTGTGTTCAGCTCTAAAATTATACTAAATATATATATCTATATTTTAAAGGTGTCCGTTCGCAGGCCAGGTTACCTGGCAATAGTAGCGTATTTGAGAACTCCTGAATTTCCGCCATTTCGAATGCGGTGAGGCCTTTTTGAAAGAAATGTAAATTTTGTGGAAACGGATTTCACTCGTCCTGGAAGTGTATCCCAGCAAGATGATCTCCGAGATATTCAAGAAAGAGTAGCCCGAGATCGTCGCCGAGTAAGTTCGAACACCGTGAAAATCAACACAAGGAAAGCACGACTCAAAGCAGGGAAAGAGTACGACAGCAGGGCGAATAACAACAGACATCCGTCATCGCAGCAAAGACAAAAACTGCTCGCTCTAGAAAAAGGCAAACGAAACAGCAGGGAAAAGGACCAGGAATTCAACCAAGTTAGTTTTGAATTTGAATGTGTTATTGATAGAAATACAGAACAGGAGTGAACGATTACATAACGAAATATATTAGCGTACTAAATTTAGCAAAACGGCTTAGAAGGGAAACCGAGTAGAAACAACTACAACGATTGGAGATGTCTCTGGAAAATAATTATATTAGTCTAAAAACGGAATAGGAAGACGACCAACAGATTACAAGAGAATGTAAGTAGGTATTTTTCATAATAAAGCGATAGCGTTTCCATTTTGAAGAAATTCCCAACACAGAGAGTTGCAGTTGTTATAACAATCATTTACAACGATGTGATCTGATATCATTGCAACAGTGAAAATATTGTAAATTTTCTTGATCTAGCAGCTATGTTTAGCATTTTCAACAGAATATATACCCAGTGTCACTATAAAGTACTGGTTCTGCAATATTATCAGTGATCAATGCGATCATTTGAAAATAAAGCAAATGTTATAACTTACTTCTGAGTAGTATTTCTCTTTGCTATATATATGTATGTATTCTCTGATTGAAAGGTTTCAATAATATTACGTATAGACAACAAGTTTCATAGCCTTTTCACAATGGGTCAGTTTTACCTTAGAGTTCAATGACCCTCCCCCCCCCCCTGATAATATTGCAATCTAGAAACCTGGCCATTTCCCACAAATAAAATGTTAATTCAAGCCTTAATTAACATATTAACCTTGTTACTTTCTGTTGTTTACTTCATTTTTATGATGTCAAATATCAATATTTAATAACAACCACAACATACAGTTAACATTTTACATCGGAAAAACTATATAAAGAAGAAAATAAATTTTGTAATGCCAAAATGTTTATGATCTTTCTCATATATTCATTGCAAGTGTGCTGTATGTAGTAACAAGTGTTTCAAGTTTTCTAAATGCCCTATCCTTTCAATAATGATTTTCCACACAAACTTTATAGACAAATGACCGCACTAGATTTCAAGCCTTTAAGAAGAAATGGTATTGTTTGGAGCTGTTTTGATTACTACCACCTCTGATGGAAAGCCTATTAAGAAGATTTTTGTGTTGCTTGCAGTAATAGAGTAACAATACCTTTACAAAGGTTAGGGCATGCATCCCACCCCATAAAAATATATTATGTTAAACGTAAAAAATATAACAATAGTAATAATAATAATATCAATACCAGTAATAATAATAGTAATGATAATAATAATGATAATAATATAATGATAGTGCTTCTCGTTACTATATGTCATTGGTTACAGTTCAATACCTCTGGCTGCCATGACTTTTTCGATGAAATGCCATCCTTATATTAAATCTTTCTTCTGCAGTTTTTATAATAGAAATTTGCATATATTCAAAATAATATAACCTTCTCTTGTTGGGTATGGATATTTTGCCTGTTTCTGTAACAGCACAATTAAACTTTCATGTGGTATTGATGTCGATTTCACATTATTTTTTTACAGGAGTGCGTAGTGCAGCAATCTTTTTCAACATATTAAGATTTCAATAACTCTTTATTTCATGTATTGTTTTTATGATATGACCTAAAAATAGAACAACCACATACTATACAGTCGGCACTCACTATTACCAAACCTTTATTCAAAGTTGTTGTAAAATCCAATTGTTTTATCCCCATTTTTTATGTAATGACATTGTATCTCACACTTCTGTTGATATGGCATCTCTTTTGAGGGAAGAGGAATTTTCTTATCTACCACTGAGAGTACCATTGCAACTGAAGAGAGTGCACAAATTGAAACATGCACTATTCATAATGCTGTCAATTGTGGTTACCTAGGAATGAAATAATGACTGCAGTAGACAATAAAATATCTAATCAGAAGATTCTTCTTACAATGAACCTCATCCAATTATAACCAAAAAACATAAACAAAAAATAATTGGAGCATTCAACTCATCCTCAGTGTAAGAACATATTGTGTTTAAAAGGGATGTACAACAAAGGAGACAAAGCAGTAGGGACTAAGAAAATAAAACTAAAAAACAACAGGTTTTTTCACCATGGTAAACACAAGCATTCATATCAACTCTTCAAGATTTCACCCGCAAAAGATTTACAATCATTTTCAATTTGTGTTAAGTGAATATTATTGTGGTAATTCATCGACTCTGTATTCCCTGTGAAGATAATAAATAATTTTACTTCTATTCCCTCTGGTGCAATCTCAGTGGCAGTGAAAGAACTAAATGAAGGTCAATTTTTAAGCACTGTGTTGACCGTTATACTGGTCATGTAATTTTCACCAGGTGTCACTAATTTTGTACCAAACATAGCATAACAAATAAAATAATGGGGATTACGCTGATATAAAAAATATAAAATAAAATATAAAAGCATTGTGAATTCTTCAAAAACTAGCTTCGCGAGGTTTTTGCGGGAGTCGTATTTCTAGTTTTATTTCAATATTTTAACAGGAACATCTATTTAGCATAGCTAGTTTAAGTAGAGTCCTGTGTAACATAATATTACAAAATACAAAAAAAATAAGAATTACATAATAAATAGTATCCCGGCATTCATTTTAGCAGTTTGCTTGTAGGTACTAGAAATACGACTCCCGCAAAAACCTCGCGAAGCTAGTTTTTGAAGAAGTCACAATACTTTTATATTTCATTTTTATTTTTTTTATATTTTATATTTTATTTTTTATATCAGCGTAATCCCCATTATTTTATTTCTTATGCTGTGTTTAGTACACAATTAGTGACACCTGTGATCAGTATACCGCTCAACACAGTGCTTAAAAATTGACCTTCATTTAGCTCTTTCACTGCCACTGAGATTGCACCCGAGGGAATAGAAGTAAAATTATTTATTATCTTGACAGGGAATACAGAGTTGATGAAGTATCACAATAATATTCACTTAACACAAATTGAAAATGATTGTAAATCTTTTGCAGGTGAAATCTTGAAGAGTTGATATGAATTCTTGTGTTTACCACAGTGTAAAAACCTGTGTGTTTTTTCCTTAGTTTTATTTTCTTAGTCTCTACTGCTTTGTCTTCTTTGTTGTACATCACTTTTAAACACAATATGTTCTTACACCGAGGATGAGTTGAATGCTCCAAATATTTTTTGTTTATGTTTTTTGGTTATAATTGCATGTGATTCATTGTAAGAAGAATCTTCTTATTAGATATTTTATTGTCTACTGCAGTCATTATTTCATTCCCGGGTAACCACAATTGAGAGCATTATGAATAGTGCATGTTTTAATTTGGGTACTCTCTTCAGTTGCAATGGTACTCCCAGTGGTACATAGAAAAATTCCAACGAAACTTTTTAATTACGTAATACATATATGTAGCAAAGAAATATAGCAAAGAGTAATACTACTCAGAAGTCAGTAACAACATCTGCTTTATTTACAAATAATTGCATTGATCAGTGATAATATTGCAGAACCGGTAACTTATTGTTTGGTATCTTTTCTGTTGAAAATGCTGAACATAACTGCTACATCAAACAAATCTACAATATATTTTCACTGTTGCAATGATATCAGATCACATAATTATAACTAATTGCTATCACAACTGCAATCTATGTATTGGGAATTTCTTTCAAATGGAAGGCAATCGTTTCACTACGAAAAATACCTACTTGCATTCTCATTGCAGTATTAATGCTACGTGACTGTCATCTTTCATTTCTTTGCGGTTGGTTTCTGTTTCCCCTTTCCCCGACACCTTTTTTCACGACGATATGGTAATCTGTTTTGTCCTTCGTCTTCTGATTCTGTCTGCATGCTGGAAGTCGTTCCTACTCGGTTTCCGTTCCAAGTCATTTTGCTAAATTTTGTTCGCCAATTTCGTTATGTAATCGCTTGCTCATGTCCTGTATACCTAAGACGAGTCTTTGTTCCTATCGATAACAAATTCAATTTCCAATCTAACTTGATGGTAACTTGATGGTATTCCTGGTCCTTTTCCTTGCTGATTCCTTTGCCTTTTTTGAGCGAGCAGTTGTTGTCTTAGCTGCGATGTCTCTTGTTATCGTCCCTACCGTCGTTTCTCAATATCTGCTTTGAGTCGCCGCTTCCCGTGTGCCGATTTCTTGCGGCATTCAAACTTACTCGACGACGATCTCTCACCATTTTTTCTTGTATATGTCGGAGATCTTCTTGCTGGGATGTACGTCCAAGACGGGTGAAATCGGTTTTCACAAAACTCACATTATTTTCAAAACATCATACAAGGAATTCGTATAAATGGCGGCATTTCACATGGAGTAATCTTGCCAGGTAACCTGGCCTGCGAACGGACACCTTTAAAATATATATATATTTATTATATCTGCAACCCTTGTATATGAGCAAACGCGCGCTCTGATTGGTTCCCTACTCATAGTATATCAGCTCATATACCATTGGCACGGAAAACGGCCATCATGGAGGGATGATTTCTTGAATTAGACAGGGAGAAATTCAAGTCAAGCTTAAAAATCATACACCAACGAAATACTACCGAAGCAAATAAATATGGGATGAAATTATTCGACGGTAAGTGAGCAAATTATACTGCGAAATTGTTTATTACGAACGAAAGTAAAACTCTTACAAACAGCCGCCATTTTGAAAGATCTGTGAAGCCCGTAAACTGAGTTTTTATTTTATTTCTGCCTACTTTTTCCACTTTAAAATTCTTAAACTAATTTGCTAACTCGAAAAAAAATTGACAAGTACATTAAAGAGATGTTTAAAAACGAGCCGGACTCGTGTTTGACAATGTTTTTACACATCGGCTCTACAATATGTCGGCTCGGCAACAACATGGTTCTGTTCAAAAACAATAACAAAGTCAATTCTTGTCGTACAAACTAATTCCAGTGTCTCGTAAGCAAGGGTTTAGAGATATAATAAGACAATTATTCCACTCAATCTCGTCGCTTATGAGCTATAGCCAACTCGGCGCTACGCGCCTCGTTGGCTATTAGCTCATATACGACTCGATTTCGTGGAATAATTGCTAAATATACATATATAAAAACTCTCGGCTCGATTTACTCGGGCTTGCGAGCCACGTGGTCTGACCGAAAGCGACACGATTAGTAACCTCGCTACGCTCGGCCTTCGGCCTCGCTTCGCGAGGAATAAATAATTTTTGACGGTCAATTCAATGCCACGTGAAAGATGTCAAGGTGAGACTTCGCATAGAAATCTGATCCGCTCCATGACCTTAGGGTTAACCATGTACGGTCTACTATTCAGAACTAATGTTTAATCCACTTTTAAATAATAGGAGGCACGATAACCGGCTAATTGGGTTTAAAACATTGATTGGAATTGCGGACGTTTTAATTTGCGGATTTGATTTAGCGTTGCAAAAGAATTTTTAGAAATCAAGATTGTAGACCGGAGTGGAGCCCGGAGCCGTAAAGCAGATGATATGGAGCCCTGGAGCCCTGACATTTTCGTCTTGGAGCCTTGCAGCCTTGCATTTTTAAGCCAGGAGCCCTGGAGCCCTAAACCCCTTTGGGACCCTGATCAGTGCACGGATGCCTTCGAGGAAGAACAAGCGATCTTGCCCTTTTTCATCGGCTAAAGGAAGGCCAAAGAAGGCAAAAAGCACTTTTGACAAAAAGTGGGCCGCTAAATTAGCGGAAAGCGACAAAATTGCTGGATGAACTCGATCGCGATCACGAAGCCAGCGAGCAAGCCGAAATGAGCGCAAGTCGCCGTAAAATACAATTGTAATAAACTGTCGAAGCAGAGGAAATTGAGGAAGAGAAGTTTACGTTTACGACGTCCGCTCCAGCGTTTTCCTCTGTGCGCTTGCATTTTCTCGGGGCCTTTGGCATCTTTACTGACATGGTCATAATTTTGAAGGTTATTCAACTGATACGTACAATTTCATCATCAAACATCAAAAGATGATTTTACGTTTACTAACCTTGGAATTCTGACTTTACACATAAAAAAGCGGTTTATTCACAGGGAAATAATTTACCGCGCGCCGTCGCGGTAAATTTGTACCTGTTCCATGTTAACTGTCACACTCCTATTGTTATATAGAAAGTTGATTCCTCTGCGGTTTCTCCCTTGCTGTGATAATCTCATAACACTTGGATGCCGCCGAATTTTAGTTTTTCTCTGTTTCTCGAAAGTAAAAAATAGGCGACTTGTACGTGCATTTCGAGTTCCAAGTCGTCAGCCTCCTGGACCAAATTGGCTGAAACTCGGAGAGCATGTTGTCAGAACGTTCGCCGAAAAAATCGTGTCTGCGAATTCTGATTATTTTTCTCATTGAAAAGTTATGCCTATTTTTCGCGGGCAGTCCTATTTTTTCCCTTTCCAAACTTTATCCTCTTGTAAAAATATAACAAACGCATGTGCTAAAAATCTGAGACCCGGTTTTTGAGGTCAATGTGTGAAGAAACGGATGCCATGTTAATCGTTTACTCCGACCTAAATGTAGCGGGCGTATAGCTTGATTTATGGGTTCGGGAAGCTTTGTAAACATATTCACATTTTCGAAAAATGGTATATTTTTTACCGTTAAAACAGATCGGGTCATAATCTGTAGTTATTAAGCTTCCAAAAAATATAGGGTTTATATGGGTTTTTGTTAAAACCAAGAACGCTAGAGCGGACCGCGCGCGGATGGTCAAATGGGTTATACTGATACCATAAGTCGCACTTGGCGTGGTCAACTGATGACAGGAATTTGACAGATTTTATGGTTATCAAAACAATCTTACCGAAGTTTTGTCCCAAGTGCGACGCCTGCCTAATGTAGCTATAGGTCGTAATCTATTAGGAGAGTTCAGAGCGTCATTCGGCGGTGAACGACGACAGGAAACACAAAGATATGATCTAATTGCTACGTACCGCGACTTGTTCTTATTATCTAAAGAACGTAGGGATCGATTAAGACAAGGGATTCCATTAACTTGAGAAGGCTAAGAACAGGTGCAAAGAATAAGGATACATCAAATGCAGATGAACGTAAACTCGTACGTATATATTGTGGTTCAATTTTTTCCTTGGTTTAAAGTTTATTTTCCTTTGTTTTTTGGTATGGTAATTTATGATAATCAGTTTGAAACAAAGGAAAATGAAATTTAAACCAAGGAAAAATTTGAACAACAACATATACATTGTACTAAGTATTGTATCTCATTCGCTGATGTATGAGATTCGACTAGTCTCGCTTTCTGATACTCAGAGTTACCAACTCAATAATCTTGAATTGCAATATTGATGTACCAACAGTGATTATCTAGCTCGCGAAACCATGGGTGCATATCAAGTAGGTAAAGGACTTTTCTATGAAAGTGTCAAGCTATAAAAGACGTTTGTGATATCACGGAATGATGATAGTAGTATTAATTTACGTATCAATCTACCAAGACGATCGGCAACTGGAATTATATGTTTATTTACTAATGGTTATAGTGGGGGACAACGGTTTAGTGAAAAATTCATTAATCCAGAGGTTACTTCAGTCAACATCGATATTAACGGAGTAACAAACCAATTGTATTCTAGCCGAATGATTCCAACAGACGTCTTGCAAAGTATCAAGCAGCGTTTCAACCGAGTTGATATGAAAGAACATGAATTTTATTATGATACGTTTGTTCTATGGAGTCATGATGATATAACCATATTATTCATGGATCGGGTTGGCATTTAAAAGCGACCGGCAACAACAACAACTTTATTTGCACTCTTAATTAAATTAAAGCTACAATACAGACAAGATTAAGAAAAAAAAACTGCATGGCTACCCAAAATAATCACCATTAAGCGACACACATCATGATACGGCTGGCGATTCGGAGAGAAACTTCGGGGGCTGCAACGATCAACTGCCATTTATTCGTTGTCGTTGACGCATTAATGGAATTATGGAGCACATTTTAAAGGCAATCCTTTATTAAGAGCTGCTAGGAGTTTTGCTGGGAATTTTGTTAGGATTATTTTGCTCGAAGTTGCTTAGAGTTGCTTGTTTTGCTAGGAGTTTGCTAGGAATTTTGATAGTTGGTTAGTCCAAAAGTACAATTAGATTTGTGCGGATGGTTTTCCGAGTCGGATCGGATTCCAATCAGGGGCGATTGGCCGGGTTTTGATTTTGGTTGATTTTGCTCTTATTTTAGTTTTGATTTTGCTCTGTATGAATAAGCACGATTTGTTGGATTTTCTTGACTTTTTTCAGAACTGATTCCAGCCGATTTTTTTTCGTATTTTGGTTTTGGCTGATTTTGTCTGGTTTTGTCTGATTTTGGCTGATTTTGACGGATTTGATTGATTTTGGATTTAATGGAAGTAGTTTTAGTGTATTTTTAATAAATGATCTTACAGGGATTTAATCATGCGCCAAAAAGACCGGCATTTCACATCTATTTATTATTAGTCATCGTGGATGATCCAGCTGTATACATTACCTTTTTCACTTGTCTCACGACGTAGTCACTGGACGTTTTGAAACCTCGCGATGCAAACCCAGTGACTACTTCGTGAGACAAATGGAAACGTCTATCACAAAATTACATTGGAAATCGACTCAAGAGCTTACAACAATAGAATATGTAAACAGACTTTGCATCTCCTAGGATTATTTCGGAAAATACAAAACAGAATCAGAAAACTTGACCAAAACCTAGATCGGTTTACCTGTCAACTCTAGAAAGATCTGGAGACATAAGAAACGATCATTGAAGATGAACGGTGTATATGCATGGATATTGAGTTCGTCCACGTTAAAATGAGTCAGCTTAATTAAGGTAACAGTTGTTTTCTGGGAATTGTCCCTTCAATTCCATTACTTACTCAAGAGGTAAATGACTAAATTCAAAATGATAAAGAATATTAATGATAGACTTAAATAAGTGAATGAATAATTAAAAGGGGGCAGCCAATAAATGATAAATTAAAGCAAATTTACTGTCGTGTAAAATGTTTTAAAAAAGCGAGTAGTTTGTTTTAACCGTGTACACAACCATAAGAGCAATGAATGAATGATGTCGGATAGTCCAAAGCTAATGCGTATGCACATAAGCAAAAAAAGTGAATTGCCCTGTTAATCCAAGATACTGAAGAGCAAGAACGAAGTTTGTGTATTAGAAATTCGTAGGCGGTAAGAATCGAAAACTCGGTAACAGCTGTCCGGAAATCCAAGTTGGTGCATTTTTAATTTAGATCGCATCAGATGGACTTATATGGTAATTTCAGAAAATTATGGAGATGGACCGTCGACGCTGCCTCGTCCACTTTATTTCTGCTAAATACAGAATGCACATTTGAGTAGTTTTTTGTCAAAAAAAAAACACCGTTTTAATTGTTATTCTTAGAGGCATAGAATTAAATTATTAGACTTCGCCATAACCTGCTTTCTGGCTCACTCTACTGAATTTTGCACTAAACTTTGAAAATCAAACCTTTTATTTCCGCTGATCAGTTCTGAGAAGCAAACTCGCTTCTAAAAATATAGGCTGGGATTTGTGCTGAACGTGTGGAAAACAAAACCGGGTAGTATCATTTTAATCTAAGTCGCTTACGTTTTTGCTTTCATACGAGAGGTTTTCATTGAAATTTAGTCCGACAACAGTAACATAATATCCGTAAGCGAGTACTTTGTTTCTAAATTTCAGAACATGGAGGTTCATATTGTATTAGGGAAGATTGTTCACGAATTTTGCAATTAACATTCACCTGTTATGCAAATGAATCTAAGAAGGACTGAAATACTTTGTTTTTGTTAACATTATCCTTGTGAAAATGTGCTTCGAAGTTGGATCGAATGCACTTCTTTTCTGTCTTGAATCGATCAACCTTTTCCAGCATTACGTGAATGTAAGGATCGCACGCTAGTAACTGAAGGAGAAGAGTTTTAGCGCGCCCCTTAGACGAAAGATTCTTTTAGTTTATTAAAGAAAAGATGTCTTAATTTCAAAGACGTCATGTTGATGAATGTCACAGAAGATCTGCGGAAAGTGCTGTGATCGCTTACTATTGGGTGCCGATCAATAGGCGAAACACACGGTCGGTTTTTACAAGGTGTGAATGTACTGTGTGAACGTACGTAGTATTGAGATCCCATATCAGCCACAGGTAAGTCTCGTGTTTGTACGCAACCACTTGCCAAAAACTGTAGGAACATGAGAACTGATTGCACCATTGTTAGCTGTGAATTGACATTAGAATCTTGGCTTGTCGGCCGAGCAAGAAACGGTAAAGGTCGCTATTCCAGTCTTGTCTCCATGACAATACAAGAAAAGCATGCAGTAAAAAAGGCTCTTAGTCTTAGACGGTTCATTAATTTTTTCTTCTTATCACTAAATTTAAGCCATGACTTAAGAAGGCCCGAAAGAACATAGAGCTCAGTTGCGAACAAGTCTCCCGAACGTTCGCAGTGAATCTCCATAAGCTACCTTAGTTTTATTCCCAATTGAGTCTGATAGCAGATAGACAGAAAAGTTTCTCATTGGGCTTCTTATTCCGTTTCTATACCAAAATGCAAATCGTTGCGAATCCTTTTCGCCCTTTCAAAAATTCGATAGAGATGGATTGAAGTTCCCGTGAAACACTTACGCTGAAATATTTATCAATTAAAACGGGATTAGATAATACTTGATTCTTATCTTAATCTCACTGAAAAGCTGTCCAAGGCTGATACACAGCATGACCGAACACAAACACAACAGTCAGTGAATGCAGTATTCATGAATGGTAGGTGTATTGAATGTATGGACAAGTTTCTTTCTACTTGCGCAAAACGTACTTTTGTTGAAAGTCACGGGCTGCGATCTTTCGTGGCGTACCAAGAGGTTCTGTTATAACCGACTACACGCACAGAATTTTCACGCGGATTCCTCTCTTTTTACAATCGCGCGGATCTTTCTTTCTTCCTATTTCTCAACATGGGCGGCTGTTGTAGGTGATTTACATATGTGTTATAAGTTTGATAATCACCATATCGGTTTGCTACCATATAAAAGGTTGCGGCTTCACTCACACGTGAATCGATGCTCATGTAATCAGTTTAACAAAAGCGCGCACTGGCTGACCAAAGAATTATATTGTTTGACATGAATAATCAAGCTTTTTTTCTTAATACGCAAAAGGCACTACCGCTGTCAATGCTCTTAATTAGCTTTATGTGAAAGAGGGCCAAAATAACAAATTTTATTTAGATCAGGCCAAAACAGAAAATTAGTATCTTTAATGTTTTCGTTTTTCTCTTTATCGTAAGGCTAGTTCCTTGTTCCTTTTTTTCAAATTGCATGCGACGACTCATTTCATGGTTGCCTGTCAGCGGCATGCATGCATGGTTCACTATTCGCCGGACCAAATATGTTGAAAATAAAATAAAATGAAGCCAAAAGACTCTTTTCTTGAATGGGAAAGAATCTACGATTACTCAATATGCGGAAGTCGGATTGGCACATCTGTCCAAGCAGTTTACATACCAAACAACCGCATGATGTTTCATGATGACTGCATTGAAACGCCTTATCACTTTGCTTTAAAATAGAAAAAGAGTTTTTAACGATCGACACCGGTATTAAGACCACTCTAAATATATTTTTAATTTCAATTTCCAGCCCTCGCCGTGCTTGGAGTGTTAATTATTATTGAATGTAGCCAATGGTTTAACCGCGTCTTCTTTGACCTCTTAGATCTGTCAAACAAACGACCTTTGTAAAATCTAGGACCTTATCATTAATTGGCAGAGATCGCGTCATTTTCCCTTCTTAATTACACGCATCCTTGCTGTTATAAAATGGTCCAAGTCTATAAAGCAAGCCGTCTACTGGTCTCCACTTCGTCTCAATTGCTTTAGTTCATTATTTAAGACACGCAAGGTTGCGTTTCATGGCCGAAGAAAGCTGTAATTAGTCATTCATTTCTGACGACAGCTGGAAGCGATTAAACAGAAGATAAATGGATGGTCCACGCTTTTTTCGAGTACAAAAGTTGCAAATCCGAGAAGCCTGCCACAGTCGGAGAAAAGAATTTTCTGTGAGATCAAGTCAGCTTCATCAATAAAAAAGACACCACATTTCTTAAGGTAAGTAAGATAGCACGCCTCTTTTCGGTTTCTCACTCTTCTTTTTTTTTATATAAGTTTTGCTTCATCATTCTCATGGTTCACTGTCAAAAGCATGTATTGTTTAACGCAGCATTGACATTTTTATTTCTGGCTCAAGAATTTTTTGCCCACGATCTGTCTTCTTCTTGAATAGTCTTCTTTTTCTGTTTTTTTTTTTTTTTGATTGTGTGTATGTGTGTTTAATTTCTTTTTTAAGTATCAGAAAAAAAGTAATGATTCGTTTCCGATTTATTCGAGAATAAAGGATTTTTCAATCCCCTTAGTTTGTTGGGCTTCTTTCCTTAAAGCTGTTTGATGGTTCAGTGATATACTGGTAACGCTTTTTCACTCAACTCCACAAAGTATCAGTAGTGTCAAATAAACAAACGTTGCTATTTCTGAATATTTTCATTCATCTAACCGTAGATGAACCGAATGGTGTTGTTAGTAGTATCCATGTTGCTGATAGCAGAAACTCGACGGCTGGTGTTGGCTAATCCCTGTAATTGTGTGGGGGATTTCTTGATGTGCAGAGCCCACTGCAAAACCCAACTAACAAGCCAACGAAGCGGATGCTTCTCCAACTGCAAACAAGGACGAGGAAGATGTAAACAAGACTGCGCCAGGTTAGGAAATTCATTTCGCCGAGAAGAAAGTGAATTAGAAGACCGCCTTGAAAATGTATTGTAATACACATCTTGATCTATTAGCACTTGAACAAATAATGAATGAACCTCCGAAACTAAAAGCAAACGAAAAGAATTTTATGCGAGTTAACCGTGTGGAGGATGGCTCGATATCAATCAATGTCCATTTCGCTTGTAACTTGATTTTAACTTCCTTGTGAGAGCAGTTTTAATGCTCAAAGTGATCAAAACTGTGAATAAATGTTTTAATTTTATGGTTCACCATGCGATCTCTTGTGCGTCTGAATTAACGATAACTGGATTTTGAAGACAATTGAGATTGTAGCCAGAGATTCGAGGAAAGATTACCTTGTACGTGAAATAACCATTTTAGTCATATCTAAGCTATCGTGGAAATTCACGACTGCTTCGTTTGCCATTTCTTCGACAAGCAATATGCTAATTAAAGGCTTCGCTTCAATTCTCAAACGCGTTTTCCCGCGCTGGGTGCTGACAACATTAGGTAGTTCCATGCATCTGTTGGTTTTGCATCGCAAAACGTGTTCCAGTGGTATTCTCGATACTCACTAAGGGAGACGCTTCACGCGCGAACCTTTACTTTAGTACACACATTGATAACTCTCCACAAGTAGATTAGGTAGATAAAGGTATAATAGTAATCACGTGACCAAGGCCTAGTCCTCTGGGAATAATATATATAGAGATTAATTTGGAAACAGTTAATTTGGGAACAGTTGATTTCTGTTCTCAAGTTAACTTTGTCTGTTTGTATTTCTCAGAAATCCCTGATGAATCGCCATCCTAAATGGGAATAGGCTGGTGATCCTAAGTGAATAAGGCAATCAGTTGCTAATATAACCCCTCCCTACTTTACTGTACTTAGATTACATAAATATATATATATATATATATATATATATATATATATATATATATATATATATATATATATATAGTTGTTGCGGGAGAAAAAAACACACAAACAAACTACAGGTTTATCCCTACAAGCCTGTTTCGTGGTTGCCCACCCACCCCTGATGAGTGGGCAACCACGAAACAGGCTTGTAGGGATAAACCTGTAGTTTGTTTGTGTGTTTTTTTCTCCCGCAACAACTACTTCGCTCTACGTTCACGTATTGAGCACTGTTTTACGATTAATCAACTTTTACAATTTATATATATATATATATATATATAGTAGGAATGAAAGAGGAACAGCGAACTTCTCACATGAGGTTTAATACTGTAGACGTTTCGCCCATTCGGGCTTCTTCAGTACAGTATGTAAGATTAAAAAGATTACAAATACTTGGAATAAAAAAATTATTTACAATATTGGTGTCTTATATATGAGAAAGGAAAGAAAAAAGAAAATTACAAACAATAAAAATTTTTTAAAAAACTAACTTCTAATAAAAACCTAATGAATAGGGACTAATTAGAGATACAATTTGTGATCCCTAATTGGGCCCTTGATTAACATATATAGAATAAAAACTTTACGTAATAAGACTTGTGAAAAGAAAAGAAACAAAACCGTTGACAGATGTTAGTTAAATCTTATTCTATTCCTTGAATTGAATTCAGATCTTTTATTCAATCCATAAGGCTGAAGGGTGCAAAGTTGTGCACTCCAATAAGCTTCTCTTGTTAGAAGACGTTCATCAAGGCTGTTATTGTCTCTTGGGTTGGAAATTTGTTCAATTATTGTAAAATTGAAGTCACAGAGAACATGAAGAGTTTTGTTGAAGTGTGTCGCAACTTCACAAGTTTTCTTATTAGTATTCATGGCCGATTTATGATTCCGAAAACGCACTTTGAATTCATTGCTAGTCGAACCTACATATTGCACACTACATTTTGTGCAGGTGACCAAATAGATAACATTTTTGGATTTGCAATGAAGATGTTGTGTAATTTGGTAGGATCTTTTAGAACTAGCGCTAGTAAAGTGGTCAGATTCAACTAAAAAGTTACGGCAAAGATCGCATTTACCTTTGCATTTAAAACAGCCATGTTTATCAGAGTCATTGTCCTCCATTCTACGTGGGCGTGCAAGAATTTCCTTTATGTTTTTAGATCTTCTGTAAGATGGAATAATTGATCCTCGAGGGAAAATTTTAGAAAGGGAAGGAGAATCATAAATAAGATGTTTATGAGAATTGAGAATTTTTCCAATGCTAGGTAAAATAGGGTTGTAATCTAAAACCAATGGAAAAATTTTTTTTGGATTCTCTATTGGCAGGGGCAAGAAGGTCCTCCCTGGGAATAGATTTAACTTTCTCGAATTGTTGTTTCACCTGGATAGGATTATAGCCTCTATTAATTAAATAACTCTCATATTCATTACTTCGTTTGTCAAAAGATTCAGGGGTGGAACAATTTCTTTTGACTCTGGTAGCAACACTTAATGGAATGGCCTTAGAACAGTGAGCTGGGTGGGCACTGCTACGCAACAAATAAATATGATTATCGGTAGGCTTGGAGTAGATATCCGTTTGGATAAATCCGTCAACAAGATTAAGTGTAAGATCTAAAACATTAAGAGATATCGGGGAATGAACAAGGGTAAACTTAATGGTGGGGTAAAGAGAATTGATAAACTCAGTGAACTCAATTAATTTAGAGTGCCCTTGTGTCCAAAGATCGAAAATGTCATCCCTATATCTCCACCACAGATTTGGTTTGATGGTCCCTGATCTAGCTTTTTTGTCAATTACCCCCATGGCTAAGTCGGCATAGCTGCATGCATTTTTGGGCCCCATGGCCGTTCCATGAATTTGGAGAAAATTTTCACCTTTGAATTGAGAATTATTGTGTTGTAGGCAGATCTTAACCGCCTCTACAATACAATCAGTGGATGGAAAATTAGTTGTTCTGGAATTAAGGGCTTCTGTTATTGCGTTGATTCCCAAATGGTTATCAATATTGGGAAACATGGCAACAACATCCCAAGATACTAAAAGACTTTCCTTTGGGAAAGGACCCGTTTTGTTAAGATCTTGAATCTTTTGTAATAAATGGGTGGTGTCCTTGACGAAGGATGGTAAATCTTGGGCAAGAGGCTTGAGATAGAATTCAGTGAAAGCTGAAAGGTTTTCAATTGCCGTCCCACAGCAAGATGTAATAAGCCTAAGGGGATTCCCGTCCTTATGGGTCTTGATGGTGCCGAAGGCTTTTCCTGGCTTTGCGTTCTTGTTGGTAACCCATTGGGCAATTTCTTTACTGATTTGGCCTCTCTCAAGCCACTTTCTACCCCATTGTGAGATAACGTTAACAACCCCCGTGCTAGGATCTGAATCAAGTTTCTTATAGTGGAGCTGGTTTTCTAGTTGTTCTTTCATTTTGGCATCATAGACCTCCGTGTCAATCACAACAAATTTGGAACCCTTGTCTTGGATCTTGATAGTGAGCCCTTCGAAATCTCTCAGTGTGGACAATGCCTGCCTTTCTCCGGGAGAAAGATTATCTGGTATAGAGCGAATATTATTAGGATTGAACAGGTCTTTCTTAACCGAATCTAAGAAAAGTTCAAGCTCAGGAAAACGAGATACAGGGACTTTCCACCGCGAAGTTTTTTTAATCGCTGGAAACAAGGGCAGGCTATTGTCAACGCTAGAGTCATCGACGCTCTGGTCATTGTGAAAGAAAACAGCTGCTCTCAGTCTATTTTCAAATTTCTCCCAGTCTTCTAGTAGTTTAACACGATTAACGTCGCGGGGAATTGGGCAAAAAGATGGACCCTTGCTAAGCAATGATTTTTGATCGGCATCTAATTCCTGTGATGAAAGGTTGATAGGATAAAATTGTTCCTGATTAGAGATTGCATTTAAGCGATATTGTCTTAGTGTGTTAAGAAAACGTTCCTTTCTAGCTTTTCTAACCTTCTTGGAGAATCTCCTAGTGGTCTTTCTGGTATGCGTGATGCGTTCCAAAGGCGTTTCTGTGAGCAAAGGAATGACTCTCTTGATCTTGTTTCTATGTCTGATGTTAAGTTCTCTATTAAGTGACGCTATTGTATTCTTTACCTGTTTCCAACATGATGAAGCCATGTGGTCGTCTTGTTCTTCAAAAAGGCGTTTACGCTCTCTTTCA
>OX453278.1:20364497-20403997 GCA_949710005.1 Ricordea florida | reverse complement strand
GGTTTTAGATTACAACCCTATTTTACCTAGCATTGGAAAAATTCTCAATTCTCATAAACATCTTATTTATGATTCTCCTTCCCTTTCTAAAATTTTCCCTCGAGGATCAATTATTCCATCTTACAGAAGATCTAAAAACATAAAGGAAATTCTTGCACGCCCACGTAGAATGGAGGACAATGACTCTGATAAACATGGCTGTTTTAAATGCAAAGGTAAATGCGATCTTTGCCGTAACTTTTTAGTTGAATCTGACCACTTTACTAGCGCTAGTTCTAAAAGATCCTACCAAATTACACAACATCTTCATTGCAAATCCAAAAATGTTATCTATTTGGTCACCTGCACAAAATGTAGTGTGCAATATGTAGGTTCGACTAGCAATGAATTCAAAGTGCGTTTTCGGAATCATAAATCGGCCATGAATACTAATAAGAAAACTTGTGAAGTTGCGACACACTTCAACAAAACTCTTCATGTTCTCTGTGACTTCAATTTTACAATAATTGAACAAATTTCCAACCCAAGAGACAATAACAGCCTTGATGAACGTCTTCTAACAAGAGAAGCTTATTGGAGTGCACAACTTTGCACCCTTCAGCCTTATGGATTGAATAAAAGATCTGAATTCAATTCAAGGAATAGAATAAGATTTAACTAACATCTGTCAACGGTTTTTGTTTCTTTTCTTTTCACAAGTCTTATTACGTAAAGTTTTTATTCTATATATGTTAATCAAGGGCCCAATTAGGGATCACAAATTGTATCACTAATTAGTCCCTATTCATTAGGTTTTTATTAGATGTTAGTTTTTTAAAAAATTTTTATTGTTTGTAATTTTCTTTTTTCTTTCCTTTCTCATATATAAGACACCAATATTGTAAATAATTTTTTTATTCCAAGTATTTGTAATCTTTTTAATCTTACATACTTTACTGAAGAAGCC
The DNA here is from genome assembly GCA_949710005.1 of Ricordea florida. NCBI lineage: Eukaryota > Metazoa > Cnidaria > Anthozoa > Corallimorpharia > Ricordeidae > Ricordea > Ricordea florida. Next base: position 20,403,051 of record OX453278.1, on the reverse strand, counting down.
CGAATGGGCGAAACGTCTACAGTATTAAACCTCATGTGAGAAGTTCGCTGTTCCTCTTTCATTCCTACTAAATCCACCGAGTGTAAGCGTCGCGTATCCTTTGGGATCCTTCTCACTAGCGTCATCGTTGGCAAACCTTCTTTTCTACACAACTATATATATATATATATATATATATATATATATATATATATATATATATATATATATATATATATATATATATATATATATTTAGCAATTATTCCACGAAATCGAGTCGTATTTGAGCTAATAGCCAACGAGGCGCGTTGCGCCGAGTTGGCTATAGCTCATATACGACGAGATTGAGTGGAATAATTGTTTTATTATATCTCCAGACCCTCGCTTATGAGACACTTGATTTAGTTTGTACGACAAGAATTGACTTTGTTATTGTTTTTTGAACAGAACCATGTTGTTGTCGAGCCGACATATTGTAGAGCCGATGTGTTAAAAAGTTTCAAACACGAGTCTGGCTCGTTTTTAAACATGTCTTTAATGTACTTGTCAATTTTTGTTTCGAGTCAGCAAATTAGTTTGAGAATTTTAAAGTAGAAAAAGTAGGCAGAAATAAAATAAAAACTCAGTTTACGGGCTTCCCAGATCTTTCAAAATGGCTGCTGTTTGTAAGAGTTTCACCGTTCGTTCGTAGTAAACAATTTCGCAATATAATTTTCTCACTTACCGTCGAATAATTTCATTCCATATTTCTTTGCTTCGGTAGTATTTTTTTGGTGTATGATTTTTAAGCAAGACTTGAATTTCTCCCTGTCTAATTCAAGAAATCATCCCTCCATGATGGCCGTTTTCCGTGCCAATGGTATATGAGCTGATGTACTATGAGTAGGGAACCAATCAGAGCGCGCGTTTGCTCATATACAAGGGTTGCAGATATAATATATATATATATATATATATAGTTGTTGCGGGAGAAAAAACACACAAACAAACTACAGGTTTATTCCTACAAGCCTGTTTCGTGGTTGCCCACTCATCAGGGAATATCCCCTGATGAGTGGGCAACCACGAAACAGGCTTGTAGGGATAAACCTGTAGTTTGTTTGTGTGTTTTTTTCTCCCGCAACAACTACTTCGCTCTACGTTCACGTATTCAGCACTGTTTTACGATTAATCAACTTTTACACTTTATATATATATAACCCACCGATTAACTTTCGTGCCATCTTATTGGCTATTTTGGGTCACGTGGTGTCAAATAGCTGGACGGGTATCAGGCGATATACCCCGGCCGCGTGGATATTTGCCCTGCAATTTTTCAGTCGCAAGAAAACACAACAAAGTCAGTCTCTTTCAAGGTTTTTTTTACAACAAACTCGTATTTATAATCCAGTGACATCGTAATTTTTTAAAAAGTAGATAGTCGCAATTGTAGCTCCGGATAAACAGAAAATCAACAAAATAAGCTGCTGGTGTTTTTTGCATGGAGGTGAGCAAAAGTTACGAACCCTTGGGCAATCAAATTCTTGAAAATCTCCCCACTGAAATGTGCAAAAAGGCTGGTTTTGCACAAGGTACACTTCGCCTTGTATTTAAAGCTACCGGTTGAGAAACGTTTCCAAGCCAAAAACGATAAACTACGCTAACGATAAATCGCTCCAGTGGTACAGTACACGACTAACTGTAGAACAACTATTCGAGTCATCCGATACTATCGCTCGATTTATAGCTCCAAAGAATTCGGTTCAGTCATTTCAACCTGTTCTTGCAACTGGAACTAAAGTTCACCTACTCTTGTTTTTCTTCGATCTCCTCGGCGCCCGCCATTTAACAATAAAGCCAAGTTTGCGAACAATTCCTTCAACTACACCATATTTTCCAAATTCCCTGTTTCATGGGTGTAATTTCTTTCGCAGTGTTAGCGGTATGGTTGGATTTTCTGTTCTAATCCATTGGAAATGTTTTGCTTTGACTTGTTTTCGAAAAAAACAGTTGGTAAAATAAACCAAAAGTGCCGTGTTTTCCAGATTTTCATGTAAGGGGCGTTGCGAGAGTATGTTTGACATGACAGCTTGTCAAGCTCTGGTCCAATCACAGTTTATATAAAACAATTTTAACCAATCAATGTAGATGCAGTGTTTGCATCAGTCGCCTGAATCCCCAGTCAGACGACTTGTTTTTCGTTTTCTTCAACACGTACAAAGTAGAAATTAATTCACGATCGCGGAGGGTTATAAAATAAATAAACCCCTTCCTGGCTTACTGGTATATGGGAGGATAATGCCCTTGGCTGAGAGATTGTCCTCAAAATTTCACATATGCCCTCGAAGCTTCGCTTCTCGGCCAACTGTTCATTTTTCGGACAATCTCTCAGCCGCGGGCATTATCCTCCGATATACCAGCCGCCGGAAGGGGTTTATTTACTAAATATTTATATATAACAAAGGCAGTACATTCTCCTCAGTTATTTTAAGACCTTGAGTGTTGGTCCGGCCGTGGTTTGAACTCACGACCTCCCGCCCGGCAGGCAGGCGCTCTACCAACTGAGCTAACCCCCATGCGTAGTATTATGCTCCATAATGATAAATCTAAGATTATTTTTGAACATTTCAGGTAAGTGTCCTTATGATTGTCCACAACTGAATTTGTTTATTAAGTCTAATCTAACAACTAAAATTTTTACTGTGATTATTCATGGTATGATAATACGTGTGAATTTGGAATATAGATAATGACTGCAGAAAACTTCGCTATATGTAATAGGTAACATAATCTTTAAGCCACGCAGGAGCTTTTAGAGCGTGCGCAGGTCGCAGACTAGCAACCTCGTTCCCAGGGTCCTCTCTCTACCTCGAGAAAGTACCCTGGTTGCGGCTGGTCACGTGTCTATGCATTCCAACCAAAGCCGCACAGAGGGTGGGTCCTCAACTTAATTTTGTCAACAAGTTTCTTGGAGGTGAAAGTTGTGCTGCCTTACAGACGTTATCTTAAAAATTAAGCAAGTTATTTGTCAGAGATTCTGCCTGACCGGTGCTTCGTTTCTATCTGAACTTCTATAAATATGAGATGTTGATTGAGAGGAACGTTTGCTTATTTTTTCACTACTTTTTAAATTAACCGTCAACAGCCTGCTTCGGATTATTTTCATCAGTTTTTCACAGAACTAGAATTAATAACCGTCGGCAAATTTTCGATGGGTTGCATTCAATTTAATGAGAAGCTAGTCTCTCGACCGAATATTGGACTTACTGCTAGGCAGCTTTGAAACGAAAGCCGTTGGATTTTGCAAACGCGCGGCCGATGTCGTTGTTGTCACTGCAAGAGGATCGAATGACCAACTTTCGATTGGATGAACTCTATCAAATTCAGTTCGTCTCTTGGCCAAACACTGGACGTATCAAACTCTAAACGAATGCTTTAATGCCGCCGTTGTGATTTTGCCGATCGAAAAATATAAGCTTTAAAAGCTTAAGCTTTAGCTAAATCAAGCCATAATATTCAGCGCGCAGATGTTGTTGATGTCAAGTTCTTCGTAAAATGTTTTCGCCGCAAGAGAATGGAATGACCGTCAAACTTTCGATGAGAGAAATTCAATCAAAATCAAAACTACCTTTGTAGGCGAACATAGGACGTATGTAACTCTAACGGATCGAGTAAATACCTTCGTTATGATTTCGCCGAATGAAAGAAATTAAATTCACCGCGCGGTCCACTTTTTGTGGTCGTCGTCATTTCCAAGTTATTTGCCAGATTTTTTCACTGCCACAAATTCTAAAGACCGTTCAACTATCGACGGCGAAAATTCAGCTAAATGCAGAGCTAACCTTTTAGCCGAACAATGAACCTGTCAATGAATTTGTCAATGCCTTCGCTGTGATTTTTGCCGATCTACAACAGGAAGGCTGCAAATTCCACTCCCTAATGAGCTCAGTAAGCAAGTTCAGCGCTGAGACAAACTTTAACTTTCCAGCCCCTCCCTTCCATCATATCTCTGGAATCTGCAAAAATCTAGCAGTAACGTGACCAGCCGCAACCAGGGTACTTTCTCGAGGTAGAGAGAGGACCCTGGGAACGAGGTTGGCAGACTAGCTGTCGCGCTGTCGGCACTCTCCGTGCGAACAGGTTGTTCCGATTCTGGTGAGGGACTCTCCTGAAGCTCTCCTTCCGTGTCCGTTCTCGGCTTCTTCTTAGCTTCCACATCAGTAGTATTCGTGTCTCTTTGCTCAGGTTCAACGAATTTCTTCATGTGGCCTACATTTCTCATCTTAATCTTACCATCGTCATCGTTGTTAACGCCAAACAATAGCCTCTTGTACCTATACAAATCATTTGGACCTGAAAATGTGGTGATATCGCGTGATTCTGGATGTAATTTAATCTGGATCTAGTAAACGTCTCGATGTCAATTTCGCTGATGATAAAAGCCGCATCAACAAGAAATTCTATGGGTTTGAAATGTTAAAATGTTAATGGTAAAATGCTCAAAAAAAAAAAAAAAGAAAGAAAAAGAACTGGTCATGATGACTTCATCATCGTCGTGTTGAACAATTTTGAAGGAGTGCACAAGGCACTTCAAGAAATCAATCGTAAACTATAAAAGCTTGATAGCATCCAGGAAACTGTAAATGATGTTCGAGCATCACTTTCGAAGCTGCAGGCAAGAATACAATACCTTGTGACATCGCAGGCGACCGCCAGTAATGATAATTAAACTGGCTTCAAAAAAGGTTTAACTGACACTGTTAAGAAACGTGAGAAAACTGCTGTGCGCCTTCAAAAACACCAGATCGAAACTAAAAAGTTTTGACAAACCTGGAGAAAAAAATGAAGCCTTACAGACCAAACTTAGAGATTTTGAAGACAAGAACTTATATTGGGAAGCGTATTCAGAATAAGTCGGAAGTAAAGGGACAAAGAGAATATTGAAAAAATTCATCGGGATTTCTTATAAAAGGAGCTGGGATACAGTCATACAGGGACGGCAGCACCGTAGAAATTCAGAGTCCATGGCTTGGGGAAAAAAAAAGAAAGACAGTTCCAGACCTATCATCGCGCGTTTTCTGCGTATGTTACTGAAGGACTGTGAGGAGATACTCTCGCCTGGCTCTCGACTGCGTGGCAGCAATTCCAGAATGAACCAAGATCTGTTTCATGAAATTGTTGCAAGAAAGAACACGAAGAAACAAATGGAGACTTATAAAAAGGCACATCAGAATAACATTGATTCCCCGCTTCCTTAAGTAAACCCCAACCGAATAAACGTTTCATCCATGGTAAACTTTGGCCAGCGCGTAAGGTTATCGAGCTATAGAATTTAACTGCGATTGCCGCGATTGCATACGAACAATCTTTGCTTGTTATCTGTACTGTTCAACCAGATTTCTCTCCTTATATTATCACTAAAAACCGCGGATTAAGAGTAATTATCAGTTTTTTTATCTTTATTACTTTATAATGGGAGGCCGGGAGAAGGATCGCTACTTTTCAAGATAACTTATAAAATCCGCCCGCTTTTTAAGTGCGTTTGCTTAAACCGTTACGCAACCGTCGAAGTCAAGAAAGGATATAACTCCACGGCCCTTTTCTCAGTGGAACAAACGCAATGCCATTAATTGTTGTAGCAGATATCTCATGCATCGTTATATTCCTCCTTTTTAATGGACACATCAGCAGGCTGGTGGAGACGTACTGTCAGAAGTTTGGCTGTAGAAGACTCAAAATCATAATCGAGCACTAGGTGTGTTCTTTGGGGTCCAGAAGTGATTGCTATCGGTCGAGGCCAAACAACGGTTTGGTAATCTTTCAGAATCTTTACTTTTCTGGCATTATTGTATGAGCGACAAATGTTACTCCCTTTAACACTTCTAGTACTTCAGGTCGTGTGAGACGAACTACGGGTTCCACAGCCATCCTGGTCTTCATTGCGTACACATTCAAAAAAGAGTAACCTTCGAAGCTTTTTTCTGATTTTAATATATGAGCATTGTCCCGTAATGTACGCAATAACACCAAATTGATTGATTCACCTTTCAAATCAAGAAACCAGTTAAACCAACTGCACTTTAAACTTTTTGCCTACATGAACAGCATCTGGAAGAGGCACTACGAGTGGAAGTTCAGGTGGCAAAGAAGACAAAAGTCATACGCTCTAAGAGATGGAACGTGTGACACTTGACCTTTAGCTTTGCAGTTATCACACACCATCTTATGAGTAAAGCACTTTTCACAAAAGCTGTTACATTTTGAAAATTCGCTAGTTACAATACTGTTTACGCACATCTCACAACTCTGTACAGTTTTCACAACATTTTCGACACTCGATAGAACGTCCTCCCCTTTCACAGATTTACGGAAGTAATGAACAGGAACGGGCATTGTTGCACCATTATTAAGTGATGTTATGTAAGTCACATCTGCACTTGTTATCAGCTTGTTCTTTATCTCCTCAGGTTCAGGAAACGGATGTTCCTTTTCTTACTGAGAATCTTCCTTTTGAACGAGACCAATAATAAGTTTCTGTCGCTCATCGAGCTCAAGACCCGGTTTAAGTGCAGTTCCGTCACTGGCTTGAGCAACAGGAATAACTTGCAGCTTTTCTGTTTCAATTATCTTTGCCAATTCTGCGTTTGGTTGTTGAGTAAAGGAATGAAGTGATGCTAAATGTGGTTTTATAACTCCACTATATGGATTACCTTCATTCAAGAGGACCAAGACATCTATTTGTCTGTCATTTCTGATTGCTGTTCCTTCAGTGACCAGCTTTTTTATCATTTCACGATCTTCTTTAGCTTCCTTTCTCCTCTTTCTCTTTTTTTCCACGAGGGGCTCCAACAGAAGTTTCATATGAAGAAGTGGTCTTTCTTGACTTTCCTGGTTTTTGTGCAATATTAATAGGTTGTTTATTGGTCCAATTAACCTTTTTCTGAATGACATGTACTTCAGTGAGACATGAAAAGAAAAACGTAAAATCACGACTTAGACGACTAAGGGGGCACATAAGTCATTTTTATCTATCACTGAAATGACAGAACTTGTTTGGTAAACCCACTTGCTGAAGAAAATTCGATATAAACAGGCATAGGAAACAAAAACCAACCATTTAGCTCGCTTGCGAGCTTCCCATAAGAAAGGGTAGTTCCATTTCTAGCTGAGCCTTTGTGACAATGGCATAATTTTCAGCTTTTCCGTCGGTCTTCTCCAGTCCAAACAACTTGGAATGACTTCAAATGCTCCCAGCCCAAACTTTTCGCTTGTTTTTTAATACCCATAAAATCAATTACATGTTTACACGCTACTGCCATAGAATTGTCCTTTGCCATGTCAAAGGGTTTGCGACCTCTGTGTCGTTCAAATGTCGATCCCTTGTCATCATCTCGATAAAAACTCAGAATAACTTTGATCACGCCACTCGACGCCATCACGGACTTCACTGAGAGAGGTCAACTCGTTTGGTCAACGTGCGCTTTACGTACCTGGTACGAGAGGAGAGTATTGCACGACCATTTGCAGTTGTCGCGGGTTTTGAGGCAAGACTCTAGCAGGAGGCCCGCGGGAGGCCCGCAGGAGGCCCGCAGGAGGGCAGTATCGATGAATGACATGAATGTCACGAAATTCACGAAATAGCTTCGCTGTCAGGAAAAACTTTGTTATTTTTGTTAACATCTACGATCGTATTCAGTATGATTTAATAGAATGTCAATTAACTGTTAACTTTTAATTTATCAGTTAACTACTATTTTTTGGGCCGAATATCAGTAAACTACTATTTTCTTGACCAATTATCAGTTAACTGATAACCCCATTCGCACCCTCTTAAAATGATAGACATTGACTCTCGTCAGCAAATCTCCGAAAGCTACTTGGATTGAAAAAGATCTGACTTGGATGATGAAAACCAGAGTAAATGGAAACTCTTTTTTTCATCTCGAAATGGAACCTTTTGGAGGAAAAGTTATCTTATCAGGTAAACTTCCAAAAGATAAGTTCATCAGCGAAGTTGTGACAGTTTGGGCAGAAGCTAGTTTCGAGGATAGAATCATATCGGAGAATCACTTAATTAATTAAAGCCTATATCACAACTGATTCCCTGATCAGAATCGACAACAGTCCCGTATTTTTTGCTTAATGGCATCGCAACGGTATTTCGAAGCCGAAACAATTTTTGATTCTTCTTAAGCTACAGACTAGGAATAGACTTAAAATTTGCCCTCTCTACGTCGACGTCATTGCGGGCCGCTGTCTGCTCTTAAACTCCTCTGGAACAAACACAAAGATAACTTCGCTATGAATGATCCCAAATACGAAACTTTTTCGGCAAGACTGTTGAAAGCCCCAAAGGCAAGCTCAATATCATATCACGGTAAGCTCATATCAAGAATCAAAGTAGGACTATGGTGAACTCGTGGATATGTTTACAAAACAGAGAAAAAAGAAATAATTTAAAAATTAACGAGGTGTTTTTTCAGAGTTGTGATTGAATGAACTTGAAGATAATTTTAATAATCTATAATCACAACATAAAAGTGACCAGGGAGCTGAGTAGCTTTTTGAAATAAACATACAGTGAGTACATGACGCCAATCATTTGACTACACTAGGCATCAGTTATAAGGCAGGTGGCAAGCATACAGTTGTTAAAAAATTTGATAACTTAACATAAGGGTACAGGATTAAATGGCACCGAAACCAAATGTAGTTCTGGTATCCTGCTGTTCACTGTCTGTGAGTTCGAAGTTTCTAACACATGTTGTTAGAGTAAAAAATAATCGCAAAAGAAAACTTCCAGACCTTTTCCCTGGTAAACCGTACCGTTTAATAGTGATCCAAAACACGAACTAAATTCCGAGAGAGAGAGTCCAAAAATATAAAGGTGAAACTTAATCCTAAAAGAGGGCATTTCCTTTAAATGTCAATCAAAATTCCGATAACGAGACAGTTCACGTGGAAATGCAATCCTAATCTAACACACTCCCCCCTTTGATTGACCTGGTCAATCAAAGAGACTGTCACTGTTTACGAATTTCTAATCTGTTGAACTTCTTCATCTGGAACAAATTGGACTGCAAATTCTTGGGCATTTGGGGTACTCCCTCCACTGCTGTGTACAACGTCTCGAGAAGTGTCGTTCGGGACTTCGACTGGATAAAGACGCTGGACAGGCCTTATGAGCCGCATTTCTCCTCCGCGTGAGGCCATCCGAACCACTGCGGCACGGACATTCTGATCTCGACCGTAAATTAGGTCTTCAACAACTCCAATTTTCCACCTTTGACGGGGAGTAGAATCCTCGAATACACCACGACATCTCCCTGCTTTATTATTTGTGCTTGAGGAGACGTTTTACAGCGATGGTGTTCCCGCAGCTCCGTGAAGTATTCCTTTCTCCAACGGTCCCAAAAGTGCTGTAGAACCGTAGACAGATACTTCTGTCGCCTTGAGAGTTCTGCGGCAGGATTATTGCAGTCTTCTGTGATGGAGCCTTGGGTGTTTGGCGGGTGACTAAGAAGTCTTCGTCCGAGGCACAGAGAAGAGGGCGTGAGCGGCTCCTCGACGCTTTCGGTGAGGTACGTCAATGGACGAGAATTGAGCACGGCTTCGACTTCTATCAGCGTGGTTCCAAATTCTTCATAAGTAACTCGCGCATTTCCCAGTGTCTTCTTTAAGCAATCAGTTCAGTTCAGTTTCAGTTTATTATTATTATTGTTTTTATATTTACAATTTATCCTCTACTACTCGCAGATAGCAACAGCTAGTCGAGGCGAGCAGTAGTCACACGCAGAATTACTTAAATACTTACAAAGAACAAGTTACAATAAAAGAAGGGAATATACACTAATTACAATGATAAGTTCTAATATTTCTAAGTTAAATAATTATAATAAGTTAAATTGCTCTAACACTATAATAAATAAAGAGAAGGAGAAAAAAAATATATGCAAATATAATCGAGCCGAGCTGATTCTATGAAATTTTCATTTTCATTATCAGATCAGTTAACTCGATGTAATCGTCTGTTTCGGTGAAGATTTGAAGTAGCACGTTATGAAGTTTAACTTTGAATTTATGTTTCGATAAATTATGCATTTCACTTCTTAAACTGTTCCATATTCGCACACCATATCTAGAGAAAGATTTACTTTGCAAATTCAATCTTGAGTAATTAACGAAGAAATTGCCTTTTGATGACGATCGTGTATTATGAGAATGGATATTAGCTTGATAAGTAAATATATTGGATATGTGAGATGGCGTTAGATTATTGAATACATCATGCATTAACACGGCTGTTGATTTGAAGTAGAGAAAATCCAAGGGAAGTAGGTTAGAAGAAACAAAGAAAGGCACAGCATGAGCATTAAATTCACCAAAGAACATAAGTCGCAGGGCACGTTTTTGTAGAAGCAAAATTCTGTTTCTATGGGTCTTGTCAGCTTGACCCCATGCAACTATACCATATAACAAGTAAGGCTGTATAAGTGATTTGTATATATGACATAAGGTATTTAAGGGGACGAAGTGTCTTAACCTAGAAATAATACCGATTGAGATACTTATTTTGGAGGCAATATGAGAAATATGTTGTTTCCAGGAAAGATTCTCGTCAATAAGCACGCCCAGATATTTGACATAGTTCTTGCACTCTAGAGGAATAAAAGTACCGGAATGATGGTCAAATACTCTCAAATTGACTTGATATTTCACCGTTTTCTGTCTAGGTCGAAAGATAACATAGTTCGATTTCTTGATGTTTAAAGATAATTTGTTGGCTAACAGCCAGTTGTAAACCCTTGAGAGCTCGTCATTAACTATCAATTCAAGTGTTTTCAAATTTTGATGTGCAAATAAAAGATTAGTATCATCAGCAAATAAATAGAATTGTAATTGGTCACAACTACGTGCGATATCATTTATGTATATAAGGAAAAGCAGGGGACCTAAAACTGAGCCCTGTGGGACTCCAGACAAGACTGTTTCTTTACTGGACGTATTTTTCTGATTAGTTTGAGTTATTTGTTTACGTCCCACTAAATATGAAGCGAACCAATCATTAATGATTCCGCGTATTCCGTAGTGATTCAATTTCTCCAATAATATTGTATGATCTACTGTATCAAAAGCCTTTTGTAAGTCGATAAATATACCACACATATGTAATTTATTGTCCATGTTGGATTCAATCTGGTGAGTTATATCTAAGATGGCATGTTCAGTCGATCTTTTTTCACGAAAGCCATATTGTGAATCATGAAGGATATCATTTTTCTCAAGAAATGATTTTAGACGACGATACATTGTTTTTTCAAAAATACGATTAAACACTGACAATAACGATATAGGTCTATAATTAGAAGGGTCAGATTCATCGTCACCCTTATAGACTGGAATTACTTTAGCAAGCTTTAATTTGGAGGGGTATGTACCGTGCTCGATTGATTTATTTATAAGTATAGACAGAGGATGGCTAATTATATGTTTTGCTGATCTCAAAATGCGGGTGGGGAAGGAATATAGTCCGTGTGCTTTATCTAGCTGAATATTCATAATGTCAGTTTCTATTTCAGTGTAAGACACTGGATTAAAAAGGAAGGAATCAGCCATACTTAACTTTGGTAGATACTCATAAAATTGCTTATTAGGATTTGGCATTTTGAATGCTAGATTGTGTCCAATTGAAGGAAAATATTTATTCATGATATCGGGAAATTCAGAAGAGTTAGAAGAAACTTTATTGCTTGTCGGACATTTGAGTGAGGTCATTTCCTTAAGAACCTTACATTTACGACCTAAAAGGCTATTTATGCCATCCCATGTTTTCTTTATGTTAGAAATATTTTCTTCAAAGTATTTGTGATAATACGTCTTTTTACTAATTCTCGTCAGCGTTAAAATTTTGTTACGATAAACTTTGTAAGCAGTGGTGTCCCCAGAGCAGAATAGAGCGTTCTTTATCCTGATTGATCTTCTAATGCCTCTTGTTATCCAAGGTTTTTGAACTCTTTTTAGACTGCGCTTTGAAACTGGTTTTAAAGGTGCGTGCTTATTAAGGAGTTTATTGATCTTATTGTGAAATGCAGAAAATGATTTGTTAACATCCACTTTATTGCAGACAGCAGCGATCAAATCAGTTTGGGACAGCTCGTTTAGAAAGGCAGAGTCTGAATAATTGGAGAAGTCACGAACTAATTGTTTAGGTCTCTGCACATCAAACAGTTTATTAGAAGAGTCAAGAATGCAAAATTGCGAAAAGTGATCACTTAAATCCGAAATAATGTTACCGCTTGTTACAGTACTTTCAAGATTGCTAATGAATATATTATCGATAAGTGAGTAGGAGTTGTTATGTACTCTCGTAGGTTTGTCGATTGTTGGGGTCATAGAAAAGCTTTGTAAAGAAAAAATGAAGTCTTGTGCATACTTACAAGATTGGAAACGAAGGAGATTCAAGTTGAAATCTCCCATTATAAAAATCTGTTTCCTAGTTGCGCTGAGTTTTTCAAGCAATAGATCAAAATATTCCTGAAATTGTTCAGGAGAATTATGCTGTCTGTATACAACTCCGCAGATTATATTTGCATTTTTAGGGAGGTGTAGTTCAACAAAAAGTGCCTGAAAAGCTTCGTTAGAACATTTATCAATGACTGAATATGAGAATGTTTGGTTTATATACATACCAACACCTCCAGCTGAAAGAGGTGTTGGTACATATTCGAAATTATAATTCGGTATTGACGGGTTGAAATCCAAATTTTTATGCGCTTTAGTTATTCTAGTTTCCGTAATACCTATAACGTCGAATTGAAAATCTAATTCGTCCAGTAGATGTGTTTGAAAGTTTTCTATGTTACGTCTGAGACTGCGGATATTTGTGTGAAATAAAGAAAATCCTCTATTTGAAGATACGTTTTGAAGCTGATTTTTTTTTAGCTCAGAAAAGCCATATGGAGAATAATATTTACATCTCACATTTGGAGTGTGATCGTAGAAGTTGGATTTCTTATCAACAAAAGTATTCAAGCTAAAGATATCTAAGTCATAGTAACTAGGTAAACGATCGAGGTATTTCTTAGTTGGAAGGGTAGTATTTAAAATATTATTAAATCGGCCATGAGATAAAACTAAATCACAAGAATAGTAAGGAAGCTCGCATAGAAGGGTGTTGTTTACTTTAATTTGCGCGTTGTTTCTTAGCTAGTACGTTCTTCACCTGTTGATTCGTAGCGAGCCTCCAGATTGTCTAAATCACTGGCACATTTAACTGCGATTGGTCGAAACTGCTGAGTTTCCCTCAACCATACGGCCGAGTTTTTGGCCCAACAGAATATAAAATGATACCTTTCCTTGAATCTTTTGGCGCGTGAGAGCAGGTCCTGAAGACGTGGACTAAGATGATCATAAATTGCTGCACGTTCCATGTTTCCTAGATGTTCGGGTCTAGTAGGACTGATTTTATTCACCTCCTTTCTTAATGCCATTACGTGCTCCCGAGCAAGGCGTCTCGTAAACTTGCAAATAATAGGCTTTGGTTGTCCGCCAGAAGCGTTGCGAGGCTTGACTCGATGTGCAATGTCAATGTCATGCGGTTGAACATCAGCTCCAATAGCACTGAAAATCTTGAGACAAAGCTCTGAGGATTCTGCGGCACTTTCATTCGGTTTAATTTCAGGGATACCAACAAGCTTGACATTATAAGAATAGCTGTATTCCAAAACTTGCTCGATCGAGGAAGACAAGTTGTCGACACTAGTAAATAAACTTTTAAGCTTATCCTCGATGGCAGAAATCTTAATTTCAATATGCTGTTTAAATTCGTTATGTTGGTCTCTTCGTGCAGTTTGCGGATTGGCATCATCAGCACTTTCAATATGGCGGCTATCACGTTGTTCCATCATCTCCTCTTGCACCTTTTTTAACTCGTTTGAGATCTCTTGAAGCTTCTCTTTCAACTTATCATTTTCAGCTTTCAATGTTTGAACAGTTGCCTTTGACATTGCGACTTTTTTTACTCAAAATTAATAAATTTTTGTGTTGAATTGAAGAGCTTTCGAAGTTGCGTCCGATCCATACGCACACATGCGCACAGCATGTGTGCGTATGGATCGGATACAGCATGCGTACATGCATACAGCACAGCATGTGTGCGTATGGATAAGCAACGCTTAACTGATCGTACCATCCGCTCAAAAAATCCACCCCACCAAGGGGCTCGAGGTATGTTGAACCTCCAATTTGTCCCATGCTGAATGAGGAAGGATTTCAGGACTTTACTCTTGAAAGTTTTTCCGTTATCTGAAATAACAAGGTGTGGCACTCCTCGTCTAGCGATGAGCCGCTTAAAGCTCTTTAGGAAGGAAGGGGTTGAGAGATCCGGCACGAGCTCGAGGTGAAATGCACGTGAGGAGGCACATGTGAAGATCGCGATGTACGCCTTGTTACATCTTTTGCTCCTTGAGTATACGTCTTTTACGAATACTGGTCCGGCGAAATCGACTCCTACACGAGAAAAAGCGAAGTCGTCTGAGACTCTGAAGTCTGGCAGGGGCGGCTGAGGCGGAGCACTGTATGTCATGAAAGTTAACAGTAGGTTATCTATAATTAGATTCATCACGCAACTTGTCGAAACCAACGGACTCGGTGTTGATTACACTGTGAGACAGATTGCGAAACCATAACAAGTCTGATTTAGCACGTTAAAGAACCGTAGTAGTTAAACACGTTTAGATCACTAAATAAGGTCAAGGAACATGCAAAATTGAGAAATATGCTTATCAAATTTAGTTACATTACAACATAGGACATTGCTCAATGTGTAATACGAGCGAAATACCGTTGCGTAAGGATACATATAAATACAGGTTCAGAATATTGTAATCCAGAGTTTTCAGAGAGTTTCTGTAGAGTCTTAGAGTCTAAGAATTGTGAGTATAATTGAATGTAAGTCCTGAGGTACGTGGCAGGACCACGGAATAAATCACAAGTTAACGGATATACAGTCCAAGTGTTTGTTAGACCAGCAAAGCGGAAGACCGGCAGCGAGGTTTAAATGTAGTTACATTACAGAGGTACGTACATGACTGGACCATGGAATAAATCGCAAGTTAACGGATATACAGTCCAAGTGTTTGTTAGACCAGCGAAGCGGAAGACCGGCAGCGAGGTTTAAATGTAGTTACATTACAGAGGTACGTACATGACTGGACCATGGAATAAATCGCAAGTTAACGGATATACAGTCCAAGTGTTTGTTAGACCAGCGAAGCGGAAGACCGGCAGCGAGGTTTAAATGTAGTTACATTACAGAGGTACGTACATGACTGGACCATGGAATAAATCGCAAGTTAACGGATATACAGTCCAAGTGTTTGTTAGACCAGCGAAGCGGAAGACCGGCAGCGAGGTTTAAATGTAGTTACATTACAGAGGTACGTACATGACTAGACCATGGAATAAATCGCAAGTTAACGGATATACAGTCCAAGTGTTTGTTAGACCAGCGAAGCGGAAGACCGGCAGCGAGGTTTCCGCGACACTGTATGCCAGACCTTCAAGCTTCTTGCATGTGACGCAACGGGAGATGACGTCACGAACAGCGCGACGTCCCTTTACAATCCAAAATCTTGACCTGACGTCGGTTAGGGTGTTCTTTAGTCCATTATGCATTACGCGGTTATGATACCTTCTGATGACTAATTCGGTGATGGGATGCTTCTGAGGTAGAATAATAGGGAAACGTGCATCGTATGACAGCGGGGCGTTGTGAAGTCTTCCTCCACATCTCAAGATTCCTTTTTTGTCTTCGAAAAGACCCATTGAAACTCGCATTTGGTCATATTTTCCCTCTGTCCTGACGAACTTCTGAACGTGCTTGATCCACATTTCTTCTGCTTCTTTTATCTCTTCTAATCCAACTTCCGAAACGCTCTCTCGAGGTTGAACTTCTTTCTTTTGTGTTCGTCTGATGAATCGCAAGATGTGGGATGTTACTAGGAGGAGTTTTAAGAGATCACTGTGAACTTCGGGTCGTATTACATTTCCTAGTCCTTCTGCTGAGTCTTCCACCAGGTAAGTTGTTACCTTCTTTATTTTCTTGATTTCAGCAATGTCGCTGAATTCGAAGTTTAAGAGACCGAAGTTCTTCTGTTCTGGCCAAAATTCTTCTTCCTTCTTCAAGAACGCTGGACCTTCCCACCAATTTTGTTCCGCTTTAAGCTGGGAGGCCTTACAACCACGCGAGGCAACATCTGCAGGATTTTGTCCCGAGGGAACATGTCTCCATGCTTCTAGAGGTACTAACTCTCGAATTTGCAAAACTCGGTTTTGGATAAAAGGCTTGAATTCCTTTCCGATTCCATAAATCCACCACAGTGCTATCTCAGAGTCCAGCCAACAAACCGTCTTGTTTATCTTGAGTGTGGGCTCAAATGCCTTGCGAACACTCGCTATCAACTTCGCCAGCACCAGAGCAGACAATAGTTCCGTTCTTGGAGTGGTGGATCCAGTGATTGGGGTTACTCGTGTCTTAGAGGCGACGATACTGCACCAGACAGAACCTCCTGAAAGGATTCTCAAATATACAACCGCGCCGTACGCCTTGTCAGATGCATCGCCAAAGCCATGAATATCAATGGTATTTTTCTGACTTCTGGGCAGCGGAGTTAGGTAACAACGATTAATCGATATCCTTGACGTTTCGCGCATGTCTTTCAGGAGTGATTTCCAGCGAGTAGAGACTTCATCCCCCAGGGGAGAATCCCAATCGACCGTCTGCTTGCAAATTTCCTGAAAGAGTATCTTGAGAGCAGTGAAGACTGGCGAAAGAATTCCAAGAGGATCAAATATCTTTGCAATTGAGCTCAATATGACTCTCTTTGTGATGACCTCTTCCTCAAGATAACTGGTGAGGCTTTCGAAAGTAAATACGAGCTGATCTGTTGTTGTGTTCCACGCTGTTCCGAGGACCCTGGGCAGATCTTCAGTGCACTGACTGTGAAATTGTGATTTGGTGAAGGTTTGGTCTTCCTGTTGCAATTCAGCAAGGGGTTGCCCCTTCACGTGATCTTCTTGGCTGATTATAGTCGCTGACAGAATTGGATCGTTGGTCAGCCATTTACGCATATTGAATCCTCCTTCCTTGAATCTGGACTTGAGCTTTGTGTAGAATTCGTACGCGGAGGCTTGATCTGGCTTCGAATTTGCCAAGTCATCCACGTACAGAGAGCGCAGGACATCGTCAACGAAATCTGGGTCCTCAGATCTGTAGGTGTCCAGATGGAAGCGGATAGTTGCATTCAGAAGAAAAGGACTTGAACTAACTCCAAAGACTACTCTTGCAAAACGCATCACAAGTAATTGAGGGTCGTCCTTGAGAATATCATCAATCCACAGGAACCGAAGATAGTCACGGTGTTCTGGTGCAATCGCAACGTTCAAGAAAGCCTTCTCTATGTCAGCGGCGAGTGCAACGGCATGAGCTCGGAACCTGATTAAGACTTCAAAAATTAGAGGGGTGAGAGGTGGTCCCGCATACAGGCAGTCGTTGAGGCTGGGTCCATTTCGCTTCGCAGAGGCGTCATAAACAACGCGGATCTTAGTAGTTTGTTTGTCCATCCTAATGACTTCTCTATGCGGGAGATAATGTACCTTGCCCGCACCCATTTCCTTTCCTTGAGTGACAATTTCCACGATTCCATTTCGTAGTTGATCCTTGATTACTTCATCATAGTGTTTGAGGATTTGAGGCTCAGAAGAGAGTCTTCTTAAGAGTGTTTCCATCCTTCTCTTGCTTAGTTGATAGTTGTCTGGTAGAATTGGGTGGAATTCCTTGAAGGGCAACTTGACCTCGTACCTATCCCCATTATGCTTAATATTTGCGATGAACTTCTCATAGACAGTTGGTTCTTCTTGTTTGATCCCTAAAGTCTCTAAATCCCAAAACCGTCTCACCTGCTGATCAAGGGCTATCTTCTCATCATATACAGAGGTGCCAATCTCAAGGACATGGGTCTCCGTGAAGTTGACTATAGAATTTTCAGGACTCGAAGGCGAAATTCCAACTGGACCAGATAAGACATAGCCGAGTCTGGTAGATAACGCCACGGGGCCTGGTTCTTGACCACGAACAGTGATTCCGGTGACGAACTGCCAATAGAAATCGGCTCCGATTAAGAGGTCGATGCTTAGCTCGTCAGTACCTTGCGTGCTATCTGCCAATTCTAAACTCTGTAGATGCTGGTAGTGCGTCTGCGTGAATTCCACCATCTGATTGCTCACTGGCGTACAAATTAAGGGTACTACATACGCGGAGACGTAAATCTTCATTCCGTCTTTTGACTCTACTGCCAACTGCACAATATCGCACTCTCTTAGCTTTGCTATTGGCTCTCCAAACGTCTTAATGAGTAGCGTATCCCGTCCCAAAACTGGCAAATTGAGAAATCTCTGTAGGCTCTCTGTGACGTAACTTCTTTGACTACAGCTGTCAAAGATTAGCCTTGCGTTGACAGGAGTCTCATTATCATCTGGTTTGTAGATGTTTGCTCTGTTCGCTGTTTTTTGCACCGATGAACATATTTGTAGTTGAAGTATGAGCTGGTAGATTCGGAGTTTCTCGACTTTCCTCGCCACTGGCCTTCCATTGTTGAACGCTACGGTTTGATATCCCCAGTGACTCGCATAGGGAAGAATGATGACCCTTCTGACCGCAGAGATGACAACTTTTTCCATTAACACATCGACGCGCCACGTGACCGGAGCGTAAACATATAAAACACTTGCCTTTCTGTCGAATAAACTGCTTCCGGGCTGCAACATTGGTCATCACAGTACAATTCGAAGAGGGATGTGGGCCTTTACAATACGTACACCAAGAACTCCATTGTGCCTGAGGGATTCCGTCTGTGAAGAGGGCAGATGTCGTCGATGATGGCTCAAAGGTTGCGTGTCGCTTGGGCAGATAATTAGTTCGGGGCTCTCGGGTGCTGACATGTCCCGGAATAAATTGACACTTCTCGCGTATTTGTAATTCCTTTCGAAAAATCTCTAACATAGGCTCCAAATCCCATTCCTCTGTTGAAAGATCTCTGGTGATCGCGATTCTCAACTCTTCTGGAATCTTCGACATGATCACAGGAGAAAGAAAGCTTCCGTACTTCTCTGAGTTAATACCAATATTCTGGAGACTTCGTACGTGAGATTCAAGTTTGTCGTAAATGTCTCTCAATTTCTTGGTTTCATTAATTGACGTGGCCGCTGGCAGTTTCAATAAGCCTTCCATGTGTGCAGATATCAAGACTTGCTTATTTTCATACCGATCTGTCAACAGGCGGATCGCCTCCTTGTAGTTTTCCCCTGTCAAGGAAAAACCGCTTATGGAGTTTGCCGGCTGACCTTGGAGTAGAGACTTTAAATAGTTGAATTTTTCTACTTCGCTCAACCTAGGGTTCTGATGCACAGCTGAGTTAAACGAGTCCCAAAACGGCGACCATTCCACTGGATTGCCATAGAACTTTTTCAACTCCAGTTTGGGGAGCTTGACCTGCCCTTGCGTTACCTGTTGATTTATTGAGGATCCATGAGCAGAAAATTGGGGTGTTGCCGCCGGACGTTCCTTTCCCACACACTCGTTTTCACGAAAGACGACCTCAATATCCTCAATGCAATCGTAAATACAAGTCGCGAATTCGCAGCTGTCTGCCACCTCTTTATCAATGTTTTCCTCTCCCGATTCTTCGACGATCTCACGATCCAGAGCTTTGATTTCATTGAGCTTGTCCCGCAGAATTGACTGTAGAGACCTTAACTTTCTCAAATCAACTTCACCGCCACAACCGATAACTTTCCCTACCTCTGATATAGTTTTGGTCACATAGGCTTTA
The DNA here is from genome assembly GCA_949710005.1 of Ricordea florida. Lineage (NCBI taxonomy): Eukaryota > Metazoa > Cnidaria > Anthozoa > Corallimorpharia > Ricordeidae > Ricordea > Ricordea florida. The sequence goes on along the minus strand of OX453278.1, from coordinate 20,383,201 downwards.
TGACCGGCCCTCACCCTTATTTTCTTCTTTAAATCCGACATTCCTCTCAAGTTGTGAACCTCGTATCACTCCATTTCTTCTGATGTTCCCGGGTCTCGGCACCAAAATGTTAGAGTGAAAAATAACCGCAAAAGAAAACTTCCAGACCTTTTCCCTGGTAAACCGTACCGTTTAATAGTGATCCAAAACACGAACTACATTCCGAGAGAGAGAGTCCAAAAATATAAAGGTGAAACTTAATCCTAAAAGAGGGCATTTCCTTTAAATGTCAATCAAAATTCCGATAACGAGACAGTTCACGTGGAAATGCAATCCTAATCTAACACATGTAACAGGGTCCTTCTGAATAAGGTCTGAATTTTGTTGCCATGACATTGTCAATTTTATCATCATTATAGTTTTCGTTGTCTACAAGTCTATTCAATGTATTCAACAGAAATATCCACCTTGATTCTGCAGCTGATAATGAACAAAACCATGTAGGGCAGCCCAGCTGACGAATCATACCAAACAAGTCTTTCTTGCATTTTTGCAAAGTATGTTAGTGATGATCTTAAAATCCTTAAGACTCTCAATCCTTTATCAAGTTGAATTAGTTTATTTACATTACCATCTCATTTTAGGTTATCAGTGGTATATATATTCAGGGTTGCACTTAAAAAAAATCACACTTTCCATCATTAATACAGCAATACATCTTTGTTTTTATCCTTATAACTTCTTGTTTTTACAATGTAAATATGATGAGTCACACAACAGTAAGCAAAACAGGTAAGCCTATTTTTCCAACATGTCTACTTCCGACACAATCTAGTTCACTTCAAGGTAAATTCGGAAATCAATAGACATAAAACTTTTCATTGTAACGGCTTGTGGTGTATTGTATATAATATAACGCTTAATACATTTTCTACATGACTTACTCTTTTCGAACCCTTTAATGACTTTCTTACATTGTAATCTTCATGGTTCTCCGCCATGGCATGCGCCTCCATATTAAATGGTAAGCGTTGACATACTTCTTGACCGTCCCAATACTTCTCCAACTCCATTCCTGTTCGTACTAACACTTAAATCAGTAGAAACGTCCTCCATGCAATGTTTCTTATCCAGGTTGGCCACAGAAGTTCTTCGGTTTCACATCATGGATTCGTCAATTTATTCTGTTTTCAGTAGTAGTTTCGTTCAATAACGAGTACTCATTTCGCTCATATAAGTTCTCATTCAAGTGCTAATTTCGCTCTATGAGTTCTCATCAAAGCTTACTACATTAGCAAGATATTTTCTCATCTTCAGATCACTTTCGAGCCAACTGAAATTCATATACTGCTTGTAATCTTGGGGGCGGTCGATGGCGGTCGATGTCGGAAAAGCGAATAGTTATCATCTGTTCACGTTTAGCGCCTGGCCGAGTAAAAGGCTCATGAAATTCAGTCTCCAAGTTGGTTATTGTCCTAACTGGAAACATTTAAACTCCTTTTGATTTTAGTAAGACCGCTAATGAGGCCCTGTTAGTGAGGTTCTTTATGTCGCGCGTCTGAGTTTCAAACCTTTTCACGTCGCAATTTCGGAAGGTCGAAGGTCGCTGTCGTAATTTCCCGTGAGCGGCTCGTCGTTCGTCGCCATTTCAGGTCCTTTATGTCGCCGTTTCAAGGCCATGTCGCTTTTCGAAATTTACCCCTAACAGGGCCTCGCTAATCGTCCTCTTAAGCTACAAAATCATTACAAACTCTGGCAACGGTACGATACACTTTCAGCGTGAACTTTCATCAACAGACTTCCGTGACTTCGGTCACGACAATTGTCGTCTTCATATCGGTGCCCCCGAGTTCTATCCGACTAATTACGAAGATGTCTACACTGGAGTGAGTGAGTGAGTGAGTGAGTGACAATTTGCATATCGGAGTCCCCACAAAAACTCGCAAATACGCTTCGCGTATCCACGAGTTAAAAAGCATACCTCCAACTTAGACTCAGCAGCCATGGGTTGATGACTGTGATATTAAAGGTGATGAAGATACGCGCCGGAAGACTCGAGGACATGGGGGGGGGTGGGGAATTTTCAGCTTGCACGAATTTTTTTTTTCGCTCACTGCTTTTGCAGGAATTTTTTTTTCAGGTGAACCTCTCTGCACGAATTTTTTTTACTACGTGTGAAAAAGTCACAATTGGACCTTCCTTCTGCATGAATTTTTTTTTTACCTTCTTTGCATGAATTTTTTTTTTTTGGCATTTTGCCTTGCATGAATATTTTTTTTGTTTTTTTTTTTCCCCACCTTAACCTCCCCCCCCCCCCCCATCACTTTTCTAATGGTCCGTCCCTAAGCTTGATGCCGTTCGGAAGCAACCTCGTTTCCAGGGCTTTTCCCTAGAAAGTAAAATGGCGGGAATGACGTCTGCGGTGTCTTCTCTAAGGAATCAGTTGATGACTTGGACGACATGATAACTGCGTTCGATAACACACTACGCCTTCTACTTGACAAGTGTGCCCCAGGACAAACTGGGAATATAACCCTTAGGCCGCTCGCGCCTTGCTTCTCAGATGATCCTCGAGAATTAAAATGTGTTAAAAAGCGCTGTGAAAGAAAATTTCAATCCACCAAGTTATCAATCGACAAACAATTTTACTATCAAGCCTGCCGCGAATATAAGCGCTTGTTAGAGGTTTCGAAAACCAATTACTCGTTGATGGTATGTTTAGCGTTAAGTCTTCTCCAACTCTCCCAACACATTATTCTCTCGAGTTTTGGCGACTTAATTCTTAGAATCTAAAATCCCGAATATCAGACGTTCTCTCTCTCAACAACCCTTCACTCGGCCTAACGGAGTGACTACTGAATGTCACGTGCTCGACTGACCTCCATCTGTCAGTTTGATCATGTGTCTACTAATGGTCTCAAGGCTCTCCGGCATTCGGTCATCGAAAAGTAAAAGTTGTGCTCTTGATCCAATACCTACTTGGTTGTTAAAGGACTTTATTATATGGCAAAGCCAGTCTTAGGCAAATCCCTGTGCTCTGATTGGTTCTTTCTCGGTCAGGATTTTGCAGTACGGACCGTTTCCATGGAAACGGTCCAACCCGTGTATTTTTGTTTTGGAGCGAAGCCGGCAAATTCAAAATTTGCAACAAAACAGCGAAAAAAACTGAATATTGTCATTCTTCACAGTGAAACTACCAGAAGAAGCTAAGAAGATTGAAATTTTTCCGAAATTTCAAAGATGGATGAAGAAGACAAACATTAACTATCAGAAATAGAGTACCATATAATAAACAACTTACTAACCGAGCTTGCTCGGGCCGTACTGGAGAATATTGGCCCTCGGTCGTGGCAGTACGGACCGAGCGAAGCGAGGTCCGTACTGCCTCGACCTCGGGCCAATATTCCCCAGTACGGCCCTCGCGCTCGGTTAGTAAGCGGTTAGTATTTATGTTCTGTTTCCCACTCTAACTGATATCATGAACGCGTCTTTTGATCAGGGCATTTTCCCCTCTTTCTTCAAGAAGTCGCAGATTCACCCTCTGATGAAAAAGGATAACCTTGATGCTAATGCCTTTGCCAACTATCTGCCCATTTCCAATCTATCGTTTCTCTCTAAGACATTAGAAAGAATAGTGGCTTTCCAGACTGAAGGTTATCTCACCACCAATGGCTTATTTGCTTAAATGCAATCAACATATAGAAAGCATCTCAGTACTACTTCGAGTTGTTAAGAATATACATCAGGCCATCGACAATAAATGCGAAGCTGTTCTAGTGTTACGTTCATCGCCAGAAATTCCGAACCGGGCGTGTGCAATACACCGTAACACTTAGAATATTAAACTTGCTGAAGAAGAGAAGGACCAGTATGGGATTCATATAAAACCAGCTTATAAAATTCGTACAATGGATGACACAGCCCCATCCAGTGCTAGATCGAATAATACGCATCAGTTCTTTCATTGTATAATTATTTTGTTTTGGTAAATCAAACACTCGTTGCGGTTTTCTTGGTTATTTTATTCCGAATAAATGCCCTTTACAACACACTATTAAAATGGCGCCTACCTTCGTGAATGATACTTTCCACATCTTGACTCAGCTGAAATCGTCTGCTGGAATCGTCTGCTGGAATCGATCCCAATCAAATAATTTACGTTCAAAGATGGTATTCCACATCTACGGCAAAAAAGACTTTGTACACCCCGAAAATCTTGCGGCTTTTTTAGCTTTCTTTCAGCAAGTATGAACGCATCCACGAACAGTAATTGTACTAAATTCTGTGCTAAAACGATCGCCATTTTGATACCATCAGCTCAACGACAGACAAAAGACTGGTAGCTACATGGTGATTACGAGGCTGGAGGCTCGGTGGGTAATGCTTTTTTTGGAGGGAATTTAATAATTTTTTTTTTTTTTTTGGAGGGGGGGAGGGGTTTGGGCAAAAATAAATCATGCGCTACAAGAACACTTACCGCTCCATTTCTTTCACATCTTTCGACGATTCTTTCGACTACTTAATAAGTAGATCTTGTGTACTTTATTATTTTCTTTTGGTAAACAAAGTCGGCATCAGCGGATGAATTAGCATTTAACTCGATGGGCTCCTGACTCGGATAAATACCCTCTCTGAGGTTTATTGCGCGACGCCATTTTGGTTGACCTTTAACAGATGGACCAATCACACCCTAGCGTTATTGACAGGTTGTCATGTGTGCTGGTGCGTGACAGAAATAAGCACCACCTATTTTAGTTCGGAATTTCTGGCTATGTGTTAGATCTGTCCCCGACTTTTGACACAATAGATCGTGCTAGTCTTCTCGATAGGCTTAGGTATCGCTATGGCTTTTCTGGAATGGTTCTTCGTTGGATTGAATTATACCTTAAGGATCGTCCTCAATGCATTGTCCTCGATTTGTTTCTTTCTCGACCACTGAGATAATTGTCTTGAGGTGTCCCTCACGGGTCCGTCCTTGGACCACTGTTATTCTTGCTGCATATTGCCCCTCTTGAAGATATCATTTCTGCACACAGTTTCGAGACAATTATGAATGCTGATGCACAACACCCAGCTCTACATTTTTAAGCGTAAAGAGAACTTAACCGCGTCTTTACTTTAGAAAATCTCAATTTGTGTCTAGGTGATATCATGAGCGGAATTTATGCAATATGCTTCAATGCAATCCGTCGAAGACTGAAATTATTCTTTTCGCGTTTTTCACCCGCTAAACCGATTGCTTTGGTTAAAGTCGGTGATCCTTACGTTCACCCTACTAGTACTGTCAAGGACCTTGGAGTCACGCTTGATTCACACCTCACCTTTGTTCCTCATGTCAACAACACCTGTCGCGCTCTTTCGCGTTCATTTCATTCTATTGGCAGAATCAGAAAATATATTTCGCAAGCGGATACTGAGCGCAATGTCCATACCTTAGCTTTATCGTGCAATAGTTTGCTCTATGGAATTCACTCTCGTGAAATTGAGAACCTTCAGAGATTGCAGAATACCGCGGCAAGATTAACTGTGTGCATGAAGAAGACTGATCACATTACTCCTGTTTCAAAAAAGGTGCACTGGCTTCCTGTTAATGAAACAATAATTTTTAAGTTACTGCAGGAGCCCATCACCTGGTTATTGTTGCTTCCGTACGAATCTCTTAATGAATTGTTGCGCCATTACACTCCCTGTCGTTCTCTTGTTTCCAGTGATTCCAACTTCCTAGTTATCCCGAAGACTACCACAGTTACTTACGGAGATGGCTGGAGTTTTTCGGGAATTGTTTCGAAGTTATATATAAAATCCGCTACCGCTTGTCATAAGACAAAGTAACTGTTGATAGTTTTAAAAGTGATTTGAAAACGTACCTGTTTCGTGAGAGCTCTTTTTTTTAGTTGTAAAAAGCACTGATCAAGACATTTCAATCCCCATTCTAACCCTGTCAGTCACTCCACAAAAAAAAACTTCACCGCCTTCTCAAAACAAAAGCTTTGCTCTGAACTGCCTTAAACACCTTTATTTTACCGTGACTGCAGCAACATATACATAGATAAGATAGGGCGTGTTAAAGTCTGAATCTGTATGACGTTTGTAAGTACATGTAAAGATTTAATTAAAAATAAGGGAAAAATGTGTTTCTCTCTCGAAAGTCACCAATTTGTCAATGCACGTTTTAAAGACAATTTGGAGGCTAATTAGTTCGACACTTATTTAAAATTTAGTTGGTGAGGTTTCTTGTGGTATGTTGAAAATAATTTTGTTTTCCCAACAAAGCGGGCCGCCCTGTTATTTTAGAGCCGGTGCTAAAATGAGAACAGACATATTTTTCATTTTACTGTTGAAGTTATTTAAGCAATTTGCTTATGCAAACAAGTTCTAATAATGTAATCTGTTTGCTTTTTACTCCCCGAGTTCGCTTGTGACATGTGTATATTTTATTTGATCGTCTGACTCAACATGAATCATCAGCTCAATTCACTGTTGTACAACCCAGTCACCTTGACATTCAAATCCTATGAGTATGACGGATGTTTGTCTTATATCACAATGAAGGGAGTATCTAATTTTCGCGGGTCGCGGGTCGCGGGTAAATGTCGCGGGTCGTTTTAATACCCGCGACATCTACCCGCGACATCTACCCGCGACCCGCTACATTTACCCGCGACCCGCGACCCGCGAAAATTAGATACTCCCTGCAGAATGTGTGCTCCTGTGAGATTGTGATTTTGTTGTACTTAAATCTCCTGGGGATTTGGACCGACTAAATTCAAGCTCTTCACTGATGATTGAGTGAATTTCTGCTGAATGAGTGTCGTGAATGCCTGAAGATCCAGATTGGCTTGCCGTTGATTCTGGGGCTGGTGATTTGTTACTTTCCATCTTGGCAGGTCAAATTGGCCACGTTTACAATTTCCACAACTGTAATGTGGTGATAAACCAAGGATATGCCGGGCAGGCTAACGCTTCCTGCACAACAAGCCGCAATGTATAATTTGTCCGCAACCATGTTCCTTGCCAGCTCTGAAGGATCTTCAACTTTGTGCATTTTCGCTTGACTTTCATTTAGGCAAGTTTTCTGAGACCATAAAGTAAATTTTTAGTGATAATTTCACTTCAAAACAAACTGTCGAAACTTTATATGGCCTCGTGCAAAATTTAAGGCCCGGTTCAAACGTCGAACTTTACATGTGCTGAACGTAACAGCCCCAATTAAGTACATGACGAGATCGACGTTTGAATCAATTAAGTTTGACTGATGTTATTTTGGTCGACCCGGGAATTAAGTTCGACATGGCCAGTCGGTCAGTTCGACTACGGAGCGACTCCGATTCAAACGTCGAACTTTTCATGTACCGAACTTAATGCATACATTACAAATACATTAAATGAATGAATTTTTACCCAGAGATCTGCACGTCTCGGCTATCTTTGTCATGCGCACACACCTTGTTTTGATCATTTGGAACAAAATAGCGGGAAGAGCGGGACGATATGAGTTCTTATTGCTTCAAGAGCACGAAACATACTTGCCCAATTTGCATAAACATCTTCTGCATGAGGTGTTCCGTATTTGAAAACGATGAGACTGTAGCGGGTTGGAAAGCAGCCAGTTCGGTGGCGTACTGCAAGTCGTGTTTTTGAAAGAAAATGACAAAACAAATGAATCTTGAAGAAACCGACGACAGGAAAGAACTGGACGAGGAATTGCGATGTTCCTTTGGGAATAAGCGATAATATCAGGCAAACCAAATTCAAAAATCGTCTTCGGTTGTTTAATGCTGATTGCATCTGAGTCGCCTTCCTCGACTAGTTCTACCCTTCTTTATCGCACTTGCAAGAAAAGAAAGCTCTTCATTTTCACAATTTGTCTTTCCCACATTTTCCCGCCATTTTGGTCAGCAATAACCGTCGTTTGCAGTAGTGTCTCTTTTATTTTTGCAATTAAGTTCGATTAAATTAGGTTCGACGTTTGAATCAACTGCCGAACTTAATTATTTGGGTCGACCCAAATTGGTATTAGGTTCGGCACATGTAAAGTTCGACGTTTGAACCGGGCCTTAGTTTCAGCTCATTTCAACGAGCGCCGTTGTCATTTCATTCATCAGTTCATGACGAATTAAAGCCAATCATTTAAGAAAGATTTGACAGTTGCCTTAATTTTGAAACATTATGAACAAGCACGAAGAATTCGAAAGGTCTTTTTTGAGAAGAAACTCAGAAAATTACGAACTTTAGCAATAATGTGTGCTTTCAACTAAAACTACATTCTCGGTTTTCTGACGATAGAATAAACCAGTAAAAAAGTTACGGTTGTGAGCGTAATCTGTCACCCATGATATTAAAAGGTAATCAAATGGTTTTCTCGTGAAATTAGGAAATAATTTCACTTGCGTTTTGTCAAAATTCTGATAATTTCCCTCGCCTAAAGGCTGGGAAAATTATCAGAATTTTGACAAAACGCAAGTGAAATTATTTCCTAATTTCACTCGTCACCATTTAATTACACATACTAATCAAAACTATAACAAAATTCTCGAACGTGATTGGCTGTCAGCAGCGCGATTTGAACATTAGTTGGACAGTGTACGCGTCATGTTTGTAATTGGACAGTACGCGTAATTTTGCGCGCGCGCTGTTTCGGTGCACTTTCTTGAGTAAACTGCTGTGTTTTTCAGCATTAATAACGACGTTTAATCGTTGAGCACTCAATCGATGGTTTGTTCGTTTCTCGAATTTGGGGTGTAAAGTCCAGCTCCACGTCCCTGTCGTACACCCTGGGCAACGTCCTAAAGTAGGGGAGCGCCAGTCAGGGTGAAGTACGGTGGGGAAGCCTCATTCCCCCAGGGCCGCTACGGTAACCGTGAAGGCCTGACTGGAACCCTGAAACGGGGCGTCTAACGGAGCTCTGGTGAAGCTACGAAGGCTAACCCCCTACGTGGTGGATTCATTAGGTTACTGAAACCAAATTTTGTCATAGTTTTGATTAATTGGTAACAGGGCTTCGCGTCGTCCAATTCAGTCTGTAATCATACTCGTAATTAACAAATCGGATTCCCGCTTCCCGGTCGTCCGATTTTGTTAATCACTCGTATGATTACAGACCGAATTGGACTCCACTCAGTCCTATTACCATTATTAATAATATACATGAAAAAATCACTCGATTACTTGTCTAATCCATCCTGCCGTAGTCCTTCTATCTCGGGTACTGAGGAAAATCAAAGAGGATCAAGCAACGGCAGTCCTCCTAATTGCCCCGAACTGGACCGGACAGCCATGGTTTCCAGACCTCATTCAAATGCTGGTTGATCGCCAACTGCTGCTACCTCAGCGCATATCTCTGTTGTTTCTCCCAGTTCAGCCAACAGCATACCATCCCCTGTGGAAGTCCCTTCATCTAACAGTTTGGTCGCTATCAGGGACCGTTACCAAGCAACAGGCCTTTCAAAGGCAGTTGTTGACATCTTGTTGGCCTCACGGGGAACGGACGCCCAGAAGCGGCACTCAGGTCCCTGGGGGGGATGGATACGTTGGTATTCTCAACGGGGTTCCTGTCCCATTTCAGCTTCTGTAGCAGAGGTTCTTGCATTTCTTGCATCCCTAGTTACACAAGGCAATTTGGAATACAGGACTACAGCTCTCTATAGGTCAGCTATTTCTCAGGCTCATGACCCATTTGGCACTATTCAGTTAGGAATTCTCCCCGTTGTGGCTCGTTTTATGAAAGGGGTGTTTAAGATTAAACCTCCCAAACCTAGATACTGCTCTACATGGAATGTTAAGACTGCCTTGTCATTCCTAGAGTCCCTTGAACCCTTAGAAGAATTGACACTAAAGCAGCTTTGTTATAAAACTGTTTTGTTATTAGCACTGACTTCAGCAGCAAGAGCTCATGAACTGTCTGCGTTGGACTTATTCTCTGAGAAAAGAGGGATCATGGGAATTTTCACTCCCCACTCATGTGAAGAACTCCAGACCTGGTCACCCATCTCAGCAGTTTCTTTTCTTGGCATTCCCAGAGAATTCTAAGATTTGTGTGTTTCGTATTACCGCTTATGTGGAGAGGACAAAAGGATGACGGAAATCCACCCAACTATTAGTGTCATTTAATATCTCTCCGCACAAGGCAATTTCAAGTCAGTCGGTCTCTCGGTGGCTGTCAAGAGCCTTGCGTAAGGCTGGAATTGAATTGAATTACACTGGCCACTCCACTAGGGGAGCGTCTACCTCTGCCGTTGCAGCGGCCAGACTGTCTGCTGATCTTATCTTGGAAGCAACGGACTGGCCTGGTTTCTGTGCAGACCTTTGAATGGTTCTATCACAGACAGTCATCTGCTGGTGCCTTCGCAAGGGCTGTGCTTAATGGTTGGATTTTGTCAGTCGCGGTATACCTCTTTGTTATACAGCTTACAAGAGGCTTTGTATTGTTGCAGGACAGTAAGTTTCTATCTAGCCTCATTTGAGTATTTATTATTCATTATGGTTGTGTTACTTCGTCTTATCCTATTTGCAGAAGGCATTGTATTGCTGTAGGACCTTATGATCTCATCTAGCCTCATGTAGTATTATTAAATTGTATGGCTGTGTTACTTTGCCTTGTCCTATTCGCTTGGCAGTATTGCTTTGGTAAACTGCACCAGTATTGCGACTATCAGTCGGAGAGGGGTGAAGAAGAAATTATATTTCCCGGGAGGGTTACTTACCTGACGGGGAGATGCGGTTCTCCTCTACCTCCGTTGTTAGGAGAGAGAGCCTGGGAACGAGGTTGCGGTTTTCCCTCTAAGATGAGGATACAAAGGTAAACTATTCATTCTTTTCGAAAGATTGTGTGCTCCCTGTGATCAGAGGCCAAAGAAAACTGAAGTGTCTGTCTCGTCAAAGAAACTTTCGGATGTTACGCTTGACTCCCCGCGTTCCCGGCCCAGGCTTACCCGCCTTAACATTTGGCGCCAGGTGTGAACATTGCCACTTCCGGCTTCTTTGCAACTGTGTTTCGCAGAAGTCGCGGACAGAACTTTTTATAATAACAAGCATGGGATTGGACCCATTTAGTGGCCATATGGCCGGACTGGTTGTAGATTCTTTCCTTCAGTATCCAGTGGCCTGTTCTTTGGTGTGTTGTATCGGGCTTTTCATTTTCTACCCAGTTTTCTATGAGAAAACAGACGCAACGAAAGGCTTGCGGTGGGTGATTTCTTGTATTGTCGTGTTCGTTCTTCTGTCAGTGGTGTCAATGTTTCTGAAGCCGACCCTCTCATTAACCGCTCCTCGTATCATTTTTCGACCAACACCTTCTTGCTCAACATACGACCGACCACCGCGCTACATCTGCTTTACTCTGAGTGGCAATGATCATCATCAAGTGTTCTACACCACAACGTGGCGAAAATGTCAGAATTCCGATACAAATATGAAGAATGCCAGCAAATTCTACGTCATCTCCTCCTGGATACCCTCGTTCGACCACTTTATTACAAGAAGGCCTGTGAAATTTGAACCCGAAAGCTCTCCTGGTGAGACCAAGATGTCTTATGTGTTGCCTGAAAATTATTGTGTGCGTGCTGCAGGTCCCCTGGGGGAGGACAGACTAAAAGTTGCATTTTACAGCATAAACGGAACCCAACATCATCTGCTCGATTCTGGTTACATCAACAAAACTGACCTCGAGGAGTTTCATTCTGGTTGGTACCTTGTGTCCAACTGCAAGTCTTACGTGTCAAACTGGCTTTTCAACTGTACAAGGGGATACGTAAGTTCCAATTATGTGCGATTGCAGCAGTATACCAGGCTTCTCCTTCTTGAACAAAGAGGTCAGCTCCCTCAATAAGGAGATTTGGTCTAGCATGACACAAAACGATGGTAGTGGTAGTTGCAGCAGTTGTAGGAGAAGTGTAGTAGTTTACACTACCGATAGTACAGGGGCAGTAACAGCAGCATGCACGCACGATGGAATGTCGGTCGTTTCGCCTACAAGTCGTTTCGCCTAAAAGTCGTTTCGCCTACACTTGAGTCGATTCGCCTACACGTTCCGAGACGTTTCGCCTACACTGAAGTCGATTCGCCTACAACCCAATACCCTAGTAAAGTAAGTTAGTATAGGAGAATTATCACTTTTAGCGACTACAGTTTTACTCGCCTCATAGTTTGTTCGCGTATCTGAATGCAAATTCCGATCTTTGTGTGTTACATGTGATATGTTTTCGTTGTCAAGGGAACCCACTTGAGCGCAGTTTCGAAACACGACACGATACAAGAAACAGTAAACTTGATGCGAGAAATCGTCCTGTCGAGTAAGGGAACTTATCGAAAATTTCTCGCATCAAGTTTAGAATGTATGGGACGGGTGAAGTAGTTTTGCAATAAAGCTTCAGTACTCAACAGTTCTGATCTTTGCACTAAAGAAAATACAACTTTTTTATTTTCAGCAATCATTAAACCTACAAACCTACTTATTGACAACAGTTCTGATCTTTGCACTTAAGAAAATACAACTTTAAGTTCCGTTACAATTCTAAACTTGTTGTGAATCCCTACTCCCTGCACTGAGCGAATGCTTTGCATGGTCCATTGAGATGAGCGCATTGCCTAAGTAGTAAAAGTGAGCTTCGATGTAGGCAAAACGTCTCACACCATGTAGTGTAAAGATCAGAACTGTTGTCAATAAGTAGGTTCATAGGTTTATTGGAAAACTACTTCACCTGTCCCATACATTCTAAACTCGATGCGACAAGACGATTTCTCGCATCAAGTTACAGTGGAACCTCGATTTAACGAACCTCTATTTAACGAAGTCCTCGATATAACGAATGATATTCTAAGTCCCGGCCACAGTTACAGTGTCAATGGCACATGACCCACAATCTGCGACGTCCCTCCTCTGTGTTGCAACATTTTTAAATCGCTACTCTCAAAGTGTCGTTCTTTGAAAACAAAAGCTGCATGTTTGCTCAAAAATTAAAATAATTGCTACTGAATACCACCATGCTTGTGGTGACAAAAATTGCGTTGAATTGCGTGACATCAGTCGTCTGTGTTACAAATCAATCATTAACTATGACGTCGATATAACGAACATTTTGGTTGTTTCCCTTTAAGTTCGTTATATCGAGGTTTTCGATATAAAGAACCCTCGATTTAACGAACAAATTTGCCCGGTCCCCAGCGACTTCATTAAATCGAGCTTCCACTGTTATTGTTTCTTGTATCGTGTCGTGTTTCGAAACTGCACTCAAGTGACAACGTGCGCCCTGGACAACGAAAACATATCACATGTAACACAAAGATCGGAATTTGCATGAGTGTGTACAATATGCGAGCCAGCGAGCCAGCGAGTCATGCGAGTCAATGTGCGAGCCATGCGAGTCAATGTGCGAGCCATGCGAGTCAACAAGCGAGCCATGCGAGTCAACAAGCGAGCCATGCGAGTCAGCATAAAATAACTTTGTTTTTAACGTAAACTACAAAAAAACTAGCCTCTGTAACTAAGTAACGTATTTATTCCAAAGGCACGTCATTTAAAATTCAGCTTCAGAAAAATTCGCCAACATACAAATTGAACGAGGTGAAACAATAACAAAGGTTTGAGAATTCGTTAAACAAAGGTTTAAAGGTTCTTCTTCGGTCACGTTTAATGAGTCACACCATATGTGGTAAGTCACGATAAAAACATAGATTTCTCGAAGCAGGCAAGTCAAAACGTAGTGTTAATCCCCGCTTATTGGCCTCCAGGAGGCTTTGCAGACATCCGTTTGCCATGAATCTGTAATAGCATGTAAGTGATATGCATGAATTTTCAATCGTTTGCGACTACACTCATAAATAAAACATCAAATCTCAAAATTTAACGATAACAAAACAAAACAAAACTTACCTGAACAAAAGATGGAAAAGATAAAGGCAGATAACAAAACTATATTGAAAGGAGAGCGAGGATAGCGAAAACTCGTGTCAAATAGCCAAACGCCGGAGAAAGGAAAATGGACTGGGAATATAAATCAGTCTCGCATGGGTCACATGATGACTCGCACGACTCGCTGGCTCGCAGTTTGTCAAGACCCAATTTGCATTCAGATACGCGAACAAACTATGAGGCGAGTAAAACTGTAGTCGCTAAAAGTGATAATTCTCCTATACCAATTTTCTTTTCTAGGGTATTGGGTTGTACGCGAATCGACTTCAGTGTAGGCGAAACGTCTCAGAACATGTAGGCGAATCGACTCAAGTGTAGGCGAAACGACTTGTAGGCGAATCGACTTGTAGGCGAAACGACCGGCTAATGCGCAGTGGTCGTCTTTATCATTTGTGGTGGTTATTCATGGCTTTATGACAATCCTGGGAACTCTTCTGCATGTGTTTGATCATGAGACGAAATTATTTTGCGGGAATGGTGTTTCAAATGCTGCCTCCAGCTGTCCTGATTCAGGTTCCAAAACTGCTACTGGCAGTGTGACACTCAAATAGGTTCTGCACATACAGATCAAAGTTTTTCCACAAACAATGGCCAAAAATCTTTCAAATTACATTGAATCAACGATAAACTTGTTCTCTGGTGTACTCTGCAGCCCAGTTTATCAAAAGTACAATGGAATATATTTTTTGTAGCTGTTCTAAATTTGCACAGTTTGTTTTTGTCAATTATCATGCAGACTTCTTTTGATTTGCATTAGATGTACAGTATTCATGTCCACCTAATGGCAGCTCGAAGGAAATTGTTTTTTGACCCATGAAGGAATTTCACATTTTTTTCCCCGCGTGAAAATAGGAAAATTGCAATAAAATACTAAATTTCTCTGTGAGACCACATAATGGCTTTTATGTGCAAATGCTGTTGGAGAAAGGATATTCTGTATTGGTCTTTTGCAACTCTGCCCAACACAGCATATATTTTCTCCTAACTAGCCATCATTATATAAAGTTTGCTATCTCAGAATGGAATGTAGTTAGTATTATGAGAAGTATGAAGTGTAAGAAACCAGGTAAAAATATCTCTCACTGCTTTGTACCAGACAAGAAGTGTTCTGCTCAATTTACCACAGATTCTACAAAGATTTTCAACAATTCATGAAGAAAGATAGCAGAAAGTTTCCAAGTCCTGTTTGAGGGTCTTAGTTTTCAAGTTTCAGGGTCTTAATTATAATAGTAGGACTTTTAGGGTTCATAGTTTTCAAGACACCCCCTGATGGGACCCCTTTACACACTTTCGCTGTGATAAAGATTAATCTTATAAACATGCTGTTTTACTCCTTGTATTTGGATGCCCTTGACATCCTGTTTAAGGTTGACAGTTACTGGGTAACTCTCCACAAAACTTTGCATTGGGCAGATTAAGAAACAAAATTAAGTATCCCTTACCCAAAAGGACAAACCAAAAGTATACTTCAAGTAGATGACAAGAATATGGCATCAGTATTAAGTATAATTTAAGTATACCTGAATAATACTGCATGCAATGAAGTATAATTTCAGTACAGTTTGGAAAGTATACTTACAGTATACTGCATAAGTGAAAGTAATATTTACCAAGATGAAGTAGGTTTTAAACATAGTTGAAATGTACTGCACAAATTAAGTAGAAATTATTCTGATGCCTGACAAAGTAGGGAATAAGTATAGTGGAAATATACTCCCTGAAAAGACAGTAACTAACACTGTTACTTTAATTTAACATGACAAAAAAAATATTTATATTTTTTTTTGAAGAAAAGGTGGCATGAGGGAAAGCAGGGCTTCAAATAACAGCCGGTCAATGGCCAATGTCCAGTCAAAAATAGGTTTTGTCCAGTCAAATCCTTAGATGGCCGGATAATTTGTCCAGTCGTTTACGCTGGTAAGGAAAAAATTTAGAGTTCCAAGTTTTAAATATTTAAAGGTTCAATATTATTGGCATTTGTGAAAAAGGAGGGAAAAAAGGCGGATGCTTAACTACCAGACCAAAACTTTTTATACATGATTCATAATAGTCGTTATTGTTTATTTATGGTCTGTGTGAGTTTTGTAAACATGACGTGAGAAGGATAACAAAACCTCTCAGTGTTGGTACAAGGGTGTGAAAATAACATTAACAGGAAAGCAAGTTTACATTCATTTGTCTACTTGTCAACATTTACGTGTGAATCACTTAAGCTATAAATACCACGATTAACTAAACATTCTATATTCCAGGCTTTTCCTGCAATGAGATTGATGCTCATGTACAATAAGTGCTTTGAAATTTTACTTGTTTCATACTTAAACATCACGTGAAGGGTGGAGGGGGCACTTTTATAGCGATAAGACGTAATCAGTGTTTGTCCAGCCAAAAATGGGATATGTGCGAGCAAGAATAGGTTTGACCGGACAATTTGACCGTCACCAGCCGGGAAATTATTTGAAGCCCTGGAAAGATGTTTTTAAATTGCATTTAAGGTCATAAGTGCAGTTCACCGTATGGATATGTCAGTGTAATTCAATTTTATCCTTGGTTAAAATTTTCTTCTCTTTTGTTTCAAACACATTATAAAACATTACCATACCCCAAAACAAAGCAAAAGTAAAATTTGAATTGAGAATAAAATGAAACAACACCATATACAAACACAGTTTTTAAAGCAATCATGATAATTCCCAAAATTTATTATCTTTGATGGTAGATTGTATGGCAAGGGGTAAAATAGCCAGCCTTCAAAATTTTACTTCTCCATTTTACCCTCACTTTTTTCATTAATCAGTTTAAAATCTTATGAGTTTAGTGCCTGTAATAGGCTCCTTCCACAATCCAGTCCCATAGTACAAAATAGCACCTTCCTGAGATGCAAGCTATGGGTGTAGACAAAACCTGAACCCCCCTTCTGGACCCCCCCTTCTGGACCCCTCAATTTTTTCGGGGAAAATAAAAAAAAAATTATAAATTAAAGTTATATGCAGTACGTGTGCTACGTACCACCGCTTCTTTCGCACTTTAGTTTCCTTCGATTCAGCATTGAGCTCGAAAGAAGGTGTTCCCCTTCATGCAACGCATTTCAAAGTTCTTGTTTAGTATTTCCGAGGAGGATCAGGAACTTTTTGCCGGATCAGCTACTCGGACAAGTTCCGCAAAACTTGTCATTTTCAAGTTGCATGGACTCCCGCCACTTTCTACGCCATTTTGTTTTCCGCCATCCTGGTTTTTTCCGCTGACCAGTACCAACGAGGGGCGTTGCTTGAAACGAGACGCAACGAGACACCCAAGATGGGGATGGTGAGTCAAGATCTGCATTTGCAATCCAGCTATTATCTCTTCAATCCTTTTCCATCTTTATGCCTTTTGTGTCCAAAATAACATCTAATATTTTAATTATCTTACATTCAGTGTCAGGAGATGGGGATGATCGTCGTCTTTTTCAGAGCGTGTAAGTTTTTTCGCTGATGACATTGTGTCTTGCATCCTATTTTTCTTCATTCCGTTCATAGAATTAGGAAACTTTTTCGTATCAACTGAACGTTTGATTTGTTTCCTCATGAAGTTTGGCTGGGATAAAATAAGACTGAAAAGCAAGCATTATAATCTAAATAAGTGATTCGTAAACTTTCTATTCAGAATATCGACATTGATTGTATTATATCAATCTTTAGAAGTGATAAAACTAAATGCATTTGTTTATGCAGTTTTTTTCTGTCTTTTTGCTGACGTTGTGCCTATTACCATCGTATTTTTAACAATACTTAAAATAACACTGTTAGGCACTGAAAATTTACACGCTGTGAGAGTCCCCTGCCTTCAGATCCCAGAATGCCCAGAACAAAGGACGGTTAAATGATATCTGTGAATATAACTGCACATGAAACCTCACCATCCATCTTTTGAACGTGAAGCTCATAATTTGGTTTCCAACATCATGCATTTTTCTAGGCCGTTTTCCCACAAAGTTCATACACTTTTTGCGATGGAAACAACAGAAACATTTTTGTGTTTGGCCGCTAGCAACGCCACACGATTAATACTTAACAAGAACTTGGAAATGCGTTGCATGAAGGGGAACACCTTCTTTCGAGCTGAATGCCGAATCGAAAGAAACTAAAGTGCGAAAGAAGCGGTGGTACGTAGCACACGTATTGCGTATAACTTTAATTTATTATTTTTTTATTTTCGCCGAAAAAATTGAGGGGTCCAGAAGGGGGTCCAGAAGGGGGTCCAGGTTTTGTCTACACCCGTGTGCATTGTTTTTCACTGATGGCAAGAATAATTTTGCTGGTCGTACACAAGAAATGAACACGTGGATCTGTAACGCAAGCGGAGTGGCAATTTTCGATTTTCCCGATGTAGGAACTGTGGATGACTACCTGAAGAGAAATGGTCTGTACCCTTCCTCTACCTATTATAACAGCAGAGCACCAGCACAAGGATTTCTGAGTTATATTGGGATGTTTATTTTATCCACGGATGTAAAACGAATACAGCAAATACGCGCTAATCCCGAGAACAAACACAAATGTAGGAACGTCCACAACTTGACCATACACTTTGTTCTCACTTGATCACAAGCGGTTTCTAAAGAAAGATATACAATTACTTAGAAACAAACCTTATGAGCGAAATGGAATCAAGTTCAACACTGTTCAAATCCAAAGAAAACTTACTTGAACCGTACGCGCTCTATACATGTTCTCACCAGAACGAAAACTGAGAAATATGTCAACGAAACCTACAAGCACATGGAATACCATATATGGTAATGAAAAGGTATATCATCATTAACCTGAGCCCAGTC